>OZ014514.1:14615535-14935535 GCA_963966075.1 Aphodius sticticus | reverse complement strand
ATTCACATAACTTTGTGAGTGGCGCTTAATGTTTAACCAATGCAAAGGAAATAATAATGTAAATAGTAACTCTAAAAATGTATGTATTTTCATTGACCGAGTTTAATAAAATTGGGCATAGGTATTTATCGGTAATTTATTCATTATGTTCATCGTTGACGTCTAAGTGTTCCAACTGTAGTGGTGAATGCAAACGACTAGGAAAATATTGACCACCCAATATATTCATATCAACACAAAGATAAACAAATTCCAAAGGAAATTATTTTTAACAACTATATATATTCAAAGTGATGAATTAATGAAAGAAACAATTGCTGCCATCAAGAATGCAAGTAGATATTATTGGTTGTCTAAATATATAATTATCATAGATGCTGTGAATTAACAAGACGGGCCTTTGATAATCTCACGTTACCCGATGTACACAATGTTATAATGGCTGAAAGTTACAACATTTATACCATTGATCCAAATAGTACCACGACAAACCTTCACCATCCAGCAGTCAAACACTCCCACTTCTCTGCCTAAATTCTAGTATTTTCGAGGACCGATAAGAGTCGCGTGGGATATGAGACCACGATATGCAATAAAGGAAAATAAAGGACATTATGGAAAGATGGGGGAAATTTCTGTTACTAATGCTCCGCAAATATTGGGTGATTTTTGTAGGAGCCATGGGCGTATCCAGCTCAAATCGGAAGGGGGGTGGGGGGCAGTTGCCTAAATTAAAACTTGGTGTATGGGAGAAGAGTGCCCATTAGGGTGGTTCAAAAACGCATTGAACAATTTTTGTGATGATAGAAAGCCACGATCTCCTCAAAACGTTTCCAAATCAAAAAAATGTCGACACGTATTTTTGTTTTGTTGAAATTTTGATCCTTGTCGATGCTTTAAATTTACATGGAAAAATGCATTGGAAGGAGACGTTTTATGGTATTTTTCAAATAATTGTTCGGGGTTTGGCAAATCTTAAGACTACTTAAGGACTTGTAGAGGACTTTCTAAGAAAGAATTTAACCTATTATACATATGAATTTGACGCCCCCCAACTCATACCCATAGTGCCCTGCAAACTACCCTTAAATGAAAAAATGTACATTCTTCAGATAAATAATTGATCCTTCTAATGCTGAATATGTGCTATACAGGCTGTCTCACGGAACTGGTACATTAGAAGTTTCTCATGTTCTACTATTTCTGGAAACTTGAAATTTTGGTATTAGAATTTACTCGATCTGAACTCTTCAGCTAAAATATTTTCAAGTTAACTGTCACGTCCGGTCACCGTAAGTCGGTATCAACATTGTTATTTTAAATGGAATGATATACCTTTCGTTTTATTTTTGGTTTCTACGTATCCAAATACATAATGTTTGATAATGTTTCCCTATACCTAAATATCACCTATTTTAGTTTTTTTGATTTTACTAATTTTTTGGTGATTTTCGCGGTTACGTTTAAAATTGAATATCTCGGTTATTATTGAAACTAGAGGTTTCATGATTGGTGGTCCAAAACTAGAAACATAACCAAATAAGACGAACGTTTCCAGAAATAGTAGAACATGAGAAACTTCTAATGTACCAGTTCCGTGAGACACCCTGTATATGTGTGTTCAATGTTCAATGTTCAGACTTAAACGAAAAGGATATAGTCGGAAAAGTAACATTGGCATTCCCTTTCAACTTGTACGTTGTAAGAATGCATGTGATTAGAGCTCCTACCATGAGCGTATCCAGGAGGGGGGCAAGGGGGGGCAGCTGCCCCCTTTCGTATTTTGGTATTATGTGTATTACATAGCACTCTTTCGCTTATGTACACTAGGGTGGTTATTTGTATTTAGAAAGCAACGATACGCTCCAAATCGTTTCCAAATCCAAAAAAGTGGTCACATATTTTTTTTCGAAATTTTGATTTTTAATGGTGCCTTTCGAGGCCTCAAATTTACATGGGAAGAAGACATTTTTGGGATCTCTCGAATAATTGTTCGGCGTTTATGAAAACTTATGTTAAAGTTATAGGACTTTCCAAGGAGACTTTCCAAAGAGGTAGAGGACTTTCCAAGGAAGAATTTGACCTATTATACATATGGATTTGAAACCCCAATCCATCCCAGAGTGCCCTGAGAACTACCCAAACGAAAATTTACATTTTCAGAAAATTGACCGTTTTAATCATTTCATTATCTTTTGTCTCATAGAAATCTCATAGAAGTCTTGTGGAATGTTTATAAACATTTGTCAGTTCCATTTGTCCAACAAATTCTATTTGTTTAAATAATTCGTTTTTCTCGGAAATCCGTCTGAATTGTGTTTTCTGAGTTCCAAATGGCAGTTTACTACCTTAGAAGGACATTATCCATTAAAAAATTTCTTCCTATTGTTTAAACAATCATTTATAATTCATTTTCAACTTTTTTTCTAATTATGGTAAAAAAGTCAGTTTGTTTGTGAAATTATCTTATAAATTTCATATTCGAGATATCTAGTCTGTATTATCTAATAAACACATATTTGTTTAAACAAGTGCCATTTCTTAAAACATTTTTTTTTGCAATTCGCCTAAAATATTTTTTATTGTATGTTTTATTGTTATTGTGAAGTGACATCATTTATATTTTGGGATGATTTCCAGTGTTTGAATAATAAAATAATATTCGTTTTCAATATTTCATCAAATTAGAGTACAGGGAACAGTTTCCAGACAGCAACAAATCAACATTATCTTGCGACACACAGTTGTAGGAAATCAGCATAAGAAATGGAGAAAGAAATGTGATTAATAAAATTTCTTGACTTTAGGAAATTTTATATTTTAAAAATAAATGTAACTCCCCAATTTCCCGAAAAAAAGGATAGCAAATCGTTTTAATTTTTTGGAATAAATGATATTGAAAACGACTAATGTTTTATTATTTAAACAATAGAAATCATCCCAAAATATAAATGTTGTCACTTGAAAATAAAAGTTGGCCAAACCGATAAAAAAAGAATTTTAAGTGAATTGTGTGAACAAAAATTGTTTAAACAAATGGAATTTGTTTAATCAAATGTGGGTTTATTAGATAATATAGATAATAGGTTTGTTAGATATTTCGAACATGAAAATTATAAGTTAATTTCACATAAAAGCTGACTTTTCTAGAAAATTAGAAACAAAGTTGAAAATTAATAATTTTTGATTGTTTAAACAATAGGAAGAAATTTTTTAATGAATAATGTCATTGTAAGATAATTATTTGCCATTTCGAACTCAGAAAACTGAATTGAGACTGATTTTCGAGAAAAACGAATTATTTAAACAAATAGAATTTCTTTAAACAAATGAAAATTAACTGACAAATGTTTATAAACATTCCACTAGACCTAAACTAATAATTTCTAAGAGAAAAAAGAGACTGCAATGATTAGAAGGATCGATTATTTATCTGAAGAATGTACATTTTTTCATTTAAGGGTAGTTTTCAGGGCACTATGGGTATGAGTTGGGGGGCGTCAAATTCATATGTATAATAGGTTAAATTCTTTCTTAGAAAGTCCTCTACAAGTCCTTAAGTAGTCTTAAGATTTGCCAAACCCCGAACAATTATTTGAAAAATACCATAAAATGTCTCATAAAAGATCGAAATTTAAATACATCCTTCTTTGATCCTGCCGGAGCAGGAGACCCAATTTTATACCAACATTTATTTTGATTTTCTGGACATCCCAATGCATTTTTCCATGTAAATTTAAGGCATCGACAAGGATCAAAATTTCAACAAAACAAAAATACGTGTCCACATTTTTTTGATTTGGAAACGTTTTGAGGGGATCGTGGCTTTCTATCATCCCAAAAATTGTTCAATGCGTTTTTGAACCACCCTAATGGGCACTCTTCTGCCATTCAGCAAGTTTTAATTTAGGCAACTGCCCCCCACCCCCCTTCCGATTTGAGCTGGATACGCCCATGGCCCTACAAAAATCACCTAATATTTGCGGAGCATTAGCAACAGAAATTTCCCCCATCTTTCCATAATGTCAGGTTTTGGTATAAGAACATGGTGGTGTTGGGCATATGATAACAATCCAAATCAACGATATCCGTTACACCTGCTTTGAGTTCTTTCTCCATTATTGTGGCAGTACCATATGAAATATTAATTGCATGTTGTACTTTGTTGTAATGGCGGTGATTATACTGATTAGAATACCTGGTGTAATACCTGGGTGGTCCTGGGTGGTCAATATTTTCCTAATCGTTTGCATTCACCACTACAGTTGAAACACTTAGACGTCAACGATGAACATAATGAATAAATTACCGATAAATACATATGCCCAATTTTATTAAACTCGGTCAATGAAAATACATACATTTTTAGAGTTACTATTTACATTATTATTTCCTTTGCATTGGTTAAACATTAAGTGCCACTCACAAAGTTATGTTTTTTAGTTAATTAACAGCACTTACGAATAACACCTGCTCTGATGACTAGCTATATTAATCTAATATAAATTGCTACGTATAAAAACGATAATGTTGGGTGTATGAACTCTCAAAAAGAGTTGCAGAGATGATTAAAGCCTAGGATAAACTGGTTATATTTACAGTTATAATAATATTATACCATCACATTGGTACTTAGATCTTTTTAAAACATTGTATGTGCCTTTGCGGTTTTAATACATCATGTGTACATGATTTCAGAATTTTGACACACTTTATTTCTCAATCTCACCTTTGTCAAAAACAACCCCATTGTCACTTAGGTTTCGGAACTTGGAAACTATTGTATCTAAACCACCCTCAAAACCCACCCCATAAGTGCTAGACTTTTTTAATATTTTTACAGATATAATATTATCATCTATCATTATTATCATATATTTCAAACCACTTAAAACATCCCCTATAAACTGAGATTTTTTCACTATTTTCCGCCAATCCAACGACCATTTTAAGTTCATTTACAAAAAATCTGATGTGGCCAGGCACATGACTTTATCATACTATATACAGGGTGAGTCACTAGAGTCGCGGTGGTAGATATAGCAATTATCTTTAGAGATGGAAAAAATATTTAATACAGAAGTTGTTTGGCATATCATTTTCTACAACGTAAAATTATTTTCATTTATACTGGGCGTTGCATTTAGGCGTAGCAGAAAATAAATTAACTTTTTTAAATGGAATGCCCTATATATTATAACATATTATGATTGCGAAGAAAATTGTCTTACTAATTGTATCAGGTGATATTGACGTAAAGCTAATAGTTTCTGCAATATTCAATTTTTTATTTAAAAAATGGCCGTTGCAGGCCTTTTCCGAAAACTACCTAATAGCGTCATTTTTGCAGATATTTTCTTACAACTTTGTCAGAAAATAACCAATACTAATAGGGAGGTGATAGTGCCCAAAGAAATTTGATGCGCTATACAGGGTGTTCCTAGCACCTAATCAATTTTGATATTTTTCAAATGGCTTTTTCTTGAGTTTTTTAAATGGAACGCCCTGTATATTATTTGCTGGTTGCGTTTCCCATTAAGTTGCCTTTAATTTATATTAAGTGTGGCATATACATATTTGTACCCGTTTTCGTGATATTTGGAATTTAAAGAAAATGTGTAATAAAGTATACCAATACAGTTCTTTAATATTACACCCTGCATAACATGGTTCTTTTTTAATGATTTTTTTTTGTAAAGGGAACATAGAAAGGAAAAAAATACTTTTGTTGAATTAAAAAACTGACAGAATTGCTCAAAATAAATTGAAAAGTACATGGAATTACCATTTAGTTACTCAATATGAAAAATTAATATAATTTGAGACAACTAAAAATTAAATAAAAACAAATAATTAAGAGAAACCACAACTAATAACATTTATTAAACTATTTTTTAAACTTGATAAGCATTAACATAAAACTAGTAAAAAACTATAACAATTAAAGATAAAACAACAAGTAGTTATTGATTTGGTAGGTGTTCAAAATGCCCTCCATTTTGTCTTCTACAAGCATTAATCCGATGGGTAAAAGATCTCGAAGTATTTCTTAACATCTCTCTCTTATTTTCTCTGATGTCAGCAAAAACATTTCTTATTCTAATCTTCATATCGTCTTGTGTGGTAGGTGGTGTCTGGTATACTAATTCCTTAACATGACCCCACAAAAAAAAATCCAACTTATTTAGATCAGGAGATCTTGGCGGCCATAACGTAGGGCCTCCTCTTAAAATCCATTTGTTGGGGTATTGGTTGTTCAACAATTGTCTTACGTTCAGACTAAAGTGGGGTGGGGCTCCGTCGTGATGGAAAATTAAGTTTTGGCGAATATTAAGCGGCAAATCATCTAACTATTCATGTAGATGGTTGTTAAGAAAATGTAAGTACCTTTGACCATTTACGGAACCCTCAAAAAAGTAAGGCCCTAGCAAATTGGTACCTACTATTCCACCCCATACATTGAGTCACCATCTATGTTGATGGTCCAAAGGCCTGATAACGCGAGGATTTTCTGTTGCATAAAAATGGAAGTTATGTTGGTTAACATACGCATCTTTATGAAACGTAGCTTCATCAGTAAAAAGAACAAAGTCAAAAAAATTTGCTTGTTGTTGAATTTTAGCAGCCGCACAATTACAAAAATTTAATCTCTTTTCTAAATCGTTTTCGCTCAATTCCTGTACATGTTGCACATGATATGGATGATACTTGTGTCGCCGTATTATTCTGGACACAGATGATTGGGTTATTCCTTGATTTCTTATTTGTCTAGTGCTTGAGTATGGATTTTCTACCACACTAGCAACTACCAGAAATTCATTCTCTTCATGTGTCGCCGCTTTTGTTCTTTTTCTTTTTTTGTAAGTAATAGTACCTGTTGATTCAAAACGTTCCCGAACTCTATTAATTGTTCTTGCATCGGGATGCCGTCTTTCGGGATATCGCTGAGCGTAAATTCTTGAGGCCAGTAGAGCGTTTTTGCCGGCTTCTCCATAGATGTAAATAATATTTATCAGTTCCTCTTTAGTATAATTAAAATTCATCGTTAACAGAGATTACAAATGTTGGTTAGCTATATTAAGTCTGTTGACAGCAATAACTACACGTCTGTTATTTGTTTTTGTTTCCATGACAACGAGGGTAAGTAAATCTAAGCTAACTTAAAATATTAGCGTAACTCTGCTATTTAAATGTATCTTTATAAAAAATAGCATTTTTAATTTTCCAACATTTATAATTTATTTATATTATAACAAAATACATGAAAAAAACTAACTCAATTATACAGGGTGTAATATTAAAGCACTGTATTGGTATACTTTATTACACATTTTCTTTAAATTCCAAATATCACGAAAACGGGTACAAATATGTATATGCCACACTTAATATAAATTAAAGGCAACTTAATGGGAAATGCAACCAGCAAATAATATACAGGGCGTTCCATTTAAAAAACTCAAGAAAAAGCCATTTGAAAAATATCAAAATTGACTAGGTGCTAGGAACACCCTGTATAGCGCATCAAATTTCTTTGGGCACTATCACCTCCCTATTAGTACTGGTTATTTTCTGACAAAGTTGTAAGAAAATATCTGCAAAAATGACGCTATTACGTAGTTTTCGGAAAAGGCCTGCAACGGCCATTTTTTTAATAAAAAATTGAATATTGCAGAAACTATTAGCTTTACGTCAATATCACCTGATACAATTAGTAAGACAATTTTCTTCGCAATCATAATATGTTATAATATACAGGGCATTCCATTTAAAAAAGTTAATTTATTTTCTGCTACGCCTAAATGCAACACCCAGTATAAATGAAAATAATTTTACGTTGTAGAAAATGATATGCCAAACAACTTTTGTATTAAATATTTTTTTCCATCTCTAAAGATAATTGCTATATCTACCACCGCGACTCTAGTGACTCACCCTGTATATATATATATATATATATATATATATATATATATAAATTTGAAATGGTTAATACAAGATGGCGGTAATTTTTTAAGTACAGGCGTAGCTGTAGTTTTTTAACTTAAAAAATTACCGCCATCTTGTATTAACCATTTCAAATTTTCATATCAATAAATGCAGGTTTCTGCAAGAATTAACATCCATTATATATATATAGGAGATTGTTTAATAGGGTGAAAGTCGTGTTGCAATTAAAGGAGCTGTTATTTAGTAAGCCTTTATTTTAATTCTTATATTTCGCTAATAATTTTTAGCATCTTCATGAGAACTAAAACGATTATAAACAACAGTTAGTCTGAACTTATTCTAAAGGTGTTAAAATTTCTTACAAAATGTGGCTGTTGCTTATAGATGTAATTAAAACAGTAATATACATCAGGTGTTATTTACGGCACAATTTGGTTAAGCGAAAACGGAAAATGTTACTGCACCATGCTTCACTGGGGCATTTTTAACCAAACTAAAATTTATATGGTTTTTTTGACATGTGGTCAGTTCAACACGAATGAAGGACACTAGGGAAAAATTCGAACGGCAAGCGGGACCAGTTTGTCTTGAAATTATTTAAAACTTGATTTGGAAAGTGGTGGGTCAGGGTTAATTAAACTATGGGGCAGTTCCAAATGCTAATCAGGTATTTTTAGTTTCTGGATATTAACTACTCCGGACCATGTTTCAGAAGGTAAGTGTAAGTGTTGTTCAAATTTTCTATATCTTTGTTACTATTCATGCAATTACCCTCTATTTCATTAATTAGGCACATTTCTATGAAAATACGCTTTTGGTCATTGCGTTCCGTCCTGAGTACCCTGACACCATCGTAGTCTGCCTCATGTCTCGACTCGTTGACATGAATCGACAAACCACAAGCCCGAGGTTTTCTCTTCACATCACTCTTATGCTGAGTTACACGTTGACCCAATCTTTGGCTTGTTTGGCCTCTATATGTCAATGGGCAGTTCATACAGGGAATTTCGTAAATGACACCACTCTTTTGTAAGATAGGTGTCTTATCTTTCAGATTAGTAAATAAATTACCAACCGTGATGGTATTAGACACGGCCACGACAGTGCCAGAGCCACCCAGAACACGCTTCAAGGGGGGTGTGAGGTTCTCAACATTGTGCAACTTTCTGTACTTTTTTGAGTTGTTATTATTATCACCTACATTTTCCTCTTCCACAGGGGAGTCACTGTTAGGAGGAGTTAGTTGGTCAGTGAACAGGAACTTCTTCAACAGGTAAGTGGGATAGCCATTCTTTAAAAGTATTTCGTTTTAGTTCTCATGAAGATGCTAAAAATTATTAGCGAAATATAAGAATTAAAATAAAGGCTTACTAAATAACAGCTCCTTTAATTGCAACACGACTTTCACCCTATTAAACAATCTCCTAGTTAAAGAGGTCGAATATATTCATACCAATATATATATATATATATATATATATATATATATATATATATATATATATATATATAGCAGATTGTTTTAATAGGGTGAAATATATAAATTCTTTCATAAATCGTCGATCGAAGATATAAAAAAATGGATAATTTAGTCGGGCGTCGATCAAATAAAACTATTTAGCAATTGCTTTTAATCTTAGCTATATTTCAAATCTGATTAGATTCTTCTTCAGGCAAACTACAAGATACAAATAAATATATAAATATACAAATATTCTTGTTACCACACATCTAACGTAACGAAATCAAAAAACAAAAATAAAAACACTTACAATTATGTAATTATTAGATTGGCATCAACGGTGACCAACATTGTTACGGCGTGGTGTTGTGCAACATTCAAATATCCCAAAAGGTCATAGCTCTGAGTCGTCCTTCTGAAATGGCTGCTCGTAGTTTTTAATTTGTTTGTGTTGACGTGTATGTGTTCCCTATGTTTTGGGATATTTGAATGTTGCACAACACCACGCCGTAACAATGTTGGTCACCGTTGATGCCAATCTACATTAATTACATAATTGTAAGTGTTTTTATTTTTATGTTTTTTTATTTCGTTACGTTAGATGTGTGGTAACAAGAATATTTGTATATTTATATATTTATTTGTATCTTGTAGTTTGCCTGAAGAAGAATCTAATCAGATTTGAAATATAGCTAAGATTAAAAGTAATTGCTTAATAGTTTTATTTGATCGACGCCCGACTAAATTATCCATTTATATATATATATATAAAATACTTAAGTGATGACCTTAATATTTGCTATATTTCGAATAACAATGCATTCTTCTACAGGCAAAACTAAAAAACAATAAGCGACACATAATTCACCAATCATCATCCATCATTATGTACTTACATTTTGTATCACAATAGGCTGCCCAAAAGTAACATACAACATCACAAAACCATGCATTCCTTGCGGTACATCAAATAAAAGATTCAAGAACAATAATTATTGCCACTACAACACATTTACAATAAATATTTTAAAAACATCCTGCTACGTCCGACAGTGACGGTGACCGAAACGTTCAATGGTCACCTCAAGCATACGAGTAGGAGGCTAGTTTACAGTTTCATTTTTAATTTTTTTTAAATTACGATACACATACCCACATGCGCAGCGATAACAACAGTCAAGAACAAAATGCTAGAAAACCAAGCTATCGGTAGAATGCCGTGCGTTAATCATAGTTTGCTTCTTATTTCTATCCATGACCATAATGTAAGAATAGATGTTACTGAGGCCATCAAGATCAGTTCTAAAATTTACGCTCGAATTAATGTGGTACATTTCAAGAAGTAACCTATTTTTGTAATTTTTTTCTGAATCAAAACGAGTCAAACGAGTGGTTTTTATTAATGCAGTGCGATGCCAAAGCACACCTACTCTTCCCCGTGCGACAATCACTCTTGTGTAAACTAACACGATTTTTTAGCCACTGTGCAGTTACCCCAACATACTCTCCATCACAATTTTTACAGGTAATCTTATAGATGATATTGGATCTGTAACACTGTGGGTCGTAATCTTTTATTCTTGTGAAGAAAGTATTAATCTTGTTAGGGTAATAATGGGCAATACTAGAGCTTTCAGGTAAAAAAGGTCTCAGGATGGATTTCAACCCATGTGTCAACCCCGGTATCATTATATTTTTTTTGAAGTTATTAATTGTCTGTTTCGGCTCATCAAAAATACTCGCACTAGGTCCACTGGAGTAGGTGGAGAACAGAATCTTGTTAAGGAATCCGTTAGGGAAGCCATTGTTCAAAAAGACTTTCTTTAACTTATTTAAAGCAGAACCGTGAAAAGCACCATCACATATATTCAAAACTCTGTTCTTCATCGCGACGACAGTGTTAACCTTCTGATTGAATGTATGACCCGAAAAGAAGTTTATATAGCGGCCAGAGTAGGTTGGCTTATTATACCAGTCAATACTAACAACACCCTCAAAACCACGAATAACTTTGCAGTCCAAAAAGGGCAAATAGTTATTGTTTTCTATCTCAACAGTAAACTGTAAATGAGGATTAAAACCATTAAAGGTAGCCAATTTTAGCTATCATTTTCCATTTTAAAGATATCCGCAAAAAAGTGAAATGTTAAGATATCGTTTTTAATTTTTTGTGCAAAACCAAACGTAGACATGCAATAGCATCAAAGATGGCCGTGTAAACATTGCCAACTTTTGTTTTTCTTATGGGCGCCATGTTGAATTTTGGCATTTTCCGATAGTCGTCTTTTTTCTCATTTCCGCAATGTATAACATGTTAACATTATTTTTTAAAATAATGGTGTAATAATAAGAAACCTTCCGGTACCTAACTGGAGCTTGGTTACAGACCGCCGGATTCGTTACCAAGCAACGTCAACAAAATGCACTTGGATCAAGCGGCGCGCTCAGCGTTGGGTTTGCAATTTAACCAAATAAACCATAATTGTGGTTGATTGTGGATGTAAAATGTCGTTTACCAATAACGAAAAGTGTGATATAAGAGTTTATTATTGTTCTCATAGTAATGCCCAATCGTACAAAATTCCTAGCATTGGACAGAAATTTAGCGGACCATGGATCGTCAAAACCAAACGTAGCTAGACATTTGAAACAAAAACATTCTACAGCTACTTTTAACAAGGAATGCAGTGTTATTTTTTAATATGCAATAGCATCAAAGATGGCGACGTAACCATGGCCAACTTTTGTTTTTCTTATGGGCGCCATGTTAAATTTTGGCACTTTCCGATAGCCGTGTTTTTTTCTCATTTCCGAAATGTATAACATGTTGGCATTATTTTTTAAAACAATGGTTTAATAATAAAAAAAGTTTATTTTTTTTCTCGTTGTTTGTAGTGCTTATCAGGTACCCAACTGGCGCTTGGTTACAGATCGCCGGCGCCGGACTGACCAGAGTGCTTTGGATTAAAAACATTCAGATTGTAAAAGAAGCAAGTTTGTACAACAAACAGCTTATTTTTTAAGTAAATGTTTAAGCAAATTGGTCGCCATTTTCTTGAAGGCATAAAACCGAGCCAGCTTTTCTACATGTAGTTATGTTCTTCTAACTGTTCTTCCCGGAATAGCATTAACCGCATTTGTTATTCGATAGCGCAGATCCTCGATATTTCTGCGAGTTTGGTGATCAATTTCGTCATTCACAGTTCCCCATAGAAAATAGACCAGAGGACTTAAATCAGGGGATCTAGCAGGACATTCCACCACTGCACCATTACCAACCCAGCGATTTGGAAATTGTTGATTCAAATAATTTCGTACTACTGCAAAGTTTGACTTGTGTGGGGTTTGTACGGTTTCAATTTCTTTGTTCGTAATGGTCTCCAACACGTGTTTGCGGCAATTCCAAATTAGAAGCTACTTCCCGCGTAGAAAAGCGAGGATCGTCATTTATCTAAAAACCAGTAGTTGAAGCATTGGAAATTATGGTAATCTAACGTTTACGATTTCGAAAATGTCTCTTTGATCGTTTTCAACATTTCCATGAGGATTATAAGAACTGCGGGGTTTACTAAACGATCCATGGTCCGCTAAATTTCTGTCCAATGCTAGGAATTTTGTACGATTGGGCATTTCTATGAGAACAATAATAAACCCTTATATCACGCTTTTCGTTATTGGTAAACGGCATTTTACATCCACAATCAACCACAATTAAGGTTTATTTGGTTAAATTGCAAACCCAACGATGAGCGCGCCGCTTGATCCAAGTGCATTTTGTTGACGTTGCTTGGCAACGAGTGCGGCGGTCTGTAACCAAGCTCCAGTTAGGTACCTGAAGGTTTTTTTTATTATTACACCATAATTTTAAAAAATAATGTTAACATGTTATACATTGCGGAAATGAGAAAAAACACGACTATCGGAAAATGCCAAAATTCAACATGGCGCCCATAAGAAAAACAAAAGTTGGCCATGGTTACGCCGCCATCTTTGAAGTTATTTAAAATTAAAAAAATACACTGCATTCCTTGTTAAAAAGTAGCTGTAGAATGTTTTTGTTTCAAATGTCTAGCTACGTTTGGTTTTGCATAAAAAATTAAAAACGATATCTTAACATTTCAGTTTTTTGCGGATATCTTTAAAATGGAAAATGATAGCCAAAATTTCTTTTCAGATAATTGATCAGCACAAAAATGCGAAACTTTGCCAAATTTAAACATAGCCTCTATCTCCACTAATAAGCAAGATCCCCATGGTGAGGCTCGAAATTGAATCACCCGGTATATATAAACATAATAGTTTAGCTGCATGAGATTCTATTTGATCGAGATCGGCCATATCTGCATTAAAATAAAACTATTATACTTTGTCTCAAAAATAGAGGAACACCGGAACAAGACACGATGTACACTAGGGCAAAATGATTGCGGCGGGAAATTTAAATGCGTAAGTGTGACATGCCAGTGAAGTAGCAGAATGGCTATAAGTAGAGAACTTTATATCTTTTAATCAAATTTTCTCAATTACAATACTTCCCTTTACACTTCGTGTGGGAAGGAAAATTAGTTGGCCTTACATTCACATGCCCTTTTAATTTATTTTTAATAGTACGATCACAAGAGAGTGAAAATAAATTGAAAATAATTGATAGGCAACAAGTTTTATAGAATCGTTTTCTACTATACTGATCATGCAAAGGATATTTGAAATTTTATTAATTAAAATTCAAAGAAAAATACAATTTTTAAAATGTTAAATTGAGATACATATTTCTCTTTAATCTTTTATTCACAAGAAATATCATCACAATCACCACTGTAAAAATTGTCACTATCAGATTCACTATCATTCTCGAGGGAAATAATAAATGGATCCATGGTTTCATCAATTAATTGATCCAATGTGCAAATTCTTTCCTTTTCTTTAATAATGTGTTCTACACATCTCTTCCACTTCTCAGGTCCGACATTTTCAATGGCGGTCATTAGAAGACCTTTAATATCACCTTTCTCTTTGTATTCCTGGACAACACGATACACAGTTGTCATTCCAACACCTATAAATATGAATGCATAAAGATATTAGGTTTGTTCGAACCTTCAGTTCTAATCTATTATTTATTCCTCAAAGGAGTTCCAAAATCTCTGGAGCAATTAGGTTATGAAATCATTTTTTTAATTTTACAATCTTACCTAGCGTTTTTGCGACATAATTTATAGTCTGGCGAGATGAGGCATCTGGTTCGTCAATTTTCCTTTGTTTATAAGCATTTAATATACCCTGCTTCTCGGTTAATTTCAAATGCCCTAATCCTAACCTGGAACGTTGTTTTGGTGGCGAAACTGGTTTAGTAGCCCTTACCACTCGTACTCGGCACGGGATTGACGAGATTGCTCATTTTACACAGACGATTATTTACAGAAACGATTTCAATAAAAAAGAATACTAATTTGAATTTCACAACACCAAGCATGCACGAGGCGGCTATATGATAATATGAATCAGCTGATGGCAGCTATCTTGGTGCGATTTTTGCTTTGTAAGCGCGTCTCTCCGTAAGCCAATCACATGCCTACTTTTGAGACAAACTATAGAACAGACATTTATTTTGATTATATTGACAGTAATTATTGTCAAAACATCAGCGTTTGACACTACGTACTGTCACTAGAATCAAAATATCTCACAAATTCTGGCTAACTAGTTTTAATGCAGTACGAGCGATCTCGATGAAATAGAATTTGCTCATGCAGCTAAACTACTAATTTTACAGAAAAATGTCACTAGTCATAAATTATTCAGAATTTCCTCTACTTTTTTATTATTTAACTATTTCGACAAAACACACACACACACGCACACGTACACGTACGCGCACGCGCACGCGCACGCGCACACCCTCACGCACACGCACACGCACACACACACACACACACACACACACACACACACACACACACACACACACACACACACACACACACACACACACACACACACACACACACACACACACACACACACACACACACACACACACACGCACACGCCCACGCACACGCGACGCAGAATTCTTTTGGCTTCACTAGTTCCACGACGAATTGTCTGCAATCGTGGCATTGCTTCTAGGAGCCAAAGCTTCACAGAGTAGTAAAGAAATTTATGTATAAATTAAGTGGCTTAATGACCATTGTAGAGAATGAATCTTTTGATTCTTCTCGATTCAACAGTGTCTTTGACTGTTGACGAAACTACAGCAGCAAGGTAAGGAAATGACTTGACGCTTAACGCAAACACTATGAAAAGTCCTTAGGAGCTATTTTTTTATTTATCGAATGCGATGCATTAAATATGTCAGGTTTGTTCTGATGTATGTCTAGATCTGACAGTGTTACGAAGTAAAATATCTGCAAGGGTTACGTCCAAGCAGAGATAGTATAAAGAGTATTCGAAAAAATCATGCTGTTACGAAAACGTGAGTACATATTTGGTACAAACTTGACTTTCATTTGGTGTAATTTTGCAGATAAAACCGTTGCGAGGACGAATGCAAAGGGTTTTACTCAATTCATACGTGATAACGTATCACATGTGATTGCTATAAGCAACATGTTCAGTAGCATCCATACGACGCGATGCATACGATGTCACTTTACGATATTGCAGACCCATTCGAGATTGGGCAGCAAGTCGTATATATTGATAGTGATAGAAAAAGTAGAGAGCTCGAGCTACGAATTACGATATAGGGATCCTCATTTTTGTTATTACGAAAGTACTTTCAAACGATCGTTACACGTAACGATAGAAGATATGCTAATTGCGAAACGTTCGCGAATAGCATATCAAGGGATAAATCCTGGAGATAAGCTCAAACCATTTGACACGACTGTGTCACCAGTTGACTCAGATACAAGTGGTGACGATTAGCTTTGCCAACGCTTAGTATTAATTACTTTTGTGCTTTATGTTTATAGACAAGATCGTAGAACGAGCAGTCTTCACGGGGCCGTGAAGTTGGTCAGGTTAGCCGACTGTAACGACGAGTTTATCCACCCGGTATGGTGCAGAACAGCGTATGGTGTGACAAGCTGATTCACTGGGTCAAACCACTTTTTGTAGGATTAGTGTTATCAGGGCATATACTCCTGGCTGTCTATGTCGATATTATGAATCATTACCGTTTAAGATTTAGTCGCGAGAAGACGTAGCCGTTTAACTTCGTTACTTTACATTTAATTTTTTTTTTTTAAGTTAATTCGACTTTTATTTAACTTCGGTGATAGTAGTTTACAATTGGTTGTTTTGATTTTCAAAAATATAAGTATTAAAACATTTTTTTTTATATAACCTATTTTTCCAGTCTTTTGTAGTATCCCCAAGAAAATCTCGTGAAACTTCTTTGAAAGTATTCTGATTTTGTGCTATAGACATGGAGAATGTATGTTCTCCTGGTAATCGCCCTCTTCTTGTATGTCGTTTTTCATTATTATAATAATAATAATAATAATAATATATATAAGGTATATATATATATATATATAAGGTAATAATATAATAATAATATAATATAATAATATATAAGGTATATATAACACATATTGATTTAAATAATAACCATTACTCAAAATTGAAAAATTTAGAAAATTTCATAAATTTTAGGAGTTAGTAGATATTCTCATGTTGAAGGTCTCCATTAATAAGCGATTGTTTTAAAAATCTAGACACAGTCTGCTTGCTTTTAAAACCAACATTGTTCAGCACAGTGTTTATTATATGGGAAGCAAGATAGCTGAAGGATTTTCTGAACAATGCCGTTCTATGTTGCGGGATAGATGCGGTGGTTGAAACATGTCGAAGGTTTCTTCCGTGAGCCCCCTCTCGAAGCTGAATCTTCTGCGCTAAGTAAGAAAGTTGTCCATCGACAACTGCTGCTCTGACCACACCCACATAATGTATGAAACGACGCTCCTCCAGTCTCAGCCATCCAGCTCCCAGAAGGACCTCGGACATATGTTGACGTCTAAGACAACCAGTTGCGTACGCCAGGCAGCTATACTGGATACTCTGTAGACGCCGCTTAGCTGACTGTGTAATGAAGGGGCCATAGACAACATCGGCATAGCTCACAGCCGACAATATTAGGGAATCTGAAATTAGAAGTTTTATATCTGCTGGCAATAAATTTTTAAATTGATATAAAAGCTTCAGTTTGGCGTAGGACCGTTGACAAAGTTTGTTAACGTGATCCTCGAAGGATAGGTTGGAGTCCATAATTACACCGAGATTTCTTGCTGTCTCTACTAACGGCAACGCGGTGCCATTTAGACTGATCTTGGACACCGAGTCACGAACGCGCATCGCACTATCCGGTCCCCCGAGTAAGACAACTTGGCACTTGACTGGGTTTAATTGAAGTGAGTTGCTGCTTGCCCAATTGAAAATTCAGGTCAGATCTTCATTTATGGTTGTTATCCCTTCTTCGATATCTTCATCGTAAATTGATGTGTAGATCTGCAGATCATCCGCGTACATATGGCAGGTGCAATTTGATAGTATCTCCGGAAGATCAGACGTGACGACATTGAACAGGAGGGGACCGAGCACTGATCCCTGGGGAACACCAGAACTCACATTGACTAACCTCGAGCAACCGACACCGTCGACTTTTGTTCTAAAAGTTCGACCAGAGAGGTAGTGTCCAAACCAGTTCAGCATCTCATCTCGAATTCCGTAATACTCCAGCTTTGCCAGAATGCACTCAAAGTTTACGCTGTCAAAAGCCTTTGACATATCCGAGAGGACGAGTGCGGTAGTGGAGTGACTGCGATGCGAAGTCACAATGTCATCCAGCACTTGTAATAAAGCAGTACTGGTGCTATGACCCCCGCAGAAACCGGACTGGATTGGCGGTAATATGTTCTGGTCCTCGAGATATTCTATCATTTGGCTATGTAAAATGGATTCAGCAATCTTTGACGTGGTACACAAAAGACTTATAGGTCAAAAGTCAGCATAGGTCACAGGATTGGTGGTCTTAGGGATCGGTCTCACCACTGCTTCTCTCCAGGATATTGGAAAGTATCCCTGCTCGAAGGAGTAATTGATGATGTGGGTCAGCGGCTCTGAACAAAAAGAAGCGGAAAACTGAAGCATTTTTGATGAGATACCATCCGCACCACAAGACGACGATTTTTGTTTAAAAATAAGTTCTTTAACACGGTCCACTTCTACCGGGTTGTATGAAAACAACCCCCCTCGCGGGTGTGCAGCGCCGCGAAAAGTGTCCACATAGTCCGAGTTACAAGGTAGCCCCGGTATACTGGTAATAAAATAGTCACTGAAAGCGTCAGCATCGCACAAGTCTATCGGCACGTGATTATTTTGGTTATCACCACCCACACCCCACGATCTAAGATGTTGCCACAGTAATTTCTGGTCTTTGAGACCACGTGTACGAGATGAGAAATATGCTCTCTTTTCTTGAATTACAGCATTGTTGAAGTAATTTCTCAGATCGCAGAAATACTTTCGGTGATTTTGAGATTTACTGCGCTTGTAGCTCCGCCAAGCGTCGTTTTTGAGGTTCCTCATTTGCCTGAGTGTGTCAGTAAACCATGGTTGGCTGCACCTACGCTGTAGTTGAATCACTCGTTTTTGCGCATGTATGTCGAATAGTTCGAGTAATGCCCCATTGAAGAACTGCAACTTGTCATCTAGATCTGAGAGCTGGTACATGACATCCCATGGGATCAATGACGCATCTTGGAGGAAAGCATACAAATCAAAGTCTCTGATATGGCGAAGTTCCACAGATGTCGGATCAGCAGAGCGAGTGCTCAGAGGCACGCTGCAAGCGAATGCATGATGATCGGAAAAATCACATTCAATCACGTCCCCATCTACGTTCAGAAAATTGTTGCTGATAAGAATTAGATCAATTAAAGATTCAGTGTTAGCAGTAATCCGGGTCGGGTCTGATATCACCTGGGACAGCGAGTAATCGTTCAGAATTGCTCTTAATGCTTGTCTCAAAGTCGAGGGAGATAACATGTCGATATTAAAGTCACCCATGACTAGGATATTCTGAGTTTGCATGTAAACATTGGGGGTTGGGAACTGCTGTGCCAATAAGTATATGAGAAACATAGTGTCCAGTGAAACGACTAAAACCTTGTGAAAAAAGACAAAAAAATAGTTAAATCTGTTATCAAACGATAGTGCAAAGTGCGTGGAACTAGTATATCGTGAACAGCGTTGATTAACAGTAACAACAGCGAAGTTATGTCGTGAACACGAGGTGAGTCCTGAATTTCGGTAACACGACTCGAACAATTTTTCTTTTTTTGCTCGGCGGAACCGGTGCAAAGCATAGCTCCGAAAACCAGTGACCCTCAAACCAAATCTTTTTAAATCACACATTCTTGCGCGGCCTACTGCATCAATATTACCCGTCCGATTCACGAGGAGAGATGACCAAAACGAGGAATAAGTCAAAGCCGGAGCAGCATGCGAATGCGGCAAGCGAGGGCGAAGAGGAGATGGTGGAAGATGGAGAGTGGAAGCGACTGGTGACGGAACTACAGACATCCGTGGCATTTATGTCAGACAAAATGGAGGAGCTAAAGAACGAAAACAAAGAATTGAAAAAAGACATGAAAGATCTGAAGAAATATTATAATGAAGAGAAATTAATGAATGAAACATTGAAAAAGAGAGTAGCAACTCTGGAGACCTTCTTGGAATCAAAGGAAAAAGAAAAAATAAAGAACAGCATCATAATCTCTGGAGTGTCAGTACAGGGTAAAAGTGAGAGGGTGGAAGAAACTGTGATAAAGGTGATGAAAGGGATAAATGTAAAGCTAGATAGAGAGGACATGTCTTCGGTATATAGAAAGGACTGCGATAGAGACGATAGCCCGATAATTGTGGATCTAAAAACATCAGAAAAGAAAGCCACAATTTTCGAAGCACGAAAGGCAATTCGATCAATAAACACAAATGAATGCGAACTCAAAGGAAAAACAAACAATATCTACATCAATGAACGCCTAACCCCGCTTACAACTGCTCTTTTCTATGAGACAAGACAAGTAAAAAAAGCCAAAAACTATGAGTTTGCGTGGACCAGAGATGGCAAGATATACCTACGAAAAAACAAAAATAGCGAAAGAATAAGAATCAAATCTAACGAGGATCTAAACAACATACCTTAGACTGACTAACCGAATACTAAACAAAATCTAATCAAGATAAAGACCACGATGAACACAAATGAAATAAGTTACAGTATCTACCTGCATAATGTAAGGAGCATCAAAAACAAGATTTCAGAAGTCGAGATTATTGCAAAGACTCTAAATCCTACAATCATAGCTGTGACAGAGACTTGGCTAACACCACAACAACAAAACCTCTACCAACTGACACAGTACAATGCCTTGTTCAACTCTAGACACGGCCGAGGCGGAGGCGTGGCTCTATACATAAAAGAAGACATCGAATATAATGAATTGATGAATGAAACCATACATGAAACAGAAATAATCAAGATTTACATAAAAACCTATGATGTAGCTATAACAGTGCTCTACAAGCCGCCACATGTAACCTTCGACCGCTTTAAAGAAACTCTCAAACATAACATAGTAAATAGAACAAAGCCACACATAATTGTCGGAGACTTCAATATAAACCTACTTGACAAAAGCTCCACTACTCAGCAATACAAAAACATCATCCTGCAACGCAATTATAGTATAGCAAACAGAATCTCGAACAAGTACCACACAAGAACGAATGACAATGGAAACCACTCCATTCTCGACCATGTTCTTGCAACTAACAACGTCCCAATAAGCAGAGCCAATATCATTGAATCAGCAATTTCTGACCACAAAGCGATAATGACCTGGATAAAAAGCAAAGCAAGAAGCGTAGGAGGCTATAAGACTTATCAATATACACAAACAAATTTTAAGGGAATACAACAAGACATATCAAAATTGGACAACTTCACGATCAAAACCTTCAAAGATCTTACAAAACACTTACAACACATCATTGAGACCAACCAAATCAAAAAAACACTAAAAAGAAAAGAGATAAGTGACTGGATAGACGAAGTGGTAATTAAAAACATCACAGAACGAAATAAATTATACAAGCGACACCGAAAAAACCCACACAATGAGTTCCTAAAATCAGAATATGAGAAAAAGAAACAATACACAAATAACCTAATCAAAGATACAAAAAAACGATACTACTTATCAAAGTTCCAAAAGTGTCGTGGAGATTCCAGCAAAACATGGAGACTGATAAACACCTTAAGTAACAGAAAACTAAGAAAGGACTCGCAAATATATGAAATAACTAAAGAAGACGGCTCAGTCACAAGAAATTCAAGGGAAATTGCAGAAGAAATAAACACCTATTACGCAACAGTTGGAAAAAAGTTGGCGGAAAAACAGATGATCAGAGCACAACAACAAAACAATAAGACCACAAAGAAAGCAACACCGATAGCAAACTTTAACCCAACAGACGCAAGGGAAGTAGATGATATAATTGATGAAATTAAAGATAACACCGCCCCAGGGTTCGATAACATAAGACCGAAAATCATCAAGAAAAACAAACTCATCCTTAGTCCAATTCTTGTAAGACTAATAAATCAAGTGATAGAAGAGGGGACATATCCGGAGTATTTAAAAACTTCCATAATTATACCCATCTACAAAAAGGGAGACAAGAAAAAAGTAGAAAACTATCGCCCAATATCGCTCCTATCTGTGTTGGGCAAAATCCTAGAAAAAATCATACATAGAAGAATTGTTCACCATTTAGCCAAATACGACATAATTCACCAGCAACAGTATGCGTTTCAAAAGAACTCAGGTACGACATCAGCGGCGATTGACTTGATTCAAGAAATTAAAGCTAACCTAGACAAGAGAAAGATCGTAAGCACAATATTTATCGATCTGAAGAAAGCATTCGATACCATCTCAAAAACGAAACTTATTGAAAAAATTGAAACCTTGGGGATAAAAGACAAAAACCTAAGCATACTACAAACATACCTAAGCAACAGACCACAGAAGGTCAGACTCAACAACATCGAAAGCAGCATCCAATACGCAGCATACGGAATACCACAGGGCGGAAATATACCTCCAATTTTGTACATTATATATACAAACGATTTCTTCGATCTACGACTGAATGGTAAACCTTTTATGTACGCGGATGACACCTGCATTTTGTACTCTGCAAGAACGACGCACCAAATGCAACAAATGATAGACGAAGATATGAAAACAGTGGAAGAATGGTTTTTGCGTAACCTATTAACTGTAAACGAAAACAAGTCTGAGTACATAATATTTAACAATAAAAGACATCAACCGAAACTTCACATACATATTAACAACGTCGAATTAAAACAAAACACGGAAATAGCTTACCTGGGACTACTAATAAATTGTAACTTAAAGTGGGATTCGCATATAAACACCTTACTAACTAAAAATGCAAAAACGATAGCACTCCTATATTACGTAAGGCATTTAATCCCACAACACATAAGAAAACAACTATACCATGCCTTATTTACGTCACTAAACACATACCTTATATCTATATGGAGCGATACCAGTCAACAGAACTTGGACAGGATCCAAAGACAACAGAATAAGATATTAAAAATACTGTATAACCTTGACAGACTAACACCAACCGATGAACTATACAGACGCACAGGTGAATTAAATATGAATAAACTGATACGATTCCACAACATATTTTTACTATACAAAATCAATCACAAGCTAATAAAAACCAAAATTAAGCTAAAAACTAATGGTGAAACGCACACCCATTCAACGAGAGGACACTCCCATATACGCACAGAGAGAAGCAGAACAAAAAAATTTGCACTCACATTAACAACAGAAACGGCGCACCAGTACAACAACTTACCAAAAAGCGTGAAAGAACTCCAACCGTACCCATTCAAATTAAAAGTAAGATCAATCCTAACGACACAACCGTAAGCAAAAGACGATGACGATGACGACGACACCCTCCAAACCAATAGCCCGGGACAGGATTGCCAAATTTTCGGTCTCGAGGTGAAGCGCGAGGGATGAAGAATCTCAACCACATGCGTTTATCTATTGTAATATAGTACATTGTATTATAGTATATATTGTATGTGCAAATAAATAAATTGAACTTGAAAAAAAAAACATCATTGAAGGTAGCCTCCAGCTGTTGTAGTGAAACTAAACCTGCCGATGGCGGGCGGTAAATGACACTTACCGCTACTGTGATTTTTTTAATTTGTATCTGTACCCACAATTGCTCTATTTCGTGGTCATGAGAATCTGGTAAGTTGATACGCGAGTACCGCATTGTGTCTTTGATATATAACGCTACTCCTCCACCTCTGCCAGCTCGATCTTTCCGAATAAGTCTGTATCCTGGAATATTATTGTATGTATACTCTGAATAGTAATTATAGGTATTTGGATATTAATTGTAGCATTAAGATATTGGGAAGATATCGACATTGTCAAACAATTCATATTTAGCGATTTATCTTTGATGTAGAAGCGTTCTGATAAATATGGTTATATTAACAAAATATTCAAATATTAATAAAAGCAAAACAAAATTTAACGTATATAGATCCCAAAATAATAAAATATCTCCGTATATAATATCAGATATCTTCTCAGCGCCTTCTTAAAACTCATGAAACTATATAAATACAAAAATTAACCATCCGTCAGTAATATTATGTACAGGCTGTTTACAGTCTTGTGATTTTATTTTCAAGGGGTGGGTAAACGTCTTAAAAGAAGGCCATTAACGTAAGAATGTCTTTACAAGAGTTGCATAATAGGAGAGATATCAAGTTACTGAAATCAGCCTCTTAGTACAAAATTAACTAATAACTTATCGTTTAAGTTTAGATTTAGCTTGCACAAGATTTCATCAATCGCTTTAGCGTTAATAACCTTCTTTTAAGGTGTTTAGTCACCCCTTAACTTCCTGTATAGAAGGATATCCTAACGCAGCACCGTTGAGCAAGTTTATATATTTATGTTCTTGGTCCATCCTTCTTTAAAATAATCTAAACTTTCAACATTTGGATGGTGGATAGTAGTAATTTGTATATTTGTATTCTGCTGCTTTACTAGTACACATTTTCAACATACGGATGTCATTTCAAAAATCCGTTACATATTTAATATATTTTATTTTTCTATAATAAAACTAACGCTTCTCAGTCTTGGTAAGTATCTATTTCTCTATTACATGTGTATGTTAGTTTTAGTGTAGAAGCATACACAGTCGTTAACAAATAATTTCTAATATATTTTATTTTTTATTCAACGGCTTGTATACAGATACAGGTCTATCAGAAATAATCTCGATATTTGGGGCAATATGCCAACAACAGAAACAAATCCTCTAGATTTCTTTTAACTACTAAACATATGAAAATATGATGTAACAACAATTAAAGTTTTAATTATTACACTTAAAACTAAATATTACTAATACATTTAAAAAATAAACTGCTTCCGGGTTCTGCCGTGTGTCAAGATTTGTAAATGCTGACGTTTCGCGAACCATGTTGCTCGCTTCTTCAAAGCTAATTGAATACTGAAGACCTACCAAGAAAATCTCCCTTATATACCTAAATTTACACCTCAGTGCGCACATCTGGAGCTACCGCTCCCATGTGCTTTTCCACATAACCGCGATAGGATCGATTTCCAGACCCTACTAATCTCAGTACCGTCCTCGCGATTGATGTTGTCAGGATATTTGTAAATTTCGATGGCTTCTCTAATAAGCCCTCGATGATAATTACCCACCCTTGCCAATATCTTCACGTCATCAAAATTCATTGTGTGTCCCGACTCGTGGCAGTGTTGAGCAACAGCGGACTGTTGAATCTTGCGTCAGTAATCTACCGATTCTTTCTGATACCCCACTTACGTATGGTATCTTGCAAGATATGAAATAAAACTTCATCGACTACTTTTACGATCGCTTTATTTATTTGCTAGATCACAGATTGTTTTTTCAGTGTTGGTCGTTAGAAGACAGTTTGCCATTCATTTCCTTTCCTTTGTTGTTAAAACGCATATTTAGCCGTTCATTTACACTTTTTGTCGTTAAAACACTTGTTCCGCCGTTCGCTTACATTTTCTGTTGTTAAAAAACACAATTTTGTTGTTCAATTCTTTATTTTGCCATTCAGGTACATAAATTTGCCGTGCTGAAAAATGGCACACAATAATTGATAGGTACGGATATTATGTTCAAGATGGAACAAATATTTGCAAAATTCGTAACATTATGTATATTAAAGGAGAAAGGAAATTTGTCGGGCAATTCCGTCATACGAAGATCGAAGAAACAACCGTAGACACGTGTTTCGGACTATTAGTCCTCATCAGCACGGTATAGCCAAGGAACAAGATGGACACTCAATGAAAATAAACAGTCAAATGGAGACCATAAAGGGGGTGACCAATAATAGTCCGAAACACGTGTCTACGGTTGCTTCTTCGGTCTTCGTATGACGGAATTGCCCGACAAATTACCTTTCTCTTCGAATACCTCACCGTCGATTAACCAGCTTTCCATATTATATACATTGTATATGTATATGTACGTCCATTTATTAGCAAGTAGAATGTCACTGTTGAGGTTAGAAATTGCAAAGAAAAATTCAGTTTTTGTTTGCAAATTTTTATATTTAACCGGTTTTGCTAAGTTATTAGCACCATCAGACCTCCAATGACGCCACTAACACTTTAAAATAATAAATATTTTATAAATAAATAGCAGTGTTATAAATAAAATCAGTGTATACTTGAATACACATTACGTTCACAACACATAAGGACTAGGTGGAATCTTGTGGAATCCTGTGTTCTTTCATACTGTACGTGTATATGGTGAATATGGTGAAATCAACAGAAGTATATACTAGTTATTATTATAAAAGTATGCAGTAAGTATGTATGTGTTTGAAATAAGTGCGTTTTAAAATAAACAGTTTTGTGAATGTTTTAGTAGTAGGTAGTAGGATGATTGGGACGCTCCACCCCTTGCAGAAATGTCTCGAGTACTGCGTTGCAAATAAATTGTTATTATATGCTGGATATAAGGTAAGCATCGTACCATATTTATTAAATTCCTGTATGTTCATTAAAGCCATCATATTTTATTTAAACGGTTTTACTTTAAATTGAGATTTCTGAAAACAGTAAGTTCACCGACAAAACTAATGAATGCAATGCCCCAGCCAAAAGCAACAACAAAAAGGGCCAATTCAATGCTATACAGCGACATCGCCCTATACATCGTGTCTTCTTCGAGTGTAGACCCATGCAATTCATATGACCATTTAATATCCCTGATCCATTTCTCCATCAAACCACCTTGGAGCAAAAGACCAATATTTCTGTCGATTTGTTCAAAGAAGTGACAGCAGGGTCTTACTTGCATAGTTGAAAGGTAACTGTCCATTCTTATGATATCATATTTTCCGATATAATGAGGATACAACAGCAAGAAGGTATCTAGCCCAACGGTTATAAAATCTCGCCTCTGAAAAAACATTGCCATCAATTCGTGTAAGGTGTCGTTTGTTTCTACGAAATTCGAACTGTAATATGAGAGCCGAAGTTGTTTATAGATGATTTTTGTTGTCATAATGGAATATTTTGAAGATGTAACCTGCGTTGATTCAGTCATAGATTTTTCATAAAATGGAACTGTAAAGATGCTGTATAGCTTTCCTTGGAGATAAGTATTTAATACAATCGCATAACCAAGTATGAAAGGTATAAGTATTCTACCTTCTTTGAAGATGCTTCTTTTGAACGGTATGTTGAGGTTTAAGCTCAAGACTAAAAGGAAAGAGTCGATGAAATTGTCTTTCTTATTTCTTTTCAATGCGTATGTTGTAGCAATAGAGGCGATGAGGACTCCAATGAAGATCAGCCAGTAATTAAGGGGCATTAATAAAGCAAATTTTCTCCATCCTTCTATTACATCAGGTTTTGGTAGAAGAATGTGAAATCCTCCATTTAATGCGTACTGTGTATTGAAGGCAAACTTCGGATTGACTATCACAATAAATGAACCATAAGCAACGACATCCGACACACTTGTTTTGAACTCTTCCTCAATTACTGTGCAAGAGCCATTCTTATTGAGTTCTTGTACATATTTTGGGGAAGGTGGATTAAATATTAATTTCGTGTTGTACTTAGCAGCAATAGCGGTGATTATACTTATCAAAATTCCTGGGGTACTATTTCTGTTATCATTTATCGCAAAAGGTGGTCTTATATCCCAAGCGATTCTTATCGCTCCTCCAAAATACTCAAATTTGGGCAGAAAGTATTGACAGCTCCACTTCTTGATCGTAAAGTTTTGGTTGTGATACGTACAAGGATCTATAGTATAGATGTTATATTTTGCATTAATTATAGCTTTGTATATGTGATGCATCTTAAGAAAATGAAAGATACCTCTCGTGTACTTCTCATCATCTATAAGAACGACAAATGTAGCCTTGCAATAAAATCTACTTGCAGTTTCGATCGCAGTAATTGTTTCATTAATAAGTTCATAATTTTGAACATTTATCACGTAGTTGTTATAAATAATTTCTTTTTGAAGTTTGTGTATATCTTCGCGTTGGTATAAATATATTGGTTGTAAATAATTTTCCAAATCGTTTGCATCCACCAGTACAGTTTCTCCGTACAAGATCCGAAAGATATTAGTAATGCAAGTGGAACGACTATTGTGTAGACCATGTACGTATTCGATATGCGTTATCAGTAATATTATAACTAATATCTTTTCGTACATGTTTTACGGCTGGTTCAGTGCGATGTGAATACGAAGTTTTGTAATCAAGTGTTATTAATGGAGCACTGTAATTAATGCCCGAAAAACAAGTTGAAGTAAGTGTCGACTTGAGTGCAACTCTTCATACATAATTAATAAGAATTTCTGTAATACTTACATTTGAAAGTAATTACATTTTACTTCTTAACTCATTTCTTATTATTTTACTTATTCTCCTCTCTTGACCTATCTCTCATATTTAAAGTTATAGAGCTCACCACGTGAAGGTAGATCCACCTCAATATTGCCGGCTTGTAGACACATGGTCTATGTGTAATATTAGCTTATTGTTGTAAAGGAGAGGGAGTTTGAGGTGCAGCCTCCTGTACGTGTTTAACTGTGAATCGTTCTCATGTCACCGAATTGTCAATCATCTACTTGTTCTCGCTGTTGCGTTTCTGGTCTGTAGGCCATTCTGGTGACAGACGCTAGAACACGAGATGCTGTTCTCTGAGATCACCTTAATGGCAAACCAGTTCCTTTTGTGTAAGAGTGTTCCAGGAGGAAACCCTACATGCTGTACAGTGCCGGCGTAACATACACGCTAGGAGATAATGAAAACTCAACCGATGTATCCATGGAACAAACTTTATTTAATCGAACTAAACTTATACTCTCGCATTAGATATAAATTCTTTTTTTTATAAATCCATGTATCTGAAAACAAACCCACTAAACTTATTAGGGCAATTTCCCACCCAATCGCAGCAACAAAAAAAAAAACAACGCTAACTCAATACTACTGAACTGTATAATAACGCGATTTTCGGGACAAACGCGATGGCTACGTACGGTAATATTGAACATTTTAACTTGAACGATCCACACAGTTGGGACTCATACAAGAAACGCGTTAGTTTTTATTTCGACGCAAACGAGATAAAAGAAGACAGCAGAAAACGCGCCGTTTTCTTGAGCATTTGTGGGTCCAATACCTAGGAAATCTTACGTACGCTAGTAGCGCCTAGTAAAGTGTCGGAGAAAAGTTTTGCGGACTTACTGAAAATTTTAACAAGACATTTTGCACCGCAGAATTTTCAAATTGTAAGTCGTTTCAGTTTTTACCGCCGGGATCAGGACACGGGCGAAACGATTGCCGTTTATCTCAAAGAACTACGGCGATTGGCGGAGACTTGTGAATTTGGAGACCTGGAAACAATGTTGCGAGATCGGCTGGTGTGTGGAATTCGCGACGAGGGGTTATAAAAGCGGCTATTGGCAGAACCAAACATTACATTAAAAAATCTGATGTGGCTAGGCACATGACTTTATCTTACTATATATAAAATTACTAGTAAATTCTAGATTCTATTTGATCGAGATCGGTCGTATCTGCATTAAAATAACCCTAGTTAACCAAGATTTGACAGATAGTTTGATACAATAAAAAGTGGTCGCGTTCCTTATTTTTGTTTTATTTTAGCAATCGCTACATGTTCCGTGTCCTATTGTGCACTTCTTCAGGCGCTATAGGAAATGAGATATAAATTTCACAATTGACAAACAAATCAAACTCCAAAAAACACAATTGTAAAAACTTACATTTTGTCAGGCGGGGGCCGTGGAGAACATAAAACAACATACAACGGTCACAAACAAACATATTTGAGACTGCAGAACAGATTTTTTTAAAGATATTTTGATACAATTGACCACCTATTGACAGTAGGTATTGTCAAAACATCAACTTTGACACTACCTACTGTGATTAGAATGAAAATATTTGTCAAATCCTGGCTAACTAAATTTTATATTAGGTACTGCAGACACGACCGATCTCGACCAAATACAATTTGCTCATGCAAAATTTTACAAAAAAAATGTCACAGACATAAATTATTCAGAATTTCTTCTACTTTAATTATTTAACTATTTTGGTGAAATTGCAGAAATGGCGGCTCATTTTCAAAATCTTTTCAAAATCCTTGAAAAAGACTACATCTAGTAAACATCTAGTTCCTTCGGACTCTTTTGAACAAAAACCTTTTCAGCTGTAAGTTTGGTCATGAAACTTCTAAATATGTATTCGTAACCCCACCACTCCACCCCCTTTATTGAATAAAATAATTTTACATATTTCTTTGATTGAATTTGTTTACATTTTGTAATATAGTTGATTAACAGTTGTATTATCTGTAATGTGGCTACTCTCTGTGAGAGGTCACTAGTGTAGGGGATTGTGTGCGTGTATTTTGTATATAGGAAATAAAACAGTCTGTCTTAAGCAAGCCTCGAGTTTGATTGATATATTAGAAGTTAGCAAGTGAGCACCATAAAGGAAAGTAGCTTTGATCTACGTTAAGTAAGGACATTACATTTGGCGACGAGTGAAAAAGATGAGTAAAGGGCAGAGCTCGAAAGAGGGGAAGCCTCAAGAAGTCGAAATCAGCAGCGAAAGCAACCACGTGCTAGGCCAGTTGCGAGAATTCAGACTAAACGTGTCCGACTGGAGAATTTATAAAGCCCGACTGAACAACTATTTCGATGCAAATAATATCTGTGATGTAAAGAAGCGGAGAGCGGTGCTTTTAAATATGTTGGATGAAGAGGCGTACCGGTTAGTTTTCAACCTGTGCACACCGTCACTTCCAGAGCAAAAAACCTACGCCGAGCTGGTAGTATGTTTTGACGAGTATTTTGCACCACAAAAGTCCGTATTTGCCGAAAGGATCAAATTCTATGAAGCGCGAAGCGAAAACACGGAGTCGGTAAAAGAATGGGCAGCAAGAATTAGGAGTTTAGCTGTGAGTTGCGATTTTGGACAGTCGCTAGAGATGAGTATACGCGATAAATTCATCAGTGGTTTCGGCAGAGGTCCAATTCTGGACAAATTTCTTGAGGAGAAATTATCATTAACCTTCGAAAAAGCGGTAACTATGGCCGAGAACAAGATGGCAGCGCAGGCGTCATACGACATTCCAAGTGGTACAAAAAAAGAAGAAATTCACATGGTTCAGAAGAGGACGAACGACGAAAGCATGGAACGACGTCACCACGCAGGTCCGAGTTGGAAGAACCAAATTAGAAGGAATCAGTCAACGTCACAAGATGCGCATCAAAATCAACATCGGAGAGGGGAGCAAAGATGTCACACATGCGGTTACCTGGGACATACGAAAGATAAGTGTAGATATGGTGTAGATTTAGAAATTATACTTGTAATACTTGCAAATTAAAAGGTCATTTATCAAAAGTTTGCACGAGAAATCGTAGTCATAAGCAAATAAGGTTTGTAGAAGATGGTGGCAATGATGACTTAGAGTTACATAATATTTTTTCCGTAAATGCCGACGCACCATATTTTATAGAGGCTTTAGTTGAGGGAAAAAAATTAAAATTGCAAATAGATACGGGATCAGCTGTTTCTTTAATATCTGAGGGATTGTATAAACAACAATTTTCGGAAAGGCTGTTGGTAAATAATGCACCTAAATCTGATTTGTACTTTTACGATGGGTCAAAGGTTAAGGCACTGGGTGATTGCAAATTGAATGTTATTTTTAGAAATGTTGAAACGACTATAAATTTCAAGGTCATGAAGAATGGTGGACCTCCTTTGATTGGTCGTGATTTTTTGAGTAAATTTAACATAAAATTTCTGGTTGGGTTTGTTGGTAAACAGATCAGTGTAGTAAGTGATGTTTTGTCAAAATTTAAGGAAGTATTTGATAATAAGTTGGGTCATTTTACGAGAGGGTTGGCCAGCTTGAATTTGACGGATAGAAATGTCACTCCTAAATTTTTTAAACCTCGACCAGTGCCATACGCAATAAGGGTGAAAGTAGAACAAGAAATTAATAGGCTCTGTTGTTTAGGAATTTTGACGCCGGTGGACTTCAGTCGTTGGGCTACTCCGGTGGTGCCAGTCTTGAAAAAGGATGGATCAGTGAGGCTGTGTGGCGATTACCGAATTACCATCAATCCTTTAATTGATGTGGATCAATACCCAATACCGAGGATTGAGGACTTGTTCAGTAGGCTACAGGGCGGAGTCAAGTTTACTAAATTAGACTTAGGGCAGGCGTACCAACAAATTGAATTGGACGAACCATCGCAAGAACTGGTAACAATTTCCACTCATATGGGCTTATTCAGACAAACGAGACTTCCGTTTGGCGTGGCATCAGCGCCCGCAAAATTTCAAAAAATAATGGAATCATTATTCCAAGGAATGGCTGGTGTAATTGTTTTTTTAGACGATATTTTGATTACGGGTACCAATGACAAATAACATGTAAATAATTTAGAAAAAGTATTAGAGAAACTGAGTAGCGTTGGACTTAAATTAAATAAACAGAAATGTAATTTTTTTGAAGATAAAGTGGAATACTTAGGATATGTTATTGATGCAGCTGGGTTGCATCCAAATAGAGGGAAGGTAGATGCTATTGAAAAGTTCCCACAACCTAAAAATGTGACGCAATTAAAATCTTTTTTAGGCATGATTAATTATTATGGCAAATTCATTAAAAATATTTCGGTTGTTTTGCACCCCCTCTATCAGTTATTAAAAAATGAGGAAAAGTGGGTATGGTCAGATGATTGTGAGGATGCTTTTAGAAAAGTTAAATGCCTACTAGTTTCAGCCGATATTCTTGTACATTTTAATCCTAATGTGCCTGTACAATTGACAGTGGATGCTTCTGCATATGGTATTGGTGCTATTCTAAACCATGAATTTGAATCGGGCGTTGTGAGGCCAATAGCCTTTGCATCGCGTACACTGTCAGAGGCTGAAAAGCATTACTCCCAGATCGAGAAAGAGGCTTTAGCTATTATTTTTGGGGTATTAAAATTTAATCAATTTTTATTTGGAAGAAAGTTTAAGCTTCTCACAGATCATAAACCTTTGCTAACTATATTTGGGGGAAAGAAGGGAATTCCAGAGTTCACCGCAAACAGATTGAGAAGATGGGCCGTAATTTTATCGACGTACCAGTACGAAATAGATTATGTGCCATCTGCTAAAAATTTAGCTGACTGTTTGTCGAGGATGCCAAAGGATACTGTCAAGCACATGGAAAAAGATGTGGAACTTGATTATTGTAATTTTTTTAATAATATATCCGAACTAGATTTGAATTTTAAAACAATTGTGGACGACACTGCTAAGGACAATGTGTTAATTAAAGTGATGAATTTGGTTAAAAATGGGTGGCCAAAATTTTGTAAAGATTTAGAATTGAAACCCTATTTTGTTAGACGATTAGAGTTGACTGTGAATAATGAGGCATTATTGTGGAATCATCGTATTATACCACCTAATAACTTAAGATCTTCAATAATAGACCAACTGCATTCCACGCATTTGGGTATAGTGAAAATGAAGTCATTGGCAAGGTCATATTTCTGGTGGCCAGGGTTAGATGCGGACATAGAAAAGGCGACTAAAACATGTATAACGTGTAGTAGAATGTTTAATAATCCTCCCAAAAACAAATTAAGAGTTTGGTCTTTTCCTGGTAATCCCTGGGAAAGATTACATATTGATTTTTTGGGGCCTTTTCAAGGAAAATATTATTTGATTGTGGTGGACGCTTATTCTAAGTGGGTGGAAGTTTGTAAGTCCACAACAACTAGCTCCTAGCTCACAATTTGTAATAACAGCATTAAGGCATTTATTTGCAAGATTTGGATTGCCAAAAAATATTGTGTCGGATAACGCAACCAGTTTCACTTCAGAGAATTTTCAAGAATTTTTAAAAATAATGGAGTTACACACATAACATCACCAGCATACCACCCCCAATCTAATGGTGCAGCCGAAAATACTGTAAAAACTATTAAAACAGCCCTTAAGAAAGCCCTATTTGAAAAAGTAGATTTGGAGCTCAGTCTTTGTCGGTATTTGTTTGACTATCGGAACACAGCCCACTGCACCACAGGAGCAAGTCCAGCGCAACTGATGTTTAACCGATCTTTAAGAACACGTTTTGGTGTAATGTTACCCGATAAAGATCCCTTGGCGGATAAGTCATTAAGAAATAAAGTTAATGTAAGTCAACATAGACAAGTGGTTAATTATAGGGGGAGAGGAAGAGTGTTATTTAGTATAGGAGAACATGTGTTAGTGAAAGATTTTAGAAAAATTCCATCATTATCGTGGATCAAAGGGATAATAAAAAGTAGAATAGGTAATTGTGTATATTTGGTGGACATTCCATCCATAGGAATGGTGTGGAAAAGACACATCAATCAATTAAGGAAATCACTCCCACCCTTACCTATGACGGATTATTATTATTGTGTAGTATGTATTATTTAGTTGAAATTAAAGGGGGAGAAATGTAATATAGTTGATTAACAGTTGTATTGGCCGAGGTGGCCAAGTGGATAAGACGAATGCCTTCCACTCAGAAGTCCAGGGTTCAAACCCAGGTTAGGCAGGGGATTTTTCAAATACTCCGTCTCCCCGACTGCCGCACAGACAAGCCACTGGCTTTGTGCACATGGCAACATCCCCAAAAAAAAAAAAAAAAAAAAATTATCTGTAATGTGGCTACTCTCTGTGAGAGGTCACTAGTGTAGGGGATTGTGTGCGTGTATTTTGTATATAGAAATAAAACAGTGATTTCTACTTTGTTATTGTTATCATTTTTTGGTCGGTTATATTTTGATTCTGGTCACGTGACCGTATCCTTGTCGTCAGCTGTTACTATAGCAGACCACTGTTGCCCGTTGTGCGTCCATGTTGTTTTCGTACTCGTCAGATTTTTGCTTTAAATTCGCAGCTTCAATATTATGTTTCTGTCTGTAACTTTGTTTAATTAATTACATTGTGATGTGTTTTAGTACGCATATAACTTGTAGATTTCTACTCGCTGATGGTGGGCTCATAACCAGAAACGCGCCCGAAGTAAATTAAATCTTATTTTGCAAAAAGAGGTTTCTTATTCCATTCTGATCTAAATATGAAGTTTCGTCCCGATACCTTTAGTAGTTTCGCCGGAATCGTTGCCACAGAAATCGGGTACACACACGCACACGCACACGCACACGCACCCGCACGCGCACGCGAACGCGCCGAACTTGCACCTGTCTGAAAAGGCTCTTAGAGCCCTTTGATCCTTTTCAGACGGATGCACGACGTGCGTACGGTTTTGCCCGTCCACTGGTCGAAGTGTATGAAATTAAATGGAAACTTACACACGTACCGTGCCCTCGCCGCCGTCGGTACGTGTGTAAGGTTCCATTTAATCTCATACACTTTGATCCGTAGACGGCCAAAACCGTACGCACGCCGTGCACCCGTGTGAAAAGGCTCTTACACACGTACCACGCCGTCGCCGTCGCGACGTCCGTCTGGTCGCCGTGCCTCACCACCGAAGGCACGGATTCCGCACGGCGGCCGTCCGCTCAGTAGTGCATTGAGTTAAATGTGTAGGTCAATCATACTTAGTGACATTGATCATACAATAAAGCAGGCCTTTCTAAACTGTAGGAACATACTCAGTATAATAAAGTAATAAAAATTAATAATATAAATATGATAAAAGTCGAAATAAGTTCATTTGCTTGCCTTTGTTTTCGAGGTATTTGACTTGAAAGTTTCGGGAACGCGGAACAAAATATTATTTCTTATCTTATTAAAATATTATTTGTAGACATGTTCGGAATATCATCCACTGCTAATATTTATTTATCCATCCTCTACTTTTATTTCTGTTTATTAATTTAGCCGCGGTCACAGAACTTTAGAACAGTTATGGATATATTTACCATTCAATTTTTTGCCTTGAGCGTATATACGTAATATAAGTAGTCAATGAAGTGACACGTTTTGTAAGAAATACAAACATCGCGAAGCCGGATTGTCGGCAGACACGTAGATATTCGGGATTAATTGTAACATAGGGTGGGTACTCTACGCACCAAAGTCCTTATGCTGAGATAGTACTAAACCACCGCTGAACTCTGTATATTACCATGTATATAGACAAAGTAGTGTAAATAGACAAAGTAGTGCATATTTATGTGGTCTTTCAGAATCTGTTCAGAAAACAGTTGAATACCAAACGGTGCTCAAGTTATTTTGAAAAAAAATGTCTTTTTTAATTATGGTCATAACTTCTTTATTTCTGATCCAATCAAAAAAGCGTTTTGACATTAAAGTCATTTTTTTTTGTCTCCAATTTGATTATTCAGTTTAAAATTTTTTTCGCCAATGAATTCGTCAGAAACACGCTAAACTTTTGTTTTTCCTATGGACGCTATATTGGTTTTATACATGTTTGGATTCATCATTTCTTTCTGAGTAATTTGGTATGCCACATGCCATAATTTAAATACAATAAGATAATAGAATTGACTAAAAATTGTACACTTCGAGAATTGCTGAAAATCGCATGGTGCCATGAAAGACATTTTGTGAAACAATGTGATATCTACCCACGTGTACCCATCTGTTGAACAAAATTGGTGAAAACCCAGAATTTTATAAAAAAATAACTATGATCCGATGAAACATATTTTCTAACTGCGGTATTTTTAACTGAAAGAAAAAATTTAAGTTCCCTTGTGATTTTTATCTATGGAGTAACTTAAAAAACAAGGTGAGTGGTGTTTATAATTTTGGAAACGTTGTGGAGTTACGTGACACCGTCATCGCCGCTTTCAGAATAAAAATGGCGGCCGTGGCTGCCACTGTGGCTTTATCAGAGATTGAAAGAAGTTTTCAATGCTGCAAAAAAAATGTACCAAATACTACATTTGTGTGCATAAATTGTGGCCTTGGTTACCATTACAGCTGCTCAGCACGCCAAAATTTTAGATGGGTAAAGAATAACCTTATTATTTGCTGTGGGGAGGAAAACACTTACATAACCTCACAAATCAATAACAGCATGCAACCTGAAAATAAGGCCAATCATCTTCCAGAAGAAAATAACCACCCAAAAACCAATGAGGGTGCAACAAATGACGATAAAAGCACTGCTATCGTTAAACAGGACATTGTAGAGCTAATACGCGGTGAACTCTGTCCGATGATCACTGACCTAAAGGTTGAGATAGAAAATCTAAAAATGCAATACAGCGAGACAGTAAAAAAAGCGTCTACCAGTACAAGGAAGACTAACAACAATAAAATAATAAGGCAGCATGACGCCAGTAAACACTTCCCGGAGCCGATCAAAGTCCATCGGGAACATAATAAAGTAATAACGGAGCTTGCCCAGCCTGCAAACTCAAAGAAAGAAACCACTATTACAACCTACTCACAAGCCATCAGTCTAAACAAGAGAAATGGCATCGAAGGACTGCAAAAGAGTCAAGAAGAGCTAGTGGCAACAGAAGACTGGACACAAGTAAAAAATAGACGACGTTCTAACAAACTAAGTATAATTGGTAAGAAGAACATCGGAGAGGACCAAACAACCCTTAAGGTAGCACCACGCAAGGCGTTCCTATGTTTCTCGACTTCACCCAGACTCTACGAAGGAGGATGTTGAAAGCTTTTTAAAGGATGAATTCCCTGAAGTGGTATGTGAGCAAATTCCAACAAAGTTTCCTCAATATTACTCATCGTTCAAGGCGATGATTGACCTGGTCAATTTTGAGAAGGCAATGAACTCTGAAGTATGGCCACGTGGAACTTACGTGACTCGTTTTTTTTTCACCGGGAGGCCAAGAAACCAACTGCGACCTAGGGGACTTAAGTAACCAACTAAGCTGTAATAGACGAGGTGCATCGGTACAACCCTGCAAATTGACCGATGAGGCGAAGTCCCGTCTAGAAATTTTCTATATTAATATTCAGTGCTTAAACAACAAACTTGAAGAACTGGATGTGTATCTTGATGGAGCCAATGTTGATGTCATCTGCATAGTTGAACATTGGATGGGCAAAAGTCAGCTTATAATGAACCAGCCAGCTGGGTACAGGACTGCATCTGCATACTGCAGAACTGAATTCAGTCATGGTGGTGCGGCAATATTTGTCAGAAAATCAACAACGGCCAAAGAACAGAAATCAATAACAAAATGCAGCATTGAGAGAATCATCGAAATTGCAGCAGCAGAAATTGACAATGCAACCATAGTCACCATATATCGTCCACCGACTGGTGATATGGCTGTTTTTCTCCAACAGTTTGAGAGGGTCTTGCATGTCTTGCCGGTCGATACACCTGTGGTACTCTGCGCAGATTTAAACATCAACTATCTAACTGACAGTAACTCGAAAAAAGATCTTGTCGATTTGATGAATATGTACAGGCTTCAGATGGTGGTGGACAAACCGACAAGGCTAACAAAACAATCGGCTTCTTGCATTGACTATATAATAACGAATGTGCATGCTTCGGATAACGAACTGAGGATTGTGGATCCAGGACTCTCAGACCACTTAGGGCTACACTACAATATTCTAGCCAACTGGAGCGCCAGAGTAGACACTTTCAAAATACGTCCCATCACCAATTTAGGCATTTCTCAGTTCAAAGAATGTCTGCAGGAAATGGATTGGAAAGTTCCGGACTTTGACTTTGGGATATTCCACAAAAAATTTATCTGCCTCTTCAGTACCATATTTCCTGAAAAGGTAGTTAATAAGTGATCTGGTAAGCATCAGGTCAGGTACCCGTGGATTACAAATGAAATCTATAACATCCGTGAAACAATACTTCTAATGAGGAGTGCATGTATATCCCACCCACACCTAGAACTAGAAGATACTTACAAACGCTACAAACGCTTCTACAAACAAAAACTAGCGACAACTCATGCAATCTATAATAGGCAGAAGATACTAGACTCGGACAACATCATAAAGGCAACCTGGCAGCTTATTAATGAGACCACAGGGCGTGTAAACAAGCCGAAGGAAATTGTCAAGGTCTCTGCTCAAGCGTTCAACGACTATTCGACAGCAATCGGACCCAGAATCAAAACCAACCTGCTAAATAAACGAACTCTGACATCAGAAGACCTGCTTGAAAGGCACATGAACAGAGAGCAAACATCCTTCTTTTTTTACCCAGTGGATGAACATGAAATAGAACACCTAATACAAACAATGAAAAAGAGTAACTGTAAAGATATATATGGAATTACCACCACTTTGGCCAAAAGACTCTCACAGGAACTTGTCCCTGTGCTTACTGTCTTGATTAACCAAGCCTTCTGTACGGGTAATTTCCCGGATCCACTCAAACATGCAGTGATACACCCCATATACAAAAAAGGAGACCCAACCCAAGAGACCAACTACCGCCCCATATCTATACTCCCAGTGCTGTCAAAGATATATGAGGCTGCGATAAAGACGAGAGTTGTCGGGTATCTTGAAGCAAATGTATTGCTGGATAACCAGTTTGGATTTCGAAGGAACAGGTCAACAATCTCCGCAATGGTCCGAATCACCGAATCAATACTTGGTAACCTCGATGATAAAGCTGAGTGCCATGCTATGCTCTGCGATCTTAGCAAAGCCTTTGATTCGGTGGATCATGATATCCTACTTAGCAAGCTAGAATGGTGCGGCATACGGGGAGTTCCTCTTTCTCTGTTCCGATCATATTTAAGCAATAGATTCCAGAAAACAATTACCTCAACAGGTGAATCTACCCTGGGGAAAGTCTCCTGCGGCGTCCCACAGGGAAGTATTCTTGGCCCCGTTCTATTTATTCTATATGTGAACGACCTACCAAGACATGTACCTTCTGCTGCACAGACCATACAATTTGCTGACGATACCACCTTTCTCTACGGAAATTCTATTTGTAACTCGGAGGTTGAGAATAGTGCGATGGAATGGTTTACGTCCAATCTGCTCCAACTCACGGAGAGAAACAGCTGGGGATGCAACTGTATCGGTGAAACTTCTGGGCATCCACCTGGATGCTACGTTGACCTGGCTGCCACACATAGATGTCCTCAGATTGCGGTTGTCCACAGCAATCTATGCCATTAAACGAATCAGACGACTATCAGATGAAATCACGGCAAGAACAGTGTATTTTGCCCTCTTCCACAGTAACTTGACCTATGGGCTCATGATTTTCGGCAATTCTCCCCACGTCTCAAGACTGTTCACCCTACAGAAGAAGGCAGTCAGAGCTGTTGTGGGTGTACACCCAAGAGAACATTGCAGACCAATATTCAAGCAACAGAGAATATTGACAATGGCCTGCGCGTACATCTTACAGAATTTGGTGTATCTGAAAAGCATTCAGAAGGAATTGAATACACGGAGCGACTTCCACACCCACAATACCCGAACAAGAGAGGATCTACATACCGTAGCTGAAACGTAAACAAGCATTTTGCACTCGCTGAATTCGCCTTGCCGACTCCACAGTCAAACACGGCCCGTAGACAGAGTCACAGTGATTAAATCTCGATAATACCAAGTACTCGAAAGTAACGAAACTGTACATCACTAGTATATAGTAACATCGGAGTGAAGTATGAAATTGGTCTTCCAATATAGCTCTAGTTACCTAAAAGTATTTTTGTTATTAATAGTAATATTTCATTAATATCTATTAGATTATAAGGTGTATAGATAGTATAATAAAAAAAATACTTACTTTATTGCAGAGCATGTTTACGAACACTATCATCCCACTAATGACTAAACCATCAATTTAGATTGGCTGGTCGTGTGCTTTTCTGGCATAGTTTTTATTCAATGAAACCATTTATCCAGCTATAATAATAGCAAGTTAGCAACCAGTCACTCTAACCTAAAACAAACTTTTCTATAGAACAACTAAATTATTGTTTGCATCCAGTGGTCGTTTGGTACATTGCTCGGATTGGTTTTCAATGATTTTGAATTACTTGCTTCGTCTGTGCTTTTTTGGCCTGGACGTTCCTGTCGTTTTTAGCCAGACTCGTTTGCGAGCTTATATTTATTAAAATTGACAATCCAATTACATGACCTACCAACCGCTTCACCACTGTCGGCAACCCAAGGACCTACATCCCTGTTGATTCTTACGTTTCTAATTCTAATGCAACAATGCCGGTCTCGTTGGTATTCTTCTTGTATGTATTCGCCTTGTATCACTACTCTGTAAGAACAAATATCGTCTTAACGTCTTATGTGCACGTCTACTCTTACTTACGGCTTAATTCGTACTGTCCGTCTATGTCCGGTGGTGGCGCTGCCTCTGTTGGTGGGGGGTTGGTCAGTGACGTTCCCACATCTTTTTACATTTTCTGGCATTTTTTTTTATTTTTGAGCCGTGTTAGGTTAAGCTAAAAGTTCATGAGTTTCGATTAATTAGTTACTAAACAATATTGCATTTTATAAAAAAAAAAATTCCTACATAAAATTCTTTAAATTAATGTTGATTAATGTGATTTTTTTATGCAGTAATTTTGACTATTTTTGTTAATAGCTTCTTAATAGCTTCTAATTAAAAAATAACGCATTTTATAAAATAATAAAAATGATTCCAATAAAAAATTATTAGAATTAATCTTAGAATTAAAAAATGTAATAATAGATAGGGTGTTCTTTAAAAAAAAAGGAATAAAGGATAGCTTGTTTAAAGCCAAAAGACTTTCGTTTGAACAATTTTTTTGAAATTTCGAACGGTTGGAGAATTATTTAGGTGTTCCGGTAATTTTGACTAACCCTGTATATCTCGGTTTGGTTGATATATGTGATAAATCTTTTGTAATGTATGTTTCTGCTTCATTGAATTGTATATGCTATCAATATTTTCTTTCTTGTATCCGTTGTTTTGAGCTATTTGCATGATAGTGGTGTATTTCTGTTTCTTTTTCTCAAGTAAAAAGAAAAAGAAAAAAAAACTAGTAAGAAAATTATCTTTAGCCGTGCTAAAGTTAAAATACCCCCCACCGTAAAATATCGGAAAAAAAACAAGTGAACCCATTTTGCCCGTTCACGAACCTTACTTTTTAAGAGATAAGCTTGTATACCAAATACCAAATTTCAGATCAATTGCTTCAAAATTACGGCAGTTATCGTGTACAATAGTACACAGACGGACAGACGGATAGACAGATGGACATAGCTAAATCGATTCAGTTTTCAATTTTGATCAAATCCATATATGTATATAAGTCTTATATCTGCCACGCCTCCTTAAGGGTGTTACCAATAATAATAAACTTGGTTTTCGGCTTTTGGGAGCTGGGAAGTCAATTAAAATATCACTTTTTCGCTGAGGTTTTGGTTTTATTTGAAACCTTAATCACAGCTACAACAAACAACATAATTCAATAAAAAAGCAGCCAAGAACATATAAAGTTACCTCAAAGTGTGTGCTGAAACTATAATAAAACTTGTGTCGGCCGACGGACATTTTAAACAACAGGTGCATAGCCACAGCACATCAAGACAAATACAAACAATTTTCTATAAATGTAACGTACACAGGTTGCCTATACAAAGCAAAGTAAAGTTGGTGAAACAGAAATAATATTAAAATATATACATATTACTCAAATTATCAGTATCAGATCGCAAGTTAACTGTGTTTTTTGTCTTTTGTATATAGATCATTTCCATCATACATCTCTTTCTATAATTCTGTTCTATTCTCAAAATTCTGACATTGTCAAATTTGAAAGCGTGGCCACTCGACAGTGCGTGTGAGGCAAGAGCGGTCTTGTCTTTGTTATTAATATCCCTACAATCGTATTCATGTTGTTTTAATCGAGTTTTAAAATATTGTTTAGTTTGCCCCACATATGCCATTTCACAACCGCCGCAATCAACCCGATAGATCAACCCACTCATTCAACGAAATGCAAACAAATTAATTCAGCAATTTGTCGGGGATGGTAAGATCACTCAAGGAATCGGACGAAGACTGAAGACACACAATAGCATACTTCCTAGACTGTAAGGCTTACTAAAAATTCATAAACAAGGAACATTAAAGATGAGACCAATTGTTTCATGAGTAGGGGCAGCAACGTATGGACTCTCCAAGTATGTGACATCTTAGACAATATTACTCATACATGCAATTTTAGTATTAAAAACTCCTACGAACTTGTTGATAAGATCAGAGACAGTCATATACCTGGCCGACACAAGTTTTATTATAGTTTTAGTACACACTTTGAGGTAAATTTTATATGTTCTTTGCTGCTCTTTTATTGAATTATGTTGGTTGTTGTAGCTATGATTATGGTTTCAAATAAAACCGAAACGTCAGCGAAAAAGTGATATTTTAATTGACTTCCCAGCTCCCAAAAGCCGAAAAACAATTTTATTATTACTGTATCTGGAGCGAATAAGGAGAAATTACACGGTGTTACAAATGTTGAGCTCAATATACCCTCACCACATTAAATGTGGGGGGTATAAAAATCATTAAAAATGAGGCTTGGGATGCTAAACGAAAAATATATATCGTCGACATAGCAACCCCAGTATTTGATGCTTTAATTAATTGGTAATTGAAATATTTTTGTTCTGTGGTCAAACAAACAAATAAGCAAGCAAACTGCTGCTCGGACTACCCATGTCTACGCCATCGGTTTATCGATAAATTTTGTTGTTGAATTGAAAGATATTTTGATATTAAACAGATCACTAATACCTTACATGATGCTATTCATCCAAGTTATGGGATTGTACAAATTTGGGTTGTGATATAAAAGCCTGTAAAGCTTTTATTGCTTCTTTGGAGGGGACATTTGTGTACAGGTTGATTATATCAAATGATACCTTTAAAAAAAGAGAGCGAGGAGAGGGGAAGACCCTCCACCGCCCCTCCAGACCGGCCTTGCCTGATGGGCATCCTCAGTCTGAAGACTTCTTCCCTATATGAATGAATTAATCAACAAAACAAAATTATGGTAAACTCCCTTCGCTCTTTTCGGTTTGGATCGTAGACCTTTATTGATAACGCATTCCATATCTACCTAGAATCCCACTACTACAATCACTACCTTATTCGAATACATAGATTTATTTCTACTTAGACTTATTTCCTACATCCCAATGTGTATGGAATGAAACCTGTCCCATGCGATGTGACCTGCTCACTTTTCCGACACTTTCACTGACAGAACTTAAGGCTTCTTCCTCCACCTCTCTCTGGGACACTGTATTTTCCGTTCATCTGTGACCACTGGTGCCCGGTTGGCTGTTCCGGTGGTCACTTCCATTTGCTACTGGCGCTGTTCCGGCAGCTTCAGCCCGGTTCGTCCTGGATTCTTCTGTTTGTCGTCTCGCTCGCGGTTAGCCGTGAGCTTTCCTGTACCGGTCTCCGGCTACATCTTTTCTTCTGTACTTCCAGGTTCTGCAGTCCCCGGACCATCAGGCCTACTTACATAATAAGGACCCAGAGGTCCCTGCACGTTCCTTTGCCTCTCCGTTCTGTCCTCCTATCTAGACTGCCTAGATGTGGTGCACTGCGACCCTGGCGTTAGGTTTGCTTCATTCTCCAAGTCTGAAGGGGTCTGCCATCCGGGCTGTCCTCAGCAACTGTGTCTGAGGGGCCGGAGGCTATTGTTCTTCCCTCCCCTTGTCTTCCTCGTCCTTTGTTTTCAGGATCCCGGAAATTGTGCGGGAGATCACCTCCCATTGCCGAGATCCTTCAAATGATACCATAAAGTAAGTACTGGTTATAGTAAGTACTCGTTTTCTTTATAAAATTGATTGAATTTTGATTTCATATTGTGATCACTACTATTTGTTTTTATAATATGCTCTTATATAAATATCAAAAAAATATAGTGTTATTAAAGTTACCAGTACCTTGCCGAATATTGTTATCTGTCCTACAATTTTTGTAACATCTATTTTTACCGTTTATCTGATAGAGAGCGGTATAATCGAGATAACTAAAGTCCAAATCAATAAACGTGTCGTACTTATAAATAATATAATCTTTCTTTTATATTCTAATCGTATCATCTCACTTAATGCTCAGTATAAAAACAAATTTCAAGCAAAATCGACTTTAGTGTTCATCGCTAGGTGATTCTAACTACACCAGAAAATTACCTACCGTTTGTGCGGCAAGTGTCATTCATCGGCATCAGCAGTATCTGGTAAGTGTACAAATTTAAGCTGGAGTTTAAGCAAGTGAAAGCAAATTTCTCCAATGCTTGCTACTGTCAATGCAAAGCACTGCAGTTCTGTATTCTCCAAACTACTCATTTATCTGCTAGGCTTGGCTATATTATGTAAAGTGATTTGGCGTGTTTTCTCTCACCATTTCACGTGCGAAGAAGTGGCTTTTTAATTGCTTAAGGAAAATTTGGGTAGGCAATTTTGGTCGCATTGAAATTTTCCAACATGCAAGTTAGTATTGTGAAAAGGCCTCAATTCAACCGAATGCGTTGCTTAGCCCTACGCTTGCATTTATATCAAATTGTCAGAAATATTTGCAGGAAAACGTCACATTGTCGGACATGCCTAAGAAGAAATTTTCAAAGATTGCAAATTTGTTTATAAAACGTAGTTTTTAAAGATGTACCTTTTATACAAATTTATTATGATTGTATTTCAATGTTTTCTGTACCTATGTTGTTATTTCTTACCATTACAACTTAAAATAATTTGATCCTATATGATTTATCTGTATTTTATTCGTCGTCAGATTGGATTTGCGAATTTAAATTTAATTTAAATTAATTTAATTTAATTAATTTAAAGTTTTCTTCCGAATCCGACAGTTAACTAAATGCTTGGTCGTCTTATTGGATCAGCCATTTGGAATCTTATACCTCTGACAACAGATTTGGAACCCGAAACGTTCATATATCACATAATTTAATTTTTAGCCGAATCCGACATCTAATTACATGTTTGGTTGCTATATTAGATACGCCAGTTATAATTCTAAAAATCTGAATTTGGAATCAGAAACCCCAAAAAGCCCTTACGAGAATGCTTAAGGCACGAGAGATGAAGGTACCTAGTTTAGACTACTTTGTAGCCCCAGGCCCATTGCGCTATAGATTAAAAAACCTATAATACCTACATGGAATAATAAAATAATAAATTCCACTAAAAATCTTGAAACTAATATCGCAATACGGTATTTGACTATTATTGTAAAACCATCTTAGTGTGTTTATTCCTTCACTCTACATTGTAAATGCATTCTTTTTCGTAATTATTTCTTCAATATTTCATAAAAACCAGCGTTAAAAATTGAATCACAAAAAGTCCCGCCAAAACAATACTTTCTGTTGTGTGACGTCACCGGTTAGTAGATGTCAAATCGGCCCATATGGTCTGTCAGCATCGGCCAACATCGGCATCGTCGCCGTTTGGTAATTGTGTTGTATGATGTGTTGTTTTCACAATTTTTACATAAAAATGGGTTATAAATGGTGTATAAATCCACAATGCAGAGATACGTCAAGAAAAACTCCGGATAAACTATTTGTAGCTGTTCCGCAAGCTTTGAAACTGCGAAGAAAGTGGTGGTTGGCTCGTAGAAATCCAAATGAAATAAATAGCCGCCAATACAAGTGTTTTCTGTTGTGAAGATTACTTCGACATAAGTAAAACTGACTAGAATAAGTTATCTATCGTATTTTCGAACCAGGTATTATCTGATCTGACAGCTTAAAGTTAGGGCTATCCTAACGTACAATGTTATGCTTATATGGCGCTTTCGTGCTATGAAATTCAAACGGGAGAAGCATAAGAGCGCGTTCGGATAACCCGGTATTGTACGGTGAGAGTGACGCGCTGCATAATAGGCGGACTAACGTCATACAGCGTTTATCTGCATATAAGAGAGAGACAGCCGACCCAGGTTATCTGAGCATTGCTCTCCCCATACCATACCCTGACAAACCGAACGCGCTCTAAGGCGGACTAACGAATGACATCACTGGAGACTGACCCAATTACAGAGCGTTTTCAATCACGTGATAGGACGTGAATAAACTTCAATTTTAATTTTGGTTTTTCATAGAAATAAAGCATATTTTTTTTGAAAAGTAATAACAAATAGTTTTCTTAAACTGTAATCTATTAAGATGACTATAATACATGCCATATTTTTAATACAGTCAAATACTCTATTGTTCCAAAAATGTTAGAGTCAGCGTAATATCCAAATATGCGCAAAGTTATTAACTTTTAAATTTTGCAAAAGTTTTTTTTGCATCAGTAACTTAATTTTTTTTTCAAATTCCCTTTATGGTAATCGGTTTAAAATATTGGACTACCTTTTCCATAACTTATTCTATCTAAAAACACTTATAACTCAATTTCGGTAAACTGGTCCTTTTTCATATCCAGCATTACATTTGGCTATGACAGAAGGTTACTAAAAATAGACAGGTTGTTTGGTAACTTATAGGCATACGTCACTCAGTTTGCCACATGAAGTTAACTGACATGGAGTTGAACGTTTGTTAATTTTAGTTATATTGTTTTCTGAAAAATTGATTGGAGATGGGTCATAAAACGGCCCGTAGCCTTACAATTTAGCCTTACAATTTCTATGAAAAATAATATTGAACGGGCTGATCAAGTGACATATTCTCGCGTTAATTTGCTGGCCTCTTATTGGTCCAAAGTTGCCAGACAACCTGTAAATTATAGTGTCGTTGGCTATGACGTTATATTTCCCTGTAAATATTTATTTAGTTCATGTGGTCACGACAACCAAATACATATCTAGTCAGCGAGGTGCTGGTAAAAAATCTTAAACAATTTAATGGGCTAAAAGGCGTTTAATCGACTCAAGATTAGGTAATATTAATTATATTAAACATTACATTAGTACAGTTAAAAAGTGGGTATTACGTACCTAGAACATCATTAAGTTTTTTATCAATTCCATTTGTTAACTGAAGTGAAAATCAAGCATTAAATCATCCAACTTTTTTATAAAGTTCAAATATGAATATTGTGTTTAAAATATAATACTTTATAATTATAAAATAATTAATTAATTGGGACTCTTCAATTATTCCTTGTTTAAATGTTGCTATTTTTGAGTTGTTGATTTATTGTAGACACAAATAAATTTTAAATTAAATATTTTCGCCTTATTTTATAGTTTTTGTCCAGTATATCAAAACAAAAATCAGAACTACCTTATAATAACATTACACATTATTCACTTTTAAAATTAAATTGGATTTCCCTCAATTTTTTTTTCAAAAACATCTTAACTATATATACTTAAGAAACCAAAGAATCCAACGAACCACATTTATTTTAATGTAGCAGTTTGAATATTGTATTAATGTTATGGGGCGGACACCCTTCTCAATATTTACTATACTTTAATCTTACGGTAGCGTGAATTAATTATCTCTCTCTTACGGAGGCTCTTACGGAGTCTGAGTTCTTTCTCTGAGACTTTGTCAGAGACGTTTGAACTCACTAATTATTAATCACTATATGCAAGGCTAAATACTTTACTATAAAAGGGACAGGTTTATATTATTATTCTAAAATGAATATACCGAAGAAAACCACAATAAAATCTATTAACAAAAATATATACAACAATGCAGAACTGCTTACATGGAATTTGAATATGTTAATCCTAAACAAAAATATTCTTTGGCAGAGATGGACAAATCAGCAAGTACAGACAACAAATAAATACCTTAATATTTCGGTTGAGCACAAGAAACACGGGACAGCACAGTTTCTATAACTTGGCCCCCATTGGGGCCCTACGCTTGGGCGCGCGTTTTGACGCACGACCGTCTACCTTCAAAGCCCGATGCCAAAGAGGCTGTTTGCTTGTCTCTTTACATCTTCCCAGACACCTTGGCGCCAAAAGCTTGCGCGGTAATCCTGACGCGACTGCAGCGCCACTCCGAGCGTCTGTTAAATACCAACTTAACACAAAACACGCCAACGTTTGTATTCAAACATCCATCCAAACCCGCGCGCAAAACCTCGACTTATCACATCCCTTCCACGTTAAGATAAATAATTATTTGACCTATTATTTATCCCTAAACAAAACTAAATAAACAAATTGCTGACTGTAACATCTCCCCTTACAAAACAATTCTCTTAATTGCTAATTACAATGTCTGACATAAAAATTACTTTTTATACATTTTTCATTTCCTGAAATAAAACCACAGATATGACCCAATAAAAACCCAAAAGAATTCGGCCTTGGTCCAGGAGTCCGGCGGTGTTGATTTGACTTCGGTTCTCCAAACCAAGCGAATGTCCTCATTCTCGGGCCATTGGTCATATGAAACAAAAGAAAAACAAAATTGAAGCAGTATCATAGCAGTCCGATTACATCATAACTTACATTATCTTTTATCCATCTTCAAATACAGCCGCAATCGTGAAATGACTCGCCTCCACCCTCGCCTCGGTTTTTCTCCGTCCATTTTCCCTCCTAGCGTCATCGGCGGTCCTTTAATCTCCAGCGACGTCCAACGTTCCTCGAAAGCTATCGTATACCTCGTAGATGACCTACACGACGTGTGGATGTTGTCCAGCGACACTTAGGCCCTGGTAAGACATCCATTTGCGTTGTCCGTGTAGTCATTTTTCTTCTAACACCATCGACGTACAAAGTACAGGAATTCTGTCATCTGTCACTTTGTAGTTTTTTGACCCTACGCCTCTCTGGACGCCTTTTCGGTCACACCATTTTTTGAAGCGCACTGGGCTTCGCTTGCTGTAGATTACAAGCCTTTGTAAATCTACCGGCACTAACTTCGACGTACAAAGTGCAGTATATTTGCCTGCAAATTTGTAATTTTTTCTTGCCCTTTTTTTTGCGCCTCGCGCAGGCTGCTTTTTCCATCACTAGACGATTTTTCGGCTCCGGGAACGGGACGACGGCACGCTTCTTCCATACAAAGACCACGCCGGATGACCTCGGGAATTCCTGGATGGGCCAAACTACCTGCGCTCGTGGGGGTCTTCAATACACGTCCGCTTGGCCGGATATAGGGAACATCTAATTCTTCGGAACAGCTGTTTTTACCTACTTTGTCGTTGAATTTCCCTTACAAAACAATACTCTGCAACTTCCCTTAATAACTGCTTTATTTTAACTTATAAATACAGTTGCAAGAGTATACCCCTTAACTTTAATTAATTATTAATTAATTACCGCGTGTGTGTTTCGTGCTTCTCCGCTCAGAGCCGCCATTTTCAAAAATGCTCACAATAAAAACTTAACTTGTTTCAATCTTTCGATTAAATTTCTCAAAAATTTACCAAACAAAGTACTCGGGCTTTGTTTCTATCCTATCCTTACTTTACTTTCACTTAATCGACCACTGACGGTACGATTTTTTTCTGTTTATTGTTTACTGTTGCCATCTCTACCTGCCATTTTTCTACTCAATAAAAAAAAATTCCTCAGAATTTAATTTCAAACTACCTGTTCTGCATATCACTACAAACCATAACTCAAGCCCTGTCTAACACAATCTGGTTCAAACTTTCTCCAACGAACAGTCCCGAGAATTAAGACATTTCTTTCAAAAACAATTCCAACACTCAAAAGAAATTATACTGCAAATATTTAATTATTATGCTGCCACCAGCAGTACATTTCCTACTCAAATTCACGACTATATATCGACATTTATCAAACAAAATGTCCACCTCTAAAGCGCAAACAAAATTCTTGGAATGCCACGCGCAATATCCACAAGGGCGCCTAAGCTAGCCCCTAACACCACTTTCTTTAAAGGGTCGTTTGCCTAACTTTGCTTTTAACCATAGTCTACAATGCATTCTTTAAAATGCGTCACACAATTTTGTTCTAAAATTCACAACAAAATCTAACTAGAGTGCTTTCTTCATAATCTACTCAAATAATCACTTGAAATGTCTTAAATTATCCCACCGCTGCCACCAAAAATGTTATGGGGCGGACACCCTTCTCAATATTTACTATACTTTAATCTTACGGTAGCGTGAATTAATTATCTCTCTCTTACGGAGGCTCTTACGGAGTCTGAGTTCTTTCTCTGAGACTTTGTCAGAGACGTTTGAACTCACTAATTATTAATCACTATATGCAAGGCTAATTACTTTACTATAAAAGGGACAGGTTTATATTATTATTCTAAAATGAATATACCGAAGAAAACCACAATAAAATCTATTAACAAAAATATATACAACAATGCAGAACTGCTTACATGGAATTTGAATATGTTAATCCTAAACAAAAATATTCTTTGGCAGAGATGGACAAATCAGCAAGTACAGACAACAAATAAATACCTTAATATTTCGGTTGAGCACAAGAAACACGAGACAGCACAGTTTCTATAACTTGGCCCCCATTGGGGCCCTACGCTTGGGCGCGCGTTTTGACGCACGACCGTCTACCTTCAAAGCCCGATGCCAAAGAGGCTGTTTGCTTGTCTCTTTACATCTTCCCAGACACCTTGGCGCCAAAAGCTTGCGCGGTAATCCTGACGCGACTGCAGCGCCACTCCGAGCGTCTGTTAAATACCAACTTAACACAAAACACGCCAACGTTTGTATTCAAACATCCATCCAAACCCGCGCGCAAAACCTCGACTTATCACATTAATTCTATTTAATTGTGTGGTTATTTTTTTAATTTTTTATCCGTTTGGTTAAAGTAAAAGTTCATGAGTAAAAGTTCAAAGTGTTCTATTACAAAAAGGAAAGGTTTGCACATTTCCATAATAAAAGGAATACATTATCAAGAGCTTGATAAACCCAAAAAAGTTATGTTCCGGTAATTGAAAATGATTCCTATAAAAAGTCCTTAGAATTAAAAAAGATATATTTGAAAAAGGGCAAGGTTACTACACTTCCATCTTAAAATGAAGTAAATTAAAAATATAATTAAGTGATAGCACTTAAATAACAGGTCCGTCCCATAACATAGCTTTTTGACTAACCCTGTATATTATTGTTAGTATATCAGGCTATATGAATCATTAGCCTAAATTAACCAAAAGTATGTCAGAAAATGAGTTAAAATATCCCGACCGTCACTATGGAATGCCCCATTACCTACAATAATATTGTTGTATGTGAGATGTCAATTGCCTAAATTGTCCTTGAAATAATGCGTAAGAACTTGGAGACCCTAAGGTAACAATTATACATTTTTCTTTCAGGTGATAGTTGACAGTTAGGCAGAAGAAGAATGTCGAATCAACACACTGAAGTGATCGTACCCTCTGAAGTGAGTAACAATCGTATTGTCATCGCCAGGGCGTGTACAACCAGTTCTAGCAGAAATCGCTAGCGCTAGCGGCGCCGTCGGACCGGCTGAACGGTTACACGAGAAGTATATTATCTCCGCTCGCAAGATGGCGACCGCTTAGTGTCAGCGCTTAGCAAGCGCTAGCACCGCTTAGCTAGCGCTGGCCTGCGCCCGATGTGGTTGTACACACGCATTGATAGAAAACCGTTAGGCCTAGTCACTAGCAACTGTTTACGAAATAAGTTGTAATTATTCTAACCGTTTATTATTAAAAAGTTAAATGTATTATGTGAAAGTACCTACCTAAGCGTGTTGGAAATTACTAGCAAACATTTTCTACATAACTAAGTACGAAGGCTTTCAGAAGGCCAGAATCATTTTGAAAATAGATAGTTTTCATGCTTATTTTTATTTTTTATGCCGTGCGTCAAAAATCATAAATGCAAACGCTTCTAAAACAATGCTGTTTGATTCTTGAAAGCTAACTGTATACTGCCAAACCTGGAGCTACAGACCACACGGTTGTTTGTTTGTTTGTTTCAGATAGACAGACAGACACACTGACTGACAGACGGACAGACGGACAGGCGGACGAACATAGCTAAATCGTTGGAGATTTTCTGTAGTGTTTCTAAGAAAAATTCATTTCATGTATCCGAAGAGATATGCGTAGAAAACACTTTTTGTCTGAGATTTGTATTTTCGATTATTATATTCCACACTGCTTTGCTCTTGTTGTCAGTATTTCTTATATAAGAGATGCTCCTTTGTTCTTTTGCACGTTTTATTGCATTCTTGTAGTAACATCTGTATTTTTTAAACAGTATTTCCGAATAGTCTATAGTAGATGATTAGTCAAGTGGAAATGGGAGCGGTAGCTCCAGATGTGTACATTGTACAGTGGGGTAGTAAATTCGCTATACAGAGTCTTTCACGACGAGCTGCCATTAGAAGTATATGGAGAACCAAATAAAATTAGGGATTGAAAATTTGTGGACATATGTTGTTGGATACGAACGTTTTAAGTAAAATATTTTCGGGTTTTGGCTACGTCCGATTACAACGGATATGATATCAACTTTCATATTTCAAATGGAATACCCTATATTTTAAAGCATTTTTTAAATATTCATTAAATTGCACGTCAATTGTATGTCACAATAAAAAATGACTGCTATGTATAAATTATTTATAAATTATCAGTTGTGACCGTTGCAAAATTGTTGTGAAGGTAACATACTGTCGACATATCGGTAGAGTTCTTCGGGATGGTCAAATTATAAGATCAAAGTCAAACTCGAGAAAAATGCTAAAAGTAATTTTTTTCAAATGGCATTGAACGCATTTTGGAATTTTATGGAAACTTTTAGAACTGCCGATGTGTCGATAATATGTTACCTTCACAACATTTCTGCCGAGCAACTATTTTCCAACGATCGCTGTGACCGCTGTGGTTAATTAAAACATAATTTAAGGCAACCTTGCAGTTGTCATTTTTTTATCGAAAAAGTGAATATGTATCTCAAAAGTTACACATGTTAGGTATAGGGTATGTAACATACAATTGACTTAAAATTTAACGAGATTTAAAAAAATCCTATAGAATGTGTTCAATTTGAAATATGAAAGTTGACACAATTTCCGGTGAAACCGAAAGTAACCAAAAATATTTTAGTTAAAAAGATCGTATCCAACAACATAAGACTACAAATTTTGAATCCCTCATTTCATTTGGTTCTCCATATACTTCTAATGGCAACTCGTCGTGAAAGACCCTGTATAATATGGAGTTTATGGGTAGGTTTCTCAGTATTTAGTTCTGAAGAAGCGAACAGCATGGTTCGCAAAAAGTCCACAATTATGAATTTTGACGGCCGAAAATAGTTTTTATCTAAATTGTTTTCATAATTGTGTAAGTAATCTATTACAAGTTATTGAAAAAATTCATTTATTATGAAATGTTTGAAAAGCCAATTTTAACTAGGGAATATGCACTCAGCACGACAAATCAGGTATTCGTAACGACAAAGGCGTACAGGACAGAATGTGTACTTATCACGACAAAATACGGATTCCTACGACAAATTACGGATTCCTAACGACAATTGAACACGACAGCACAACAGATTTCGTATTTTCGCGTTTGCGGACTAAAATGTTGTTTGCTTATTTCAGTTTTATGTTAGAAACGCTTAAAATACTAACTTAAATATGCTTACTTTGTGCTATAATATAGACAAAATTCAATAAAAAAATAATAAAAGCAAAACTTAATTTGACTGATATAGAGCTCATTAAAAGTAACAAAATATAAGTGAACATAGGAAGAAGACAATTTTGATTATGTATATTGGTTATCCAGTCAGACAGTCATGAATGCATATACTCATCAACTAAATAAAGTGCACCGTCAACAAGATATCTCCGTGGCGTCTTTCAAAACTAATTACGGAAATTATCCATCGTAGCGTTAATCCGATTATATATAAAAGTGTTTATCTACGACTCACATATAATAACTTCATTGCATACATTTAAGATTATATAATGCCTACCGTAATACACACCGATGATTTTGATGACAGTAGCTTTGTATAATAATGACAGGTCGTTTGAATAATGACTTCATTATTCAAAGGAACTGTCATCATTATACGAACGTACTGTCAAAGTCTGTAAAAACCGACGTGGATGACAGTTATATGACAGTTCGCCTCGCCATCATTAACAAATACATTTAAAATAGTTTATATATAGATTTTCTTGGTCCATTCTTCTTAAAAATAATCTAAACACGCTGTATCGTTTGGATTGATTTGGAATACTTAGTACCAAATTGAGATTCTTTATTAAACTTTTTTATGTTGAAATTCACCGAGACAATAGTGGGCAACATGTTGGTATTCTTATTTGTGTTGTCAATAGTAATATCTATATTTGATTCTACTGGCGGTGGAATTGCTGCTTTAATATCAGGCTATAATAACGACTTCTGCGAGCGTTTTTCTTTTATAAACTAGCTTTAAAATCAAAATTCTTTGACGTCGGTTGTTCCTGCATCAATGTTCAGGTATAAATATGTCAAAAAATTATAAAGAATTCAAAATAAAGCTCGCAAAATCAAGACTAGTCTGAAGACTGTCTTCCACCCTACGTTCACATTTTCCGCCGTTAAAACGCACATTGTGTCCTTCAAATGCATATTTTGCCGTTATGGTACATGGTATGGTATGGTGGAGTTGGGTCGTTTGGTATCTGTACTAGCGATGGGCGGAATCACTCATTTAAATGTTTCGAAACATTTGATTCATTTGTGTTTGTGTATCGAGTCACTGTTTTGACTCATGACACAGTTCATGTTGCGCATGCGCTTGGATGAATCGAGTCACATTGACGATGTGCAGTGTTATAGCCCTTTTACACCTATGCAATTTTTACCTGCAATCTCAACCATGCGATTTTTCAAAATCGCATGCAATTTTATCACCGTTTGTCGACCGTTTACACCTGTGCAACTTTAATAAATTGCATGGCTTCAGCATCAGTGATTTTTTTTTTTAACAACTGTAACTTCTTTGATTGGCAACAGTGCTACACACATCAACACGCATAACCTCGTTGTTTTGTTATTTATACATAAACATAACCTTCTTAGCACCAAAACTATCGTTTATATGTATAAGAAACCTTGCTAGTATCGATTCTTGATGCATGTGTATGTGTTAAAATGCCTAACGTCGTCGATTTAGAGGAAATGGCTCTCCGTAGCATCATAATTGGAGCTGCGAGTTTGTTGTTAAGACAAAGAACGGAACGGCGTTGGTAGACTAAACCATGGCTTAGCGAAAAGATCGGGTAAATCTACATTTAGTAAATAATGAACTTTGAACAAAAACAATTGGCGGAATAGGTTATGTTTCGCTTGGGCCTACGCTACGCGTCTATCAGCAATGGTACCACTACTACATTTATGTTTTCTGGCTTAAGTTCACCTCTGTGAACTTACCCCCCCCCCATATTGACTTTTTACAGTTTTTTTTTGCTTAATCGTTTGATAGTCGTTTGATAGGGTTTGATAGTCTATTCCAGAGGTTTGATTGTTTTTCGTTTTTCCGGAAAACGGAAAATAAAATTTGGTGTGAAGTTAGCCCCCCCAAGTTCGAATTCTCGGACTTTTGAAGTTGCAATCGATTGCTTATGGTTTTGTTAGGTTTGATTGTCCATTCCCAACGTTTGATAGTTTTTCGTTTACCTGAAATCCGCAAAAATTAGAATTTGTAGGTTATACTGTATAGGTTATACTGTCCGAATTTATTCCTTTCTAAAGGCTATTTTAAGCGGAAGGTGTTTGATTGTTGTTCCATTTTGTTCGCTTGTTAGTACCGAACGTGTAATTGTTCTTAGTAACGGCATAATTGATAATATTGTAAAAATTAATGATCATTATAAATAATATATTAATAATGTTCGAATTTTCCGGTTTTTAAGTTGTAATCGATTGCTTATGGTTTGGTTGGGTTTGATTGTCCATTCCCGACGTTTAATTGTTTTTCGTTTTCCTGAAATCCGCAAATTAGAATTTAGTTTAGTAATTAGTTATCTTATTATCCGAGTTTATTCAATTCTATGGGCTATTTTAAGCGGGAGTTGTTTGATTTCGGTTGGAAAATGTATCATAATCCATAGTTCTAATTAAAAGTTGGCATTATATGGAAAAGAATTGCATGACTTTTATTATTGTCTCAAATATCCAATTTGAATCAGCGCCATCTACAAAGGAACGGTCAAAGTTATCGCTACTACTACTTTATCGGCATCGGTAGGGGAATCCAATCAGCACAAACGTTTAAACTGCTTTGTGTGCTATATTTCACAAACATCCGTAGTATTTAATAGTTTCTTAATGTACCACAGTGATCTAGTAAGACAATGTGACAATGTTAAGCCTGTAAACGAAGTGGTATAGAATTCTGAATTACCTGCTAAAGTAGGGCGAAATTCCGTTGATGCTGTTCTTTCTATTGTATTGTAAAATATTGCATGTTTGCAGATAAAATCGTCGAGATAGTCAATGCGGCTCGCTGATTTCCAATTTCACCCCTATTTAAAAACGAATAAAAAGGCACATTTTAATGGTATAGGTAAAACTACGAAAGCTGAAGGTGAGTCACCGCCTAAAAACGTAAGAACAGACGCATGAAAAAGCACTCTGTTTCTTTCTAACGCACGGGAATAGTCTGTAACGTATCAGCAAAATAACAGCTGGAATCGATGACTCACCTTCAGTTCGCGTAGTTTTACCTATACACGCTGTACACCTGTATAATTTGTAATTAAACTTATTACGAGTACAAGAACGTATTCGCTCATTGGATTCCCCTACCGCTGCCAATAAAGTAGTAGTAGCGTTAACTTTGACCGTTCCTTTGTAGATGGCGCTGATATTGGGGACAATAATAAATCTCATGCAATTCTTTTTCTTATAATGCCAACTTTTAATTAGAATTATAGATTATGATACATTTTCTAACCGAAATCAAACACCTCCCGCTTAAAATAGCCCATGGAATTGAATCAATTCGGACAATAAGATAACTAATTATTAAACTAATAAACAAAACTCTAATTTCGCGGATTTCAGGAAAACAAAAAACTATTAAACGTCGGGAATGGACAATCAAACCCAACCAAACCATAAGCAATCAATTGCAACTTCAAAAACCAGAAAATTCGTATATTATTAATATATTATTTATAAAGCTCATTAATTTTTACAATTTTGCCAATCATGCCATTACTAAGAACAATTATACGTCTAGAACTAACAAGCGAACAAAATGAAACAACAATCAAACAACTCCCGCGTAAAATAGCCTTTAGAAAGGAATAAATTCAGACACTAACATAACGTACAAATTCTAATTTTGTAGATTTCAGGTAAACGAAAAACTATCAAACGTCGGGAATGGACAATCAAACCTAACCAAATCATAAGCAATCGATTGCAACTTAAAAAACCCGAGAATTCGAACAGGGGGGGGGGGGCTAACTTCACGCCAAATTTTATTTTCTGTTTTCCGGAAAAACGAAAAACAATCAAACTTCTGGAATAGCCTATCAAACCCTATCAAACGACTATCAAACGACTTAAACAAAAAAAACTGTAAAAAGTCAAATTGGGGGGCTAAGTTCACAGAGGTCTTAAGTTCCTAGAAAGTTACTAAAATCGCACGTAAAAATCGCACGGATTTAGAACTGATTCTAAACCCATGCGATTTTTTCATATAACCTATATATACAAAAATTGCATAGTGTAAAACGAAAAATCGCATGCGATTTGTCGCATGATTGAGATTGCAGGTTAAAATTGCACAGGTGTAAAAGGGCTATTAGAGAGTGAAATCGCCGTTTCGACTCACGATAGTGTGTTTACGATACTGATTAGCTTATGGTAAATAATATTGTCAGATTTTGAAGATTGTCAATATTATTATTGGTTGTGACAACATGAATTGAATTCATTTTTAAGGTGCGTTCCGATTAATGGTAATGATAGGTAATGGCGGTGGTAGCAGACGAAATTATAGTATTTCCAACATATCGTGATAGTGACACATATTAGTTTGCATGTACATAAACATGAGTCACTAGCACTTTTAATAAGAAATACTATAATGGCTGTTACAACTACCAAACCACTAATGGGAACGTACCTTCAGGAAAAGGGATAAATATATAGGGATTAGAAAATTCAGTCATACTAAAATACATTTTCCCCACAAATAATGAAAGTTAATGTTTCAAGAGTCGAATCATTTACCAATTAATGTTTCGAAACATTTGAAACAGTTAATGCGTCGATACAGTGTTTCGAAACATACACTCACGAGCCATCACTAATCTGTACCTTTCGATATACTTTGACATACAAGATCTTTTGTATTTCCCTCATACATTAGATGTTAATCCTTTTCACGAAGTCAGTAATTGTTCGAGGAGTAAGTTGCATCAGCTCTGCTAGTTCAATGTGGTTATGTCTTGGGTGCATTAGAGCGTCACATTTGTACAATAGGTGTACCGCAGTCTCGGGTGGCACACCGAAGAATCTACAGTCTGCGTTGTTTCCCTCCAATCTTTGTGAGATGATGTCTCAGTACAGATAGTCCTGTAAGGAGACCTGTAATCAGTCGATGGTCGGTTTTTGTAACTGGTTTTTGTAACTTCTCCGCCTTGGAGGCGGAGAAGGTTATGGTAGCCTTAGCTTGTCTCATGCAAGGTGATGTTTCCAGGCAAGCTCGTTTAGCTTTATATTCCCAGTTTTGTACCATTTTCCTGATGTGGCTTTTTTGTTATATCGCAATAGGGTTCAGGTCCGCAAAAGATAGTCTGGCTAGGATGTCGGCTTGTTCGTTGCCTTCGATCCTTGAATGTCCTGGAACCCACATGAGTTAAACCTAGTGCTTTTCGCTAGTTTTTCCAGGGATAGTGCTTCCGCCTGGAAGATGGTTTGACAATGGCCAATGGCTTGTTAAGGTACATACATACATATTTGTCGTGAAAAAGCCTAATTTGCCGTGCTGAAAAATGGCACCCATTTTAAATTAGGGGATTACATTGAGCAAAAAGCATGTAAAAAAAAGTCCGATTTGGAACAGAATTATTTCGCAATTATGTACTTAGACATTTTTAGCCTCGTGTTATGAATCTCCCGGTATTGTAATTAAGCTCAAGAAAATGTGGTTACAAATGTATCTATCTTATTTATGTCCATGTATAACGTATGTGCATGTTGCAGGTACCACGAACAGCAGGCAGCTTAAATAACGGCCAGGATTACGAGAGGAAATTGTTGCTATTTATAGCCGCCTCCCTCTCGCAAAATAAAGAGGTTAAGGATTTTGGAATTGTGTCTAATCCAAAAGGAATCAACAAAATCGACGATGTGGTCGTAAGGGTGTACTTCGAGGATAGCAAAAAGGATTTTGCATTGTTTGTCCAATCGAAACTTGCCAAATCAGAAAGTAAAGAGTTATGGTTGAATTCTAGACAGAAAAAAAGGCAAAACAGAACAAATAAAATTGAAATAATTTTACCGGACTTCGAGATCGAATTTAAAAAGGTACTCGAACTCATGTCAAGTAATAAATCAGAAGAAACTAAAGAATTGTGCGAACTATTAACTGGTGTTCCTCAAGAACGTTACTACGTGTGCATATTTACCAACACGAATGTCGATTCTGACTACATATTGCTCACCAAAAAATTTGATGAAAATGATCCAATTTTTTGTTGTTTGGATACTGGAGTAGAGATTGAGAGTGGCGTCCGGTACTATCAATTTGACATCACGGACAACACCAACAAATTGTGTAAAGACTTCTCCAACCAACTGCACATCTTCTCAGGACAACCCAACAACAATTCTATGGATGAATCGAATGAAAAGCTATTGGGACAAGATTTTCGGCCTGTATTGCCGAATCTAGATAAAAATCTAAAAGACTTTATGCAGAAAGGCGATAGGTGCTGTGTTTTGAAGAAGGCTGAGTTCGAAGAGCAATGCTTGAAAGTCATGCTCATCAAGTGGCTGCGAGATGATTTAAAACAAGTCGACAGAATTAATCCAAAATTCAAACAGATATGGTGCAAAATCCTTTCGCATCAAACAGTAATAAATCTAGAGGACGAAGGAATATGGCCTTTATTTGCAAACTATTATCAAGGGGTAATCGACAAAAACGATCATCACCATAATGAGGCCGAAAAATTGTTTTCATTATGGCGTGAAAATAAAATTCCTTTGGCAATTAAATCTGAATATACACCAAATATTCTAAATTTCCTCATAAGATTCAAGACTTTGAGGAGAAGGTTTGTTATATTTTCCAGTAAATATTCTCTTGAACTGAAAGAATATAGGTCGCAAGAATCGGTGATTACCTATGTAAGAGAAATTACTGACGAAGCAACGTTAGAAGAAATTTTCAATCTAGAGGTGCAACTGCAAGGACGGCATCCAGTCACTCTTAGAGAAATTTCGGCAGTTCCACTAGAAACAGCGGTAGAAGGAATATTCAAGGACTTAGCAATATCTCAAGTGCTAACTTGGACAGAAAAAAAAACAAACCTGCACATCATTGGCCCACAACTGCGCCCACCAGATGTCAATTACGTTACAAGGTATTTTTCACTAAAAGACACAAAGCAAATAAAACTTGCGGAGAAAACTGTTCTTGCACTTGTCAGCCCTGGACTCTTTATTATTACTGGTGAACCAGGCATGGGCAAATCGACAGTGCTGGAAGCTTTAGCGTACAGTTACACGCCACAAAATGTTGTCATTTATATAAAATTAAGGGATTGTCTGCATGATATTGAGAACCCTGAAATTTTGCCGAGCATTAAATCTGACCCTTTAAAATACTTCTTCGATAAAATGCTTAACAATACTGACGACAAAATTACAAAATCTATTATGGAGATTCATAGAACTAGCAAACGTTTATGCCTATTCTTGGATGCGTTTGATGAAATACTGCCATCACATGGAAGGGAAATATCATCATTCATGACAACAATTCTAGAGAAAACCGACATACCAATAGTTTGCACCCTGAGGCCTCATGCTGAAGAAAAAATAACAAGCATAGCTGCCGCAATTTGCTTCAAACTGTTACCTTTGGATAATAAACAGCAAAGAAAATATTTCAAGAAAAAAAATATCAATAGTAATATTCGATGGCGTCTAGGCTCTGAGTTCTTAAGCAATCCTCTGCATTTGCATATGATTTCACAAATATATGAAGACCAAGAAAATCGCGAAAATATTACAAGAGGAGGAATGTACAAGCTGTTTATCAGGTTAAAACATAAAACATACAATAACAAAATGAATTTGAGCGAAAATGTTGCCAACTTAAAAATTGTAACATCAATGAAGCAGCACTGTGATCTAGCGATGGTGGAAATATTTGGAGAGGAGTGTGTTACTTCTAAGGGACTAATAACGGAAACACGTCTTGCTGAAATTTTAAAGGAGATTTGCGACCAGAATATCGGCATTGTCGATGTAAGAAATTCGAACAGAAGTTTTCAATTTGTCCATAGAACTTTTGCCGAGTATTTTGTCGCAGATTGGTTTCTGCACAACATAGTCCCATCAGATTCAGTTCCAGAAAATTTCAAACAATTTTACAAAGCAATCTGGTACGAAAACGCTTACCGTGACATCAAGCGAATGATAGAAGAAGGTACTCGCAACTACGATCTGTGGTTTGAAGCTAGAAAATATTTCCTTATAAACTATGCCAACAAGGATAAATCGTCTAAGTGTACCTGCGATGGATTCTTGGGATGGCTTGAATGCACAATTTCTCATCCGAAGGGTACGTTATTATACAACCTAATATTTCCTATATAACATAAAAGGTGGGCAATGAAAGGGGAACTTTTAAAATAGAATCAACTAAAGAAGCGAATGATAATCCAGGTGAGGATAATTATCATTCGCTTCTTTAGTTGATTCAACATTACTGACGAGTTTACGTAATTAACCATTTTCCCTTGAATTTTAAAATAGATTAAATTAAATTTATTAAAGTGTCTATTTTTATATGAATGCATTTGTTTTCGGTCAAAAACGTATACCATTTTATATATTACAATGTAACTCTTGATAGCTTATACCTGTAAAGAGCTACAACTTGACGTTTTCATGTTCATGTTTTGAGATACCGGTATCCTCATAAAAGCCAATTTTTCTCCCCTCGGAAATAGTGATCTTTGTTTATTATCGAAAATAGAAGGTATGTTTTAATTTGACAAAGTTGTTATACTATTGACCCAGCATCTACGACCCAGCGTCATACGAAGATCGAAGAAGCAACCGTAGACACGTGTTTCGGACTATTAGTCCTCATCAGTACGGTATAACCAAGTAATTGCCCGACAAATACCTTTCTCCTTATATATCTCACCGTCGATTAACCAGCTTTCCTCTTAATTTCCATGGGCTATGGTGCACCTGGGGTGTACCACTCACCTCCGGCGCGACGTCACTTCTTGTCTTCGAATCCTGAAGATGTTGGGACTGAAGCACCAAATTGGCGACATTGGTCACCCCCTTTAGGTCTCCATTTGAGTGTTTTCTTTCCATTGAGTGTCCATCATACTCCTTGGCTATACCGTACTGAAGAGGACTAATAGTCCGAAACACGTGTCTACGGTTGCTTCTTCCATCTTCGTATGACGGAATTGCCCGACAAATACTTTTCTCCTTATACAGGGTTAGCCAAAATTACCGGAACACCCAAATAATTCTACAACGGTAAAAAAATTCAAAAAAAAATCAAACAAAAGTTTTTAGACTTTAAACAATCCATCGTTCAAATATATTTTGAATATACAGGGTGTTCATTTTATTATAGAAATCGCGTAAATTTTCTTTTTTCAAATGGAACACCCTGTATCTTTTTACATTTTATAATTTTAGGACTAATTCTGGACATTGTTTATTAAAATAATTTTTTTATAAAATGCATCATTTTTGAGTTTTAAGCAATTAATTTAAATTTGTCAAAATTACCGGAACACCAAAATAGTTCGCCATCGGTAAAAAAATTTCAAAAAACATTCAAACAAAAGTTTTTGACATTAAACAAGCTATCATTAAAATATATTTTTAATATACAGGCTGTTCATTTTTTATGCAAATTTGGTTAACTTTTTTTTTCAAATGGAATACCCTGTATATTTCTACATTTTATAATTCTAATAATTTTTTATTGGAATAATTTGTTTATAAATTTCATAATTTTTTAGTTATAAGCAATTAGTCAAAACTCCTGAACTTCAAATTAAGAATTGATTTGAAGGATGCAATGTGGGATAGCTTACCACATTAAAACTATTGTCCTTTCAGTGATTTCTTCCGGTTTTATTGGAATATTGAGCATAAAATGAAGTAATACCTCATCTCCGTTATATTCAACGAAGATCTGAATAATATTTGGTTTCAACAAGATGGTGCACCGCCGCATTACGGTGTCCGAGTTCGGAATTATTTAAATTCAATTTTCCCGCAGAGGTGGATTGGAAGGAGAGGATCCATTGAATGGCCACCTAGGTCGCCGGATTTACAAATACTGGATTTTTCTATTTGGGGCCACCTAAAGTCCAAGGTTTACACCAATAGGCTGCAAAATATTGATGCGTTGAAGCAGAGGATAGTGGACGAAGTTCAGAGTATTACTGTCGATCATTTAGACAACTGTTTACGGGAATTTGTTGATAGGTTGGGGCATTGTCAAGCCGCTCAGGGATGGCAGTTTGAAACTTTAATTTAATTGTTTTGTTATTTTTTCTTCACATTGTTATTATTTATCCGTTCGGCTAAAACAAATGTTTTGGAGTTTTGATTAATTGCTGATAATTAAAAAATGAATCAATTTATAAAAACCTACTTGAAAAGAAATTCTTAGAAAAAGGAAAAGTTTTCCATACTTCCATAATAAAATAAACACCCTGTATATTAAAAATATATTTAAACGATAGCTTGTTTAAAGTAAAAAACTTTTGTTTGAATGTTTTTTGAAATTTTTTTACCGATGAAGAATTATTTGGGTGTTGCGGTAATTTTGACTAATTTTAATTAATTGCTTAAAACGCAAAAATGATGCATTTTATAAAAAAATTATTATAATAAACAATGTCCAGAATTAGTCCTAAAATTATAAAATGTAAAAAGATACAGGGCGTTCCATTTGAAAACAAAAGATTTACGCGATTTCTATAATAAAATGAACATCCTGTATATTCAAATTATATTTGAACGATGGATTGTTTAAAGTCTAAAAGCTTTTGTTTGATTTTTTTTTTGAAATTTTTTACCGTTGTAGAATTATTTGGGTGTTCCGGTAATTTTGGCTAACCCTGTATATCTCACGGGATAGTAACTCGCTAGCCTCCGGCCAACTGAACTCTCACTAAACGGTTTACGGAACGGGATAATAACTTGCTAGCCTCCGGCCAACTAAATATGTGCGGCGGAAAAAAAACACATTCTCCATGAACGGTGCGGTATACTAAATCGAAATCTTTCTATCGCTAGCCTGCGGCCAACTGATCAAAAGTTGATTCCCTGTCAATCTCGATCTCGGAGCAACTAGGTGAATGAGTTCCTACGGCGAACGATCCGTCTTTTGTTGCTACGGACGACTGCCATCATGACAGCCATGAGAGAGTGATGGAAAATAAACAAGTTCTTGAACTCGGACCGCTTTGAGATATTTGAAAAAAACACGATATTAGAAATAAATGTGAATACTTAACCTGGATATATATTGAATACAAAAACTTATCGCTACAAAAGATACGACTTTACGTTTATTTCAAACGGATTCTTACGTAATTCGTTACACGTCTAATAATAAATTTCAACTCTTTTTTACGTTTTTGAGAATGATAATTAATTTCAGAATCAGTAAACGGTTATCTTACGTATTATGTATTCTTAATTACCTACCCACAACCTCTTTTTCATTTAAAATGGGACAAAAAAATTATTTTATAAAATATACTTGAATTAACTCCAGAACTGCCTTTAGAAAAAAAAATGATTTGAAGAAAGTTTACCGGAAAGAATATAGGCACTTTGAAAAATTCTTTTCCCACCATGTTTAACGCTCTATTGCCTGGTCTATATTTTAGAATTTTATATTTGCTTATGACATGTTTTTGTTATAGTAAATGGTTCTACCATCGTTGACTCAATTAATATGGATTACCCAAGTTGTACGCGATTGAGTGAAGACGACGGCGACACTTGCATCAAATTACTGACAGCACTTCATATAGAGAATAAGGAAGACGTGGAGTATATTTTGAATCGTTCACAGTCCTTACTAGACACAGGCATGGGGATAGCTACATTCAATCTTGCGATCACCACAGGAAACGAGAGTATTGTCAAGATACTCCTTGACATGAGACCAACACTGGTTGACGAACAAGATGTAAATGGCAATACTGGTTTACATATTTCCTGCGCGTTTGGGTATAGTTCTATTGCTGGACTTCTTTACGAACGACGTGACAACTTTGGCGTTAGAAATAAGAAAGATAAGACACCTTTAGGAATGGCAACAGAGAATAAACAGTTGGAAGTATTTAGCATGGGGTTCATTGGCGAAATAGGTATAAGATCACGTAAGTAATTTTTATATACAAATCCTTATTGTTTACAAAGTGCTATTGGTGACGCCAGTCTCAAATGATATGCTATTTGCACTAGGGTATTTGACTGTATTCAAAATATGGCTTGTATTATAGTCATCCTAATAGATTACAGTTTAAGAACACTATTTGCTATTACTTTAAAAAAAATATACTTTCTTTCTATTAAAAACCAAAATTAAAATTGAATTTTATTCACGTCCTATCAGGTGATTATAAACGCCCTGTAAATGGCTCAGTCTCCAGTGACGTCATTCGTTAGTGCGCTTAAAGCGCGTTCGGTTAGTCAGGGTAGGGTATGGGGAGAGCAATGCTCAGATAACCTGCGTCGGCTGTCTCGTTCTTATATGCAGATATACGCCGTATGACGTTAGTCCGCCTATTATGCAGCGCGTCACTCTCACCGTACAATACCGGGTTATCAGAACGCGCTCTTATGCTTCTCCCGTTTGAATTTAATAGCACTAAAGTGCCATGTAAACATAACTTTGTAGGTTAGGATAGCCCTAACCTTAAGCTGTCAGATCAGATAATACCTGGTTCGAAAATACGATAGATAACTTATTCTAGTCAGTTTTACTTATGTCGAAGTAATCTTCACAACAAAAAACACTTGTATTGGCCGCTATTTATTTCATTTGGATTTCTACGAGCCAACCACTTTCTTCGCAGTTTCAAATCTTGCGGAACAGCTACAAATAGTTTATCCAGAGTTTTTCTTGACGTATTTCTGCATTGTGGATTTATACACCATTGATAACCCATTTTTATGTAGAAATTGTGAAAACAACACATCATACAACACAATTACCAAACGGCGACGATGCCGATGCTGACAGACCATATGGGCCGATTTGACATCTACTATCGGGTGACGTCACACAACAGAAAGTATCGTTTTGGCGGGACTTTTTGTGATTCAATTTTTAATGCTGATTTTTATGAAATATTGAGGAAATAATTACGAAAAATAATGCATTTACAATGTAGAGTGAATGAATAAACACTCTAAGATGGTTTTCCAATAATAGTCAAATACCCTATTCCTTGCTTACTTTTTAGTCAGAAAATAACACGGAACACGATTTATTATTACATTTATAGTTTCATATGATGGCGTTATTATGTCAGGAAAATGAAATATACATACTTTACTTAACTAAAAATGTAAATATTAGCACTGTAGTATTAGTCTAAGAGCTAGCGGCCGGCACTCTTACGGTATTTTGTTATTTTTATAGTTTACTCTTTTATACCTGCTCAACATTAGAAGGGGACTCGTTAGTTCAGCCGGTGGTTCCTATAGAGTCAACATAGAAGGTGTAAAAATTTTACGGAGTTCAACGTCATAGCGACAAAGCTGCCACTTGGCTATTTTAAAATACTTCATTATTGTTATTGAAAAAACCCAATGGCAGACAGCTGTGGCGGTTCCAAGGTCATCGCAGACAATTAAAACTCCCCAAAAAAATATTCTAAGGCTATATTTAGCACGGGTGACATTTTCGCGGTTCTCTGTCTATTGTTGTTGTCTATTGCACAAATATAGGGTTGTAGCATATTGCTAGTTACTTATTGCTTCGGTGAGTGTTCTGCCTTCAGGCGGTGTTACCAAAATTCAATTATCAGTTCATTTAAGATCCTGCAGAAAGTTAACCAAATAGTGTCCAATAAATAACACTGGCCAACAAAATTTGACCACTTCAAATTGCCTGACAAATGACAACTGATTCGGATAGGATTTTTTCCGAGGAATCCGAATTTGAACACAGAAATTGTGAATTGGCTCTCGTTTACTCGAAAAACAGTCTTAAAGGTGCAAAAAACTGTTTTTCCCTACATTTTACAACATGCAAAACAGTATCGTTATGTAGTAGATTAAGTCCTTTAAGACCATATACCGAGCAATCTGATAGCATTATGTTGACCCTTTTACACATCTTTTTTTGTGGGAGCGTAATTTGTACTTATTTAGTATTAATTTTCTCGAATTTTAAAGAGTTAAGAAGTTAGAAATTCTTTTGAGAAATAAATTTAAAATTATTGTTTAGATTTTAAACGGAGTGCACTGCTTCTTCCTTTGTTTATACATCGCACTGGCCAAATAAAAAGTTGTCGGAAAAATGACAACTGATTTCGATAGGATTTTTGCCCAGAAATCCGAATCCCGACACAGAAATAGCGATGTGGGTCTTGTTTTCACGAAAAACAGTGTTAAAGGCGCAAAAAAAACGTATTTTGGCTACTTTTTGACACATGCAAAACAATACCGTTATCGGTAAAACTACGAGAGCTGAAGGTGAGTCATCACCTAAAAACGTAAGAACAGACGCATGAAAAAGCACTCTGTTTCTTTCTAACGCACGGGAATGGTCTGTAACGTATCAGCAAAATAACAGCTGGAATCGATGACTCACCTTCAGCTCTCGAAGTTTTACCTATATTTGATGTAGATATACATGTAGAATCAAATAAAACTTTGAACCTTCTGCATTAACCCCATATGTCTAGCTAGAAATCAGGTGGCATAAACTTGAATATTGAATATTTTACACCATTTTTTTTAAGAGCGCGCGGCCATTGTAGCACCGGCATCGGATGGAGAGCTCTGCTTCTTCCTTTATTTATAAATTGTACTAGCCAAATAGGAAGTTGTCGGTCAAATCGACCCATGCAACGAAGACTATATAGTAACTACATGTATTTAGTTACTTAGGTACAGTCTTCGTTGCATGGGTCGAAATGATAACTGATCGGATAGGTTTTTTGTCTGTTGAATTCAAATCTGAAGGCAGAAGCAGTAAATTGGCAATAGTTTTTTTTTATAAAGGCAGTGTAAAAATGCAAAGCTATTTTTATAGGCTTTTGTGTACGTAAGTTAATTAATATAACATATTAATGGGTCAGTGTAAATCTTTTTTCCAGAAGACATGACTATACCACAAGTACCAACTGTCACCTCACAACAGGAGTATCCATTGTCAGATGACAAAGTACTCCCTAAGCACAGAGAATGGTTTAGTCTGGCAATAAAAGCGAAGATGAGTCTTTGTAAACTGTGATAAATTTGTGAAAAATATATCTTTCCTTCTTTCATGCCTTGTATGTTACCTTAAAAATAAAAACAAAACTTACAAAATTGATATCAAATTCGAAATCAATAACACAAAATGACCCTACATTTAATCTAATACCAATACTAAACTAAGAAAGCCTCTGCCGCCGTTAGGAAAACTGTACAACATGTAAGCGCTTATATTGACACACGCTCCTGCTCAAAACTGGTGCCATAAATTTAAAGTTTACGCAACGTGATTTCTCAACATATTCACAAAAAGCAGTAGGTTCATAGTTTTATAACTAGATATAAATATACGGACATGCGGGATGCAGGCGGGATGCAAATTTTAAATAAATCAAAAATTACAGCGACAACCTGGATTCGAACCAGGGACCTTTTGCGTTTCTAGCACAATCCTCTCCCATCTGAGCTACTGAGGCCTATGACATTTGTCAGGGAAAATTGTCATATCTAGGTAACGAAGTTGTTACTACGAAAGCCTAACCTATCATGACACCTATCACCGTTCAGTAATTGACATTGGGCGCGTCCAGCAGACTCACTGGTAAGTCACCGATTAGTCACCGGTGGATTAGCGGTGGAACTAACCGGATTTGTCACTCTGGATGCGTTTTTAAACTTAGTGTCACTGTCACCTTCTTTGACAATGCTCCATGCTTATAATGACAGATTTGTTGTGATTTATTTATTTTGACATACTTTTACAATCACCAAATTGGTAACCGGTGAGACGCACCGGTTGTTGACATGTGCATCCAGAACAAATTTTACTCACCGGTGAGTCTGCTGGACGCGCCCAATAAATTACATTTCTGGTGTGAACCCTACGTCATGTAGATGACATTTGATAGGTGTCATGATAGGTTGGGCTTTGGTAGTAACTACTTGCTTACCCAGGTATAGAGTCAAATTGTCATATCCAGATATGACAATTTTCCATAACAAATGTCATAGGCTTCAGTAGCTCAGATAGGACAGCATTGTGCTAGAAACGCAAAAGGTTCGAATCCAGGTTGTGGCTGTAATTTTTGATTTATTAAAAATTTGCATCCCGCCTGGATATCACCATTTGCTATATGTTCATAGTTTTATTTGATCCAACATATAAACTTCCATAACGGCGAGTTTTAGCTTTGCACGTTACATGTTAAGGTAGTTGGTAGAAAAACAAGTATTTTGCAACTTTTACACTGTTTTTCGCTAAAATTAGAGCCAATTCACTATTTCTTTTTTTAAGATTCGGACTCCATGGGAAAAATCCTACTGAAATCAGTTGTCATTTTCCAACAACTTTTTATTCGGCCAATGCAATTTATAAATAAAGCAACAAGCAGTGTGGTCCGTCCGGTGCTGCGATGGGTGCGCGCTCCTATAAAAAAGTGGCGTAAAATGTTCAAAGGTTATGCCATCTGATTTCTAGCTATCTGGTCTTAAAGGAGATCATTCATACTTTTATTTGGTCCTACATGAAATCATCTACTAAATAACGTTACTGTTTTGCATGTGTTTAAAAGTAGTCAAAAGAGCGTTTTTTGCACCTTTAACACTGTTTTTCGAGACAACTAGAGCCAATTCACCATTTCTGTGTTCGGATTCGGATTCCTAGGAAAAAATCTAATCTGAATCAGTTGTGATTTGTCCGGCAGTTTTTTTTTGTTGGCGAGTGTAATCATATTTCATTTTTTGTGACAAAACCCGAAAGTAAATATTTACAAAACGTGAGTAAGTAAAGTAAGACTCATACGTAAGCGATGTAAGACATTTTTTCTTGTAGAGGATTAAAAGATAGAAATTTAGATGTAGATATAGTTATCGGTAGAAAGGTCCATTCGTTCATCTTTGACCGTGAATAACTCGCGAAGCAGACACGATATCGATGGGGAATTTCTGCACATTATTTGTAATATCTGATAATAGGTGTATGCAAAGGTCCCACTGGTTTTGAAACACAGATCTTCTGAGTATAAATTAAACACACTTATTATATTATGTAAATAATTAAATTATTTCCTTTCTTAGGTGAGGATGAAAATACTTCCTTCAGCAATGATTTATCAGAAGCACTTGTTGCTGCATCGAGGGAATGTAAATGGGATATTATTGGGAAGTTGCTTGAATACGGTGTTGATCCATCGATATCTGACGTCAATGGTTGGACACCTATGCACTTTGCCGCTAGAGATGGAGCAGGAATTAAAATAATGAAAATGTTATTGAATAAAGTGTTTGACATAGATGCAAGAACAAACGACAGCAAGACACCGCTTACTATTGCTCGTGATTCGAGGAATTGGAATATTGTTAAGTTGTTACTGGAACACGGTGCCGATCCCACGATATCCGACGAAAACGGTTGGACATTGATGCATTTTGCCGCTAGAGGAGGGCACTTGGAAATCGCCCAAATATTGTTGGAAAGAGGGCTGAGCGTCAACGCAAAAGCAAACGACGACAAGACACCGCTCATTATTGCTTGCGATTTTTGGAAATCGAATATCGCTAAGTGGTTGCTTCAACAGGATGCTGATGTCTCACTGGCGGACAGAGATGGTTGGACACCAATGCATGTTGCTGCTAAGAAACCAAAGCGTTATTTTATTAACATAGATATGTTACAAATCATGAAAGCGTTGTTGCGTAAACGCCCTAACATATATGTAAAAACCAAGAACGGTGAGACACCGTTGGATATAGCTGCTAGGCAAGGATTCCCCAATATGGTCGAACTGTTGCGCGAGCATGCTGGTGAGGATTTTGGCTACACTGAGTAGTTTTCCCTACCATTTTATGAAGGTGATCTCGCTATAGATCATCTGGGACTCATTAGATTTTTAGACACAACTTTTTACCAGCCATTATTTGTGCTCTTCTTTATGTTGACATATGTAGGACATATCTTGGTTCTTCGTTAGTGTTTGTTTTAAATGTAGTCAATACTGAGAAAGGCCACCCAACTCCGGACACAGTCAACTTGTTGGCGGACAACTGGGCGACAGACAACTGGGCGCAGGACAACTGGGCGACGGAATAATATATTAAAGCTTCACAAATAACAGTGACGTTGTCTATAATCACCATTCACCTGTTGATCTATTAACAGGTAAATTTAAAGTATATGTTCAAAGTACCCTTTGAAACTCTTGCTTCTAATTAAGACTATTTTTATTGTGTAGACCAGTAGCGGCTCGTAGCTCGTAGTGGGGGTGCTGTTCCAGAAATGTTTTTGTCATTGTTTTAAAAAATATTGTGTTAAAGAAAAAAAAAGTATAAAAAGAAAATTTATTCAGAAACTTGATGAAATCGTAAAAGAATTTAGGGAATATAAACGGATTTCTTATTTACTTTACATAAATTGGTACAGTTACATTAATAAATGTATGTAAAAAATACATTTTAGAAAAACTACGCTTGAACAAAATGTACTCAAAATTAAAAATTTTCCATATTTCTTTAATGTTTCATGCATTGTCACCAGAAATCGTCTACATGCAAAAATTGAACTCGATTGGACAATGGGAAGTAGGTAAAATATCGATTACAAGATTTATACATAACAAACAAACAAGTGAAGTTAAGGTAAGCGTAGTAACTGATTTATGTAAAAAATACATTTTTTTAAAAACAAGGCTTAATGAAAAAAAACGCGTTAACAGTTAAATTTTGAAAACTGAGGCAAAATTTCCAAAAAATTTTTTTATTCCTTTATGCATTGTCATCAACAATCTGTCCACGTGCAAAATTTCAGCTCGATTGGATATTGGGAAGTAGGTAAAATATCGATTACAAGATTGTAGCAAATAAACAACTGAAGTTAAGATAAGCGTAATTCTTCTTGTTTTAATTTGCGCGAAAATATCAATAATTTTATCCTTGGTCTCTGGATGAAAACTCAGGAATGTTTTCTCTATTGAAAGCACTGCAATTGTTGTAATCAAAAGGCAATTGTTGTATTGCCTTTTGATATGCCATCCGCAGTTTCTAAAACTAGGTACCTTCCAGCAGCCGAGGGTCGGCACGGTCGGTACTGCGGGGACAACAGTTCTCTCTAGTCTCTGTATCTGTATCCAACCGGCCCCTGCCTCGGTTGCCGCTGTTGTGCGCGCATGCGCAGAACAGCCAAACAGCTCGCCTACTGGAACTGTGGAGATCACAGTTCCATACAACGATTTTTGAATCTTTTTCTTAACCTGGGGGATGGCTACTGATATTAAGGATTATACTTTGTACAACTATAAAGAAAGAATTAAAGGAAAAAAGACTAATTATATTAAATGTTATCCATAATATTAAGTGGAAATAATAGGGGGTGCTGCAGTTCCACAGTGCCTATACGCGAGCCGCCACTGGTGTAGACAAAACTGTAAATGTAGAAATAATGTAAAAACTTCAATACAACAAAATGGTCAGCATACATTTAATAAGGTCACGTCGTGTCATGGTATAAGACTCTAGTTTATTAATAAATAATGAATCTTCTAACAAGCGGTGATATAATGATATCACAGTATCGTAACATCAACAATTTATGATGATATAAGAGGTGGTTAGAAGTGATAATATTTCACACGTACAACTTTAAATCATTTATTAATATAATTTTGTAGCAGCAAGATATACGTTAAAACAATAAACTGTGCGTTTTGTTTATTACTTTGCATGTAATATAACGAAAAATTACTTGAATTTAAAATAAATTAGTAATACAAGTCACAAAAATTATAATATGTCGGTATATTTTTGTTTGTTTAAGGATCGGCCGCAGATTAAGCTGACTACACAGAAATCTTGTAAAATCAAAATGAACAAGGCGCTCGTTAGACAATTAAATTAATATATGAATTGGATTATAAATAACCATCCCATTTAATTCTGCATTTATTAATGATCATTTTTACTACGCTTACCTTGACTTCTTGTTTGTTTGTTACATTTTACATTATCTTGTAATATTTTACATACTCCCCAATGTCTAATCAAATTGAAATTTTGCATGTGAACAGGTTTCCGGTGACAATGCATGAAAAAATAAAAAAATTAAATATTTTCCAAAATTTGGAAAAATTATTGAAAATTTTGAGAATGTGTTCAATCGAGTTGAGATTTTGCATGTGGATAGATTTCCGGTGACAATGCATAACCATTAAAAAAACGTGGAAAATTTTCCCACTTTTTCAAGATTTGGATAATCTGTCCAATGAGTTGAAATGTTGTTGGTAGGCAATTTCCGGTGACAATTCAAGAATCAATCAGAAAACGGAAAATTTCCCAAAATGTCGAGTTGAAATTTTGCATGTGGGTACCATTCCGGTGAAAATGCATAAATAAATAAAAATTTAACAGACAAACCTGTCAGCTCTCACTAACTATCCCTATCCCTACTATATACTAAAAGTCTAACACAGTCCGCGCAAGAAGTTTACGAAAATCGGCGAATCGGGGGAAGGGTCTGCTCCTCGGAGAAGCGAAAATCGGCGCCGCAGGCGCCGATTTTCCGCCTAAAATTGAATTCTACAGTGCTTTGACTTTCGATTTCGTCCAATTTCCGGCCAGTTCTCGTCCCTACTATCCCTATCCCTACTATATACTAAAAGTCTAACACAGTCCGCGCAAGAAGTTTACGAAAATCGGCGAATCGGGGGAAGGGTCTACTCCTCGGAGAAGCGAAAATTGGCGCCGCTGGCGCCGATTTTCCACCTAAAATTTCATTCTACAGCGCTTAGGCCTTCGATTTCGGCCCTGTTTTCGTTATTTTTTACCTCGATTCGGGTAAATTTATGGATTATGGTTTAGGAGTGTACAGGTCGGCGCATCGCCATGGCAATCGATCGAGGTTGCTAGGCAACGGCCGCGCGCTTCGCGACGCGGTCACCAGACGGCGGCACATCATCATGTCGCTGTTGGCATTACGCTACGAAGCAATAGATGGCGCCCCGTAACCGCTTCGAACGTACGAGCATAATCACGTCGCGCGTGTAGGAGCATCCGGGCTTTTTGTTGCCCTCTTAACGCTTCGGCGATCTACCTAGGTCGAGCAGCAGGTCTATTAGGCCTGCACATTCTCCTAGTCCCTATCCCTACTATATACTAAAAGTCTAACAGTCCGCGGAAGAAGTTTACGAAAATCGGCGAATCGGGGGAAGGGTCTGCTCCTCGAAGAAGCGAAAATCGGCGCCGCAGGCGCCGATTTTCCGCCTAAAAGTGGATTCTACACTGCTTAGGCTTTCGATTTCGTCTAATTTCCGGCCAGTTCTCGTTATTTATGAACTCGATTAGGCTAAATTTATGAAGTATCGTTTGGGACTGTCCTCGCCAGCGCGTCGTCATGCCAATCGATCGAGGTTGCTAGGCAACGGCGGCGCGCTTCGCGACGCGGTCACCAGACGGCGACACGTCATGTCGCTGTTGAGGTTCCTCTACGAAGCAATAGATGGCGCGCCCGTAACCGCGCCGAACGTACGAGCATAATCACATCGCGCGTGTAAGAGCATCCGGGCTTTTTGTCTCTCTCTTAACGCTTCGGCGATCTACCTAGGTCGACCAGCAGGCCTATTAGGCCTGCACATTCTCCTAGTACTATACTATACCTATACTATTATTACGACAACCAGAGGTGTTCGACTGATTGCTTACCAAGGGCTTTACATGCCTGCCGAAGCACGGCGGACGAAGATCGTCAATTAAAGATAGGAGTGAAACTCTGTATGGATGGATAGGTAGTCCAATTTTGTAGTCTCCCCGGTCTGTAGACGAATTTGGATTTCTATTATTTTGGAGTGCTCAAGGAAAAGTCTCAAGGCTAGCGTTAATAATTCAGGTCTAGAAATAATTACTAACACATTCTTAATATCTTAGAACTGTTGCACTAAGAAATAACACGAAACAGAGTCACGAAATACCTAAATTTGTTACTCTAGTAGCCGAAATATTGACCTAAAGCAGAAGATATTGCCAATATATCGAAAACTATGAGATTTTATTACTAAAGACAAGTTTTGTTATTCGGGGGGCTCATGAGCTGCGAATGACGTGGGTTTATGGGATAGTCTGTGTGTTAATTAATTTAGATGTATAAAACGTATATGTAATAATTTCGGATTCGTTAGATTTTCTATAAAGTTATGAATATTATTAGTACAATAGGAATTATTTTTGTCAATTCATATATATGTTCTGTTTAATCTTATAAGTGTATGTTCTATGTAATAACTATGCAAAGAATGAATAAATGTTGTCGTAATTATTATTGTTGGTTTTTTATTGACCCGTAGTTATTATTTATTAATTTAGTGGCTGAGAATAAATTGTAATCCTGTAGTAGCACACAAAATCAGGCAAAGAGGAACCAGGACCAGGTAAATGTGAATTGGTGAATGTTGTATGTTATATTATATTTAACGTTTATTACCTACCAGACTTTTATTATCTCCTTCTGTCTGGGTTTCAACTAAAATCTAGTCATCAATTATTAAGTACCTTTTCGGACGCCTTCATCTTGAAATGTATCACAACTGCCTTTGTGTGATAATGATACATACAATAAGATACTCATATCTAACTTTTTATTAATTACTGTGACAATTAAAATTAATTTAGCGTCAAGTTGGGTAAATCTGCAAACAGAAAATAGTTCTATTTCTAGACAAACTAGTCTAGCATAAGAAAATTCATCACAATTTCTGTTTTGAATGCTGTTGTACGTACTTGCTGCACAAACTGTCTAATTTGAAACACTTTAGACACCAATCTAAAAAACTTTATAGTTGCTAATTTTTTCCTTAAATATTTACACACATTTCGATACATTATCAAATAAATCTGATGTGGCCATGCATACGACTTTATCGTACTTTACAGCAGTGTCAAGCGCTGATGTTGCTTTTGTTTTATAGCTTGTGTAGCGTTACCGTCACAGACTCGCCTCGCCTGATTTTGAGTTGTTTTGTAATATATATATAATTTATCAAGGTACCTTTCGGTTGCCATAAAAACTGAAATGTTTATTATTATTTTTGAAGAAATATAGTACGAACCAAAAAGTATTCGACGTGTAAAAATTTTATTATTTATTTGTGGGCACAAATCCCCACAAATTTGGTGACCCCGACGTGATCCCGCCATTGAAGAAGAAGCGTTTGCCTTTCAGTCAGTCCGTTTAGTTCGCCGGCTTCTAGTCACGTGCAGTTTCTTTCCCAGACCCACAAATTTGGTGAATCTTTCAAGAATGAATCCAAGAAAATTCAACTGTAATCATTGAAGAAGAAATTACAACAGTGTGAGGCATTATTTTTTGTGGAGCCCGACGTAGAGCTGCACATCGACCTCAAATTTTTTTCCTGGAAGATAACTGGATTTGAACATAGAAGATTCCTTTTCGGTCTTGTACCAGGTGGAGTATCTGTGGCAGGTATATTATAGGTATTTCCTTGTATAGGGTAGAGCACTGTCAGAAGGAATAAGCAAATAACTGTCATAATATATAAAAGTCAAATTTAGACATTTCACTTAAGAATGACGGATTCAAACGGTGATACTAACAATTTAGTTCACGAAAATGTTTCATCAATAAAATTACCACCTTTTTGGACGAATAAACCAGAGATCTGGTTCATGCAAATCGAAGCTCAATTTAATATTTCAAGAATCAGTTCAGATAAAACTAAATATAACCTTGTCATAGCAAATTTACCAATCGAAATTATTTCAAATATTTCTGATGTTATTTCAAATCCACCAGAACGTGACATGTACAATTTTCTTAAAAATATTTTGATAACTAGACTGTCACAAAGTGAAGAAAAAAGGTTAGATGAGTTATCTGGTACAGAGATGGGGGATCAGAAACCATCAGATTTCTTTAGAGGAATCTTAAGTATTGTAGGTGGTTCTCAAATGGTTAGTCAAGATCTTTTATTAAAACTCTGGAAACGTAGGTTACCACAAACCATTTCCGTTGCTTTATTAGCATCCGGCAAAGAAAATATGGATGATTTACTAACTATTGCAGATAAAATTTGGGAATCGTTCAATACCAATTTATCAAGCAATTATAAAATTTCAGAAATTTTTAATCCAAATTCGAAAAATATTCAGAATAATCAAAATCAATTTGACATAGTTAAAGTCTTTTCTGAATTTATTTTGACCTGTCAATCAATGTTGCAAAACATTACCCAAAAGCAATTAACTATGGAAACGCAAATTAATTCGTTACAAAAACAAATAAATTCAGACAATACTTTTACAAAACCCGAATTGTGTTCGAACTGTAGAAATCAATATAAAAACAATTTAAGAACCAGATCACGCAATCGATCACAATCGCCAGCACATACATCAAAAATTTGCCATTACCACAGTAGATACGGTGATAAGGCGTTGAAACGAATAAAAGTTTCAACAGTGAATATTTCTAAATCCAACAACAATAATGCACCAATAAGAAAAAAGAGTTCTCGACTATTTATTTTTGATCATCAAAATAAATTACAATTTTTGATAGATACAGGGGCTGACATATCTGTCATACCTCGTAATACTTTTTTACATTATCAAAAAGATCCAAATTCATTCCTTACTGCAGCAAATGGTACAATAATATCAACTTATGGAAAAAAAATGTTAACAGTAACTTTGAATCTACGTAGAAATTTTTCTTACGTTTTTACCATTGCTGATGTTTCTCGACCTATTATTGGAGCAGATTTTCTGGATAGATTTGGTATAGTGGTGGATATCAAAAATCGATGCTTAATCGATTCAAAAACCAAATTAATTTCATCAGGTCCATTAATTAAATCCAATATACCAACTCCAAAACTATTCGCTGTTGAAACAAAATATACTGAATTATTTAAAAAATATCCCAATTTAATTTCAATTCCTGATTTTTCGAAACCTGTTAGGCATTCTGTTAAACATAGAATTATTACAAATTCACATCTTCCTTTTTGTCGTCCAAGACGTTTAGATTCGACCAAATTCAAAATTGCAAAAGCAGAATTCGAACAAATGGTTGCCCTCGGCATTTGTAGACCATCTTCGTCTTCTGTTGCCTCGGCTCTACACATGGTTCCAAAAAAAGGATCTGACGATTGGAGACCATGTGGAGATTACCGACAGTTAAATTTAATTACGGTACCGGATAGATATCCATTACCACACATTCAAGATTTTAATCTCCATTTACATAATTGCAATATTTTTTCTAAAATCGATCTAATACGAGCTTATCATCAAATACCAATTGTGGAAGAAGATGTTTATAAAACTGCAATAACCACACCTTTTGGTTTATACGAGTTTTCAAGAATGCCTTTTGGTTTAAGAAATGCTGCTCAAACGTTTCAACGTTTTATTAACGAGGTTACTTCAGGGTTAAATTTTATTTTTGTCTATTTAGATGACATTTTAATTGCAAGTAAAAATGAAAAGGAACACATGTCTCATTTAAACATACTTTTTGAAAGATTGAATGATTTTGGTATTGCCATTAAACCTTCCAAATGTATTTTTGGAGTACAATCTTTAAATTTTTTAAGTCATCATATTTCACCACTAGGTATTCGTCCATCTGATGACAGAATTAAAGTTATTTCAGAATTTCCAATACCAAAATCTCTTAAACAATTACAACGCTTTTTAGGCATGATTAATTATTATCATAGATTTGTTCAAAATTTTTCAAATATACTTGCACCTTTATATTTTTTCTCAAATTTACCTTTTAAAAATAAAATCAAAATTATTGAAGACTGGTCAGAAGAATGCAATAATAGTTTTCAACTTGCTAAAAAACTCTTAGGAAATGCGGTAACTCTGGCTCATCCTTGTACAGCTGGTCAATTATCGTTGACAACTGATGCTTCCAATACAGCTATTGGAGCAGTATTATCACAAAAGATTAACAATAATACTCAACCAATTGCGTATTTTTCAAAAAAACTTTCTCCTTGTCAAGTAAAATACTCTACTTTTGATCGAGAATTACTTGCAATTTATTCGTCTATTAAATTTTTTAGACATTTTTTGGAAGGTAATCAATTCATTATTTACACGGATCATAAACCGATAATTACTTCATTATTTTCTAAATCAGAAAAAACTCCACGTCAAAGTCGTTATTTAGACTATATAGCACAATTTTCTTCGGATATCAAATATATCAAAGGAGACTCCAATATAGTAGCAGATACTCTGTCACGCATAGATGTTGACTCTCTTGAAGATTCGTATCCCAACATTTTAGATATTAAAACAGCACAAAAAAAAGATTCGCAATTGTCCTTTTTATTAAACAAACAATTAATTTCTTCTACGAAATATATTTTAGAACAAAAAGAAATATCATTTTCAAAAGAAAAACTTTGGTGTGAAATTTCTTTATCAAAACCGCGAATATATATTCCTATTGAATATCGTTTTACAATTTTTGAAAAATTTCATAATCTTTCTCATTCTGGCATTAAAATAACACAAAACTTGATTAAATCACGATTTTATTGGCCTAAAATGAATAAAGATATTTATACATGGACAAAGTGTTGTGTTAAATGTCAACAATCTAAAGTTCATAAACATACAAAATCTCCACTTGGTAAATTTGATATTCCAACCGGACGTTTTGAACACATTCATCTTGATCTGGTTGGCCCCCTTACACCTTCTCTTGGTTGTACTTTTGTACTAACGGTGATTGATCGTATTACAAGATGGCCAGAGGTTTACCCACTTAAAAATACCTCAAGTACTATTATTGCAAATACTTTGCTTACCCATTACTTTTCACGGTTTGGTATACCGCATACGATTACGCATGATCAAGGCAGACAATTTGAATCACAAATTTTTTCAGAATTTAATAAACTTTTTGGTTCAAAACAAATACATACCTCGTCGTATCACCCACAAAGTAATGGTATTTTAGAACGTTTTCATAGAACATTGAAAACTGCCATTATTGCTAAAGGTAAAAGTAATAGATGGAAACAAGAACTTCCCATAATATTATTGGGTCTTCGATCTTCTTTAAAGGAAGATATAGGTTGCTCTCCGGCGGAATTGGTTTATGGTCAACCATTGCGTCTACCAGGCGAATTTTTTGTAAAACCTCAAAATTCAATTGATGTTGACCCTCTACTAATCAGCTTACGAGAAACATTTTCTAAATTGAAACCTATTTCAACTTCTTTTCATTTTACTGAAAAACCGTTCATACATAAAGATTTGCATAAATCAGATTTCGTTTTTCTTCGTCTTGAAGGTATTAAACCAACATTATCACCAAGATATGAGGGACCATTTAAGGTTATTAAAAAGTTTACAAAAAATTTTGTTATTTTTAGAAACAATAAAGAACATATTGTTAATATTAATCGATTGAAACCGGCATTTATTTTAAATGAAAACATAAATTGTTTATCAACAATTTCTTCATCTAAAAAATCTTTAAAAGTTAGCTTTGCATAATTGAATGCCATTTATTTGTTTATTTCCTTTGGCCACTTGTCTACTTTATGCGGGGGAGTATGTGTAGCGTTACCGTCACAGACTCGCCTCGCTTGATTTTGAGTTGTTTTGTAATATATATATAATTTATCAAGGTACCTTTCGGTTGCCATAAAAACTGAAATGTTTATTATTATTTTTGAAGAAATATAGTACGAACCAAAAAGTACTCGACGTGTAAAAATTTTATTATTTATTTGTGGGCACAAATCCCCACAGCTTGTATCAAATACTAGTATTTTCTCCTATTTAGCTGCAATATTTTATAATCCGAACAATTTTATAGTATACTTTGTACAACTATAAAGAAAGAATTAAAGGAAAAAAGACTAATTATATTAAATGTTATCCATAATATTAAGTGGAAATAATAGGGGGTGCTGCAGTTCCACAGTGCCTATACGCGAGCCGCCACTGGTGTAGACAAAACTGTAAATGTAGAAATAATGTAAAAACTTTAATACAACAAAATGGTCAGCATACATTTAATAAGGTCACGTCGTGTCATGGTATAAGACTCTAGTTTATTAATAAATAATGAATCTTCTAACAAGCGGTGATATAATGATATCACAGTATCGTAACATCAACAATTTATGATGATATAAGAGGTGGTTAGAAGTGATAATATTTCACACGTACAACTTTAAATCATTTATAAATATAATTTTGTAGCAGCAAGATATACGTTAAAACAATAAACTGTGCGTTTTGTTTATTACTTTGCATGTAATATAACAAAAAATTACTTGAATTTAAAATAAATTAGTAATACAAGTCAATTTTATAGTCCGAATCACCTTCGGTCCCAATTAGGTGGGATTATCTTCAAAATAATGATTTTTATGGCAGTATCCTACATGTATGTACCATTGTTAATCCATTTATTTGGTTTCAAGGATAAGTGCTATGATTATTTTTAATAATTAATAAATTATTCAATAAGCCAGTAACCGAAATAATTTAGTAAAAGTTCATCAACATTTTGATAGAGAACATACAAATCAACAAGCTCTTACTTTTATAACCATAGCATTTGAAACACCTTGTATAAATTTATTATCATACAATATTTCCCTATTTCAACCCTCTTAACAGGATTTTCAGCTAATGGTAAAATCTATTTTTAATATTTAAATTAGAATCTAAATACCAATATTTAAGTATGAATTATTATGATTATTTCCTCAATTGGTTAAAAAAATGCTTTTTATGTAAAGAAACGCCCAAATACCTAATTTACAGTCTATAGTCTTCGCTTTTAGTAATAGAGATATGAGATATTGTTACAAACAACAACCCCCGTTTTTTTTTTGTCCAGCGTGGTCTATATATTTGAGTCTGTTCCGTCTGTTTCCGTAATATCAAATAGCTAGAAGAAATAAAGGAGCGTCCAGCGTGACAGCTGTTGCGAAGCGACGCATTTCATGTTGAGTACAAATCTAAGTACTCATATAAAATAATATGGGTATTGAGTGGTGTACTCAGTACTCACTGATTTTTTTGTTTATCTGCTCAATACTCATTTTTTTCGGTGAGCATTTAGTACTCTACTCAGTAGTCAAAATTTTAAATTTGAGTAGATACTCAAATTTACTACAAATTAATTTGACGTTTCTCTACGGCACTTCTGTGACGTCACACATACGTCCGCCATACTTGTAATCGAGAAATTTTGCATGTGGTCTGATTTGCGGTGATAATGCATGAATCAATAAAATAAATTCAAACATTTTTAAAATTTGGAAAATTTGTCCAATTGAGTTGAAATTTGTTGATTGTCATAGATATTATACAGAAATTGTTCAGGAGTAACACTGCCCGTTAAACATTTTATATTGTGACAACATGCTGTAATATTGTATGAAAGTAACTTTTGTAACATATTTTTGTTGTTATTACAACATTGTTGAAACATTCGAACACAATGTTTTATATACAATTTATCTGCATTAATACAACATACTTTCACAACATCAATACAAAATTTCAGTAAGGTAGTACGCCTAGCGACTAATAGATTGCGCTGGTAACTGCTCAACACAATTCACATCACCTTTCGGTATAAATACACGAGCTGAAATCAGTGTCGTTAGTGTTGTTGTTCTCGGTTTAATGATAGCTTAAATTCTATCTTAAGCCGCAACGGATTCATTTGTCGTTGTCGGAATGCGAATTTGACCACTGCGCACGTCATTACCGTCATGACATTTTTGACAGTATTAGATTGCGCAGCGGTCAACCGGCCCGTTCCGTTAACGACAAACGTATCCGTTACGATTGTAGTAGAACGGATTTGAATATTTTGAATATTTTGAATGGCTCATACATACATCATACATCCTGCGTAATCCGGGAGTACGCAAAAGTAAAAATGCTCCTTTCTTAACAATAAACTGTTTATTTATTTCGTACAATAGTAATAAAATAATATAATACATCAATATGCCTAACCTTTCAATTCTTCCATTTTTTATCCTGAAAAATTAAAACTACATAGAAAACCAAAAAGTCTAACGAGTCACCACTTACCGAGCACAGGGCTTTCTCTATCTGAAAGAAATCCTCCGACTGTGACGGAACAATTCTCTTATAATCAACCAAAGCAGCACGATCTCGATTTTCTACCAACTTCTCGATGACAAATTTGTGACAATGGAACTTGCTGCCCAAATACAGAGCCTTCTCCGTGTCGCCAATACATTGCAAGAACTGTTGCAAGACATGCTTTGGAGCGTCGTGTTTATTTAATGCCATCACAACTCTTTCAAGGTCCACATCGCACCTGATTTTCTTCAAAAATACACTCTGAAATAAAGTATACTTATTTAACCATAAGCTTTTAGCGGTATCTTTATCTCTGTGTTACAGTGAAAATAAGGCCTTTAAAATATTATGCTACCATAAAGACCATTAAAAGATCAGTCAAATTCATAAAAAAAATATAGGGTTGTCATTTTAAAAAAATGTCGATGACGTCATCTGCTAAAAACAGTTGAAGGTAAAAAAATTAATTTGATATCAAAAGGTGTATTTTGATAATTATAAATCGACGTGTTCGAGGATTTTTTAAAATAGCAAACCGTTCTTGATATTTTGAAATGTTTCCATACTTTACGCGTATGTATGATAAAGTAAAAAAATAAATTTTTAAATGGAATGGCCTGTATATCATCACATATTATAAATACTAAGGGTGTTGTCTTTCCAATTGTTTTAACTTGTACCTGTGTAAAGTAAATAGTTTCTGATAGCCTTTTTTAAAAACTACGTTAATACTAGGGTATTCGGTTGACGAGTTTTCGAACCGTACCTAAACAAAATGACTTTACCTTTACACTTATATATTTTTTATTTTGCTTTCTTATGAATTTGTACTTTTACTCTTGGTATAACAAAATATGTTCTATTCCATTTTATTCTATTTAAAAAGCTCAACAAAAAGCCATTTGAAAATGAACATGTGGTAGGATCACTCGGTACAGAGTAAAGGTTTAAATGTAAAATTTAATAATTTTTTTCAATTGCAGCATCTACCTAATGATCGCCACCGGTTTTAAAAATTAGTACCTATTTTTTTAACAAAAGAGAAATATAGGACTGACACTGTTCTGCCTAGTGGCGGCTATTGCATATTTTTTATTCATATTCATATTTTTTGGACGTTTTTGAAAAATCGCAATTGAAATCTGTAAAAAGAATATTTGTTTGCATTTTTTTTTCAGAAAAACATATTAGAAGATTGAATTGATCTAGCAAATCAACCTTCCGCTATGTGTACAAAATTTCAACAAAAAATATCAACATTTGATATATCGACAGACCGGCACAATTAAAGGAACACTTAAACCAATTTAGCTAAACTTTGTTATCATATAACTTTTGTAATCTTTGACCGATTTTCATTATTTTTTAGGGACAAAAAAATTTATCGAGGTTGAACAGCATTTTAAAATGCAAAGGTTTACTTGAAATTGTTGTGTATCTTTGGCCAATAATGCCAAGTATTTAATGAAGTAAATATATTTCGTTCATACAAATATGTTTTGATCACAATCATAATTTAAAGGAATATAAAAACATTAATAATAACTGGTGTATTCAATATTTATCAAAACTCTTGTAAAAAACTTGTGAAAACCATGGTAAATGTAATACTTCCACTGAAAATTTGAAATCAGATAAACACATTGGGGCTGATATGTATGAGTGACATTTTTATGAACTATTGTGAGCATAAAAAACGGGGACACTCCAATCTGCACTAATTAAACTGGACTTCGTAATGTCATGTCAGTACATTTGTCAGGTCACATAAATATTTTGAATTGTGACGTAAGAAATAAAAATGCCGCAATTGAATGAATTTCATAAGGCAATAATTTAAACTTACCTGCATGATGGAATCAACATTTAAAAATTGCTACTGAATTAAGTGTAGGCCAGAATACCGAAATTAATAAATTTGTTAAAACCGGAACAAGTTTGTAGGTTGACAGATAGATACTGTCAGAGTTTAGACTTTACAGGTTACCAAATACAGTCAAAGTAAATGTCACATTATGTGTATATGAGAAATTTCTTCCTGGTGTCCCGCGAAGTGTTACTACGTACCGGTTTTACAAATGTTTGCATCAATTTGTCCCACATTTCTGCTTGAGCAAGTGCATTCAAATGTATCCAGTGGTGTTGGTAATTTTCAATTTTCAGAGCACTACAGAATAACGCCACATCTTGCGGTAACGCACTTTTATCGATACTGAGCTTGTACAAAGTGCTAAGATATTCTGTTGGATATTCGCACAAGGCATTATTCTTTATTAAGGTATCTGTAAGAATAAGAAATAGAGTTAAATATAACTATATACATAAATATAAAATTTATTGGCATGGACAAGGCCAGCTTCGATTACAATCATTTATAATTCAATGACCAGCTTTAGACTTAGACCAACGATAACTGAATACACACGTGAAACAGAAAAATCCAAAACATCAATAGATGATATATACACCAACATATCCCCTTTCTCAGCAACCATACTTAAATGTGGAATATCCGACCATCATGGAATTCTCTTCAAATGTGCACTCATATATTCTGGAGTAAAGCAGATTTCTAATAAAAGAGTTTTCTCTACCGACAGGTACTATTATTTTGAGGAAATCCTCCAAAACACGGAATGGCAGTTCCTTCATGACGTCTACGGGGCTGACAATAAATATCAAAGATTTCTGGAAGTTTATCTAAATTCTGTAAACACAGCCTTTCCAATTAGACGTTATACAAAACAAAAACCCAAACGAAAACTTAATACTGAAGCAATTCAAGTAAAAGAAACTCTAAATTTAATACAGGAATCGTACAATGTTAAAGGAGGTGAGGTACTAGAGGAAATACTGAAAAGCTATAAAACATTCTATATAAAATTTACCCAGGACCAAAAGAGAAACACTTACCTCAACCAAATTCAAACATTCGAAAACCGTCGAACCGACTATGGAAGATCATCAATACGGAAACCTGTGGACACAAAAAGACAAACATTCCCGCACCACCAGCAAATAAATTCAAACCATTCTTTACACCATAGGAACGACCGGAATGGATGTGAAGCCAGAAGCCTTAAACAAAATACCCCCGTTGCAACATTCATTCTACCTGGCCCCTGTGACTGAGGATGAAATATGGCGCACAATAAAATCCTTAAAACAAAAAACACAATGGACTTCCATCTCCTCAACACCAAGTTACTGCAGAAAAGTGCACAATACATCAGTGCCCCACTTGCGCACGTCAGCAATGCCCGTTTCCAGGACGCAATAGTACCAGACCTGATGAAGATGGCAAAAATAATCCCCATTCTCAAAAAGGGCGACCCATCAAACTGCACTAACTACAGGCCAATGTCGATATTGCCTGCATTTTCTAAGGTACTCAAGTCCATCATGCTCTCAAGGCTGTCTTCGTTCTTGGAGAGAAACAAGATCCTAAGTGACAGGCAGTTCGGCTTTCAGAAGGGAAGGAGTTCAGTAGATGCGATCCGATGCCTACTAGACTATGTATGGGACTCCATGGAGTGCGGCGAGTGGAGGGAGGCCATCTTTTGTGACCTTTCCAAAGCGTTCGACACCATCAACCACGAGGCTCCTCTGGGGAAGCTGGAGAGATATGGAGTGAGGGGCCAACCACTGCGGCTGTTCGAATCCTACTTCACAAACCGGAGCCAGGCCGTCCAAGTTAACGACGAAGTGAGCTCGTTTCTACCAACGTGCACCGGTGTGGCTCAGGGATCACTGGTGGGACCCCTCATGTTCAGCCTTTTCATAAACGACCTACCCGATTCCATCCAAAGCGAGTGTGTGCTTTTTGCCGACGACACCACCCTACTCGTAAGAAACTCCAATTATAACGCACTCGCTGAAGATTCAGCATTGGTTCTGAATGAAGCGGTGAACTGATTTAGAGATAATGGACTAATTGTCAACGAAGACAAAACAGCACGAATACACTTCACCACCAAAGGAACACCGAAATCCAAAAGACGTCAGCAAAGTTACTGGGAGTTATACTTGACACTCGCTTGACATGGAAAGTCATTGATTTATGCTGTACTACAAATGCGACAGATAGTGGGACCAGATGCAGCTCTTCTTGCCTACCACGCATTCTTCCATAGTAGAATGAGCTATGGCATAAGGCTATGGGGCAACTCACCACATGCAGAAGACATGTTCATTCTGCAAAAAAGAGCGGTGAAAGCAGTGGGCCAGGTGTCGGGAACTACCCACTGCAAACCATTGTTCCGCAGCCTCCACATAATGACCTTACCGGGCACCTACATATACCAACAACTTCTAACTGCAAAAAAAGAGCAACATTGCCTGCCAAAGAGAGCTGAAGTGACTCAGCTGAACCTACGAAGTGCCTTCCGAGTAGATATTCCACACCATCAAACCTACACGACCATGTCTCAACACCACCATCATCAACTCCTAAATCTACTTCCAAAAACTGGATAGACCATTCCAGACCTTTTTGCAGTACTGTAAATGTACATTATTATACTGTATATTCTTTATGTTGCAAAATAAACATTATTATTATTATTATTATGACCTAGGTGTACTGCATGACGTACATGTCGTATGATTCATAAATTATTACAATGTGAAAATTAATAAAAAAAAATAGTAAACATATATTGTTCAAGATAAGTGGTTGTGATTTCAAGTTTGATAATTCTAAATTGTTACAACAAATTTCCAAATAACACAAATATTCATATTATTTGAATTGCCCCATATATGGTACACAAATTGTAAAATTTATTCATTATAATATTATACAGGTGGTATAGAGGTGTTCCAAAACCTAGCGTCATGCCGTGGAGGGCTGATACCAATTCATGACCGACTAGATATTTAAATATCACCTTCGTAAAGAGTCATTAGCATTTGAGATATTGACACATAAATTTTGTCAAAATTGTCACCTTTGATCAGTTTTTTTAGTGCCACAGCTACAAAAATTCCATATTCTAAGATTCTAATTCTTCATTCGGAACCCTAAACAGCGCTGGTCGGAAACATCAAATTGACGTCACGTGAGTTACGCTAATATATTAATACACAAGCCGCAGAACCACATTACTTTAAAAAGGCCGATTACGTATGTCCAGTATTGACTACTGTCCAAAATAAATAAATCTAATACTGTAATACATTTGGAAAATAAAATATTTTCATCCGATTCATGATTTATTTTTTCTTTTTAGCTACCTTTTGAGTGATGATATCTAAATGATAAATACAACAATAGCCTGACAAGTTATTTTAAAAGATTTTCCAATTAGTGTAGTTTTTAAAACGGTATAACGCTTGTTTTACTTTAGAAACAATTAGATATTGCTATCTTACTGCAAAATGAGCTCTGTCTGGATGACTTGCAGTAAAGATATTCGACGTGGTTTAACAGTTTGACACAGTGATGTGGGCCGGGTAAATACCCAGCGGGTGGGAACTTGGGTATTTAAAATGGGTATTTACCCCTACTTAGGGTAAATACCTAAATTTTGGGTATTTATCATTTTTATCCTTAAAACACCATTTAACAACATTGTAGCCGCTTGAAATATTAAATAAATAAAAGAATAAACAATAAACTACATATCAAACAATGCTAAAACTAAGAAAGAGCACAATCAATACCCATAACAAAAATAAAAGTAAACAAATTTAAATAAAAAATGCAAAATATTAAAAATACACTAAATAAACAAATGAACTAAAACAAAATACACATGAAACTTTTAAGACATTTGTTTCTCTACAGGTAATTGCCATTCTGAGTATAAAATTTCTTTCATGCCGACTAATTGGGTTTGTCAATTCCTAAAGAAGTTAAGTCATTTAATATACAGCTTTGCAATTATATTACAATTATTTCAACCGGTTGTAATTTTTTAAGGACTAAAGAAACTAAATACGTCCATATGAAGCTTTTTACTCAGTGTGGCATTTACTACCTGGCAAAAAAAATATGCTGGAAAAAATGGGACACTCTGTAGATGTATACTTCTGATTACAATTAGTGTACAATATTTGAGTTAACATTCAGTACATTTAGTTGGATTCATAGCAAAATAAGAAATTGATTAAGAAATTGAACTACAAAAGCCGCTATGTCAACTATACATAACATATAATCATAAGTTTCTGCTAAATCTTCTTCGATAACAGAATCAGAAAATATGGAGATTCACACGGTTGAATGGACGATGATGACATACTTGTAGCAGAGATTTACTAATGTCTGCTCTTGATATATCGTCAGATGAGCCCGATAGCTTTTATTCCTTTTTAAAAAGTTTTTATTTTTATAAGAATAATCTTTATTTTGTGATAAGAGAATACCTTTTGATATTGTGAGAGATATTGTGAAGAAAAACTTTATTTAGTAATTAAATATTTCCCTTTACTGCTACTTTTAATAACAATATTATGTTTATAACTACCCCTATAAGTACCCACTTTGGGTAAATACCCGGGGTATTTACTTTTGATAATAAATACCCGAGTATTTAACATCACTGGTTTGACAGGAGCTAGTGTACATTCGCATTCGTATACTATTGCATTGGAACATACGAGAGACCCAGAGTACCTAGACAACAGTTTATAAACAGATGAAGGCACATTAAAAAAGATGGTGTCATAAATATGTACAATTTTTACAACTATGCACTTGAAAACCTACATTCAATGCAAAATGTAAATCTATGGAGTGGCATATTCATTTAGAAGATGCACCTATGCACACATACAGGTGTAAGTAGCTTCAAAATGATGGCTGCCCGAGTCATTATGCTGTAACTGTGAGCCATTTTTTGCACCAAGCTTATCCACACAGATGGATCGACTGTCTTGGTAAAATTTTATGGCTTTCCCAGTCTCCAGATTTAAATCCTCGAGACTTTTTTCTAATGGGATTGGTTACAACAGAAGGGCTAGGTGCAAGGTCATATTTAGACCTTCTCACCAGTTATTAGCTCGCCTATAAGCCCTATAAGCCTATAAGCCCCTTAAGGTCTGAAGTTGACTTTTGTTTCATCCTGTATAAGTTTCAACCTACAATGCTTATCAAATGTGTGGTTTGCCAAAGCCAAAGTGGAACATGTCAGAAAATACCCGCTAAACAAAAACATATTGCCGCAACATTTCTACAATATATTTCTGTGATTTTGTAATATTAATTTTATGTATTATGTAATATAACTGTTATATCTAGGCAACCTCTTATGTCCTACCGTGGATACATAACAGTCAATGTTACTGAAACATCAAAGTTACATATTACATACATTATTTGTAATATTTAAACAACGTTATAATGTTGTTTGAATGTTGCAAATAATGTTGTGAACTTGTATTTATAGCGTTGTTGAAATATTATAAAAACATTATTTCAACATCACAGTGATAAGTCGGTAACATCTTTTGTAATATTTAAATAACATTTTAATTTCAAGCTATAATTTTTCTTTGCAATATTATTTATTGTGATATACTTAATTTTGACGTTATACTGTACAGTGTGTTTGAATAAATATTACTATTATTATTATTATTATTAAATATTATTATTATTATTATTATTATTATTATTTTGACCTTGACCACGTTATATTTAAATGTAGTATCATTTGGTGCAATATTTGAAGAACCCTATTAGGTATTACAAGAATGGAACATTTTTATAATATTTTAACATACTTCTCGATTACGCAAGACGTATGACGGTATCAGACATTTCGCCGGCACCAAACACAAGCAGACTATTTCAGCCAGCGGTGTGACGACAAACGTCGTATGCAATACATAAATGTCCTATCGTACAGCGGAGGGATTTTCCCTCCCGTATGACAGCACTGATTTCACCACAGGTTCATCTACAGTTCTTATACTGTAGGATGAGGTGAATTGAGATTAGCAGTTACCAGAGCCATCTAACGGATGCTAGGCGTACTACCTAACTGATGCACTTATGTAGATAAAATATTGTCAATAAAATGTTGTCTAGAGATTGTACAAACATAATGCATTTATGTAGATAAAATGTTTCAATGTAATATTATCTCCATATTGTAAACATATGATGCCATTTATGTAGATAAAATGTTGTCAATGAAATGTTGTCTCGAGTTTGTAAAAATATGTAGATAAAATATTGTCAATACAATTTGGTCTCGATATTGTATGAATATGATACATTTATGTAGATAAAATGTTGTCAATGAAATGTTACCTCAAGCTTGTAGAAATATGTTGCATTTATAGAGCTAAAATGTTGTTATTGAAACATTGTATTGCTAATGTTAGACAAACATAGTAATAACATAACATAAACACATTTACACAAGTTACCTTCTTACAATATTACAGAAACTTGTTGCGATATTACTTGTTTAGTGAGTACGATTTTTAGATAAAAGCTATATAGTTCACAGTAAAATTTACTGAAACTTACTCCTTGAATAAATCATATTCCTTCAGCACACAAATGTTACCCATAAAGTTTGTGTTGCAATAGGTTATGGTTAGTAGTTAAAACTATGGTAAGACAAATAAGATTTATGAATTATTACTATTTTTGTCCACATAAGCTGTTTTCCAATGATGCTATTACAATTTGCAGTTAGTACAACTCGCCTTATTGCACCAAGTTTTCGAGTGATATTTGTAACACCGATCAACTGACAAGTGACATTTGTCATTTTCTAATAGCTTCGGTGCTTGTGAACAATCTAAAATTCATTGTAAAAATGGATTTACATGGTCAATCTTGCTTATTATTGTTAAAAACTGACACATTCGATATATTTAAATAAACAGGACTATGACAATGCCCTTGAAGGTTTGTATTATGGTTTGTATTATTTTTTAAAGTTATGTCACTTCTCACTTGACGTTATGGTTGAGGTTGCCGCGACCTGACATTTCTCGACGCGTTCCCAATACAATGTCGAACGGGCCAGCGCTTTTGCCCCAGCGCACGCTAAAGTTAAACGTAGCTAAAAAGGTTATTTTGACATTTCTTAAAATCAAATTTCAGAAAATTTGCATTATAGTGAGATCAGGCTGGAATTTACTTTTACCTAATAAACACATCTTAATAATTAGCGCAACTTGTTTGAACCACGCTTGCCAATAATTGGAATTCGTGTAGATTCTTTGACCAAATCTTATAATGGAAATACAATTGTGTACATACCCAGAAAGAATTTGTAATTCAATAAAGTGACTTTATTGAAATTTGAAACCATCGCACCGAAAGTATTGAGAAATTGCTCTATTTCGTCCCTGGCTTTTCGTATGCTCGTATAACTTTGTGCAGGTAAGTAAAATGTGTTTATCTGAAATTAAATTGTAATCAAAATAATGTAAAAAATCTGAAGCACTTTTCCACGAATTCGTAAAGTCAGAAATACAAACCAATTCATTTGTGCTCCCAATAGCCCTAAAAACGAAAAATAAATGAGTCAACACATTGTACCTAACTTGTCTATATGTACTGACATGTACAAAGAATGTAATTCCTGATATTTGTGCTGCTGTACCAAATAATTGCAATACTGCGACAATGCTAATTTATTCTTCGACACATGGTAGTGGAATAACGAATCATTTAAAGTTTTCTTTAGATGTAGAATGACCTAGAAGAATTATAAAAATTATATTCTTATTTTTACCTTTCCCTTTGATTATGCTAACTAATTTAGAATCTGTTCACACTTGTCAAATTACTTGAAAGTTGCTGCTTGTACCGTGATATCAAAAATTACCGTGGTGAAGGATGGTCATGGATTTTAAAATCCAAGACGGTGCAACAGCACATACTACACGACAAAATCTTGCTTTTCTCCACGTGGTTTTTGATGACCGGCTGATAAGTTTGCATACAGAAGTAGAGTTTCCTCCGAGATCACCTTGTTTGACAATTATGGAGTATTTTGTTTTTCTTTACTTTAAAAAACCGATTTTTTTAACTGCGGTACATAATTTAGAAGAATTGCAACAAAGAATTCTTCAGCAATGTGCAGCCATAACGCCAGAAATGCAGCAAAACGCTTTTCACAGCATGAGGGGGCGCGTAAACTTGTGCATTGAACAAAATGGGGGACATTTCCAACAAGTAATGCAATTTAGTTTTTCTTGTTAATAAAAACGTTATTAGTATTTCATAACTTGTAGTTCATTACTATTTTACAGCTGAAATACGTAGGTAACACATTTGTAAGTCATTGATGATGTCAGTGACATTGACAGAATTATTTCAAAAGGATGATTTAAGCTAAGACAACCGTTTTACATTCCATGGCAACTCTTGACCAAGACGTGACCAAGACAATTGTTGATATCACAGTATAATAAAGACATGGTTATTCAAAACAAACGAGCATCTTTCAAATTAACATTCTAGATGCTAATGGATAGAATTCGTATGAGGATTATTAATGGATATTAATGGATAGAGACCACCGAAAAATTGTGCAATAGCTAGTACAACTGTTTTGTCTACCTTTAAAATTGTATTTCCGTCGCATGTATCGCAAGCTTGTTGAAGAAGTTCAATCTTTTGATCTAAGGTACGATAGTGATCAAGAATACACGGGATGCCCAAAAATAACTTCTTGATGGTTTCCTCTGCCAACGGAGCATTTGACCTAATTGGAAGCTTGGTATCCTGTAGAACTAAAACCTCACAAGTAATAGACCTGTTTTTCATGCAATTATAAGTACTTACTGCAATCTAGTCCCTTTTTTGATATTATTGCGTGAATTGGTAACGTAACATCTTGCGTAAGCGTCAGTACAGCATCACCAAACGTAGAAGTAGAGTCGCTCTCCTGTTTTATATCCTCGCTGTCATCGAAGTTAAAACCAGATAAACTGCTTTCTTTCCAGTAGTCGTCGCTTGTTAAAGTGGCCATTATTTCAAGTAAAATATCCGGAAACTTGACCCCCTTAAAAGCTATAAATTCCTAATGATCCCGAATTGCACACGCAGTAATTCCCATATTTACCGTTGAACAATATAGGTACCAATGCAATAAAAGGAATTCGGAACACTGTGAACAACTGTCAATTCTGAGGTAACCTCTAACATTTGTTATCGCTAAGGGTATTTCTCAATTTCTCACAATAGATGTCGCCTCTGTTGTTTTAAGAGTAATGGGTAGTTTGAAGTGAATTGTAGCCACTATGATTGCATCAGAACTTTATAACATTAGTATGTTATGATCACAAGATACTCTCCTATATATGAACATTCTTATGATATTACCGGAAGGGATATTACATAAACTGTTGCAGTGTAACATGAATTGGATTCTACTACGAAATGAATGCAGTCATCGGCTGCAGAAACATTCTACTTCAGATCCCTCCTACGCGGAATTTTTGCGTAGTTATCAACAGCCAACAGGAATCTAAAGGCCTCTGGCCTGACTTCTAAACTTGAAAAACCAACAGGTTACAGGATGAATTGGATTCGAAAACGAAGTGATAGTGGCGCCATCTAGTGGGGGATTCTGTAAGTATAGATTTTATAACCTAGAAGTTGATATGGCAGAGGCACAGAAAATACCCCTGAAAGCCCTAACACTATCTCTGGTCCATCTATCTCTAACAGCTCTAACAAATTAAAATCATGCACCCATTGCATCCGTTTCTTTTAACTCATTTACAACGTCAATTTGAGAAATATTCCTATTTTCTTGTGCTTGGAGATTTATGGAAACTGCTGTAGATGTCACTAGTTGAATTGAACTTCCACTCGCATATAATTAATTATTCCAAGGTAATTGCATATGTATCAATGAATATACAAGGTTACTGGTATTGGACTTGTTCCTTTAAACACGTGATAGTAAATAGTAGAAATAGTAGCAAATAGTAGAGGTAATTAGCAATATAATGTCAACCCATATGCATTATCCAAAAGTTAGCATTTTTTGAGATATTTTAATTCTTGTGATACTTTAAGAAACCGCTGCCTATGAAGACAATCAGGCCAACAAAAAATAACTAGTTTTTGCAGATCTTTTGTTGGTGTTAATCGTGTTTTTTAAGAGTAATAAGTAAAATCACTTTTAGAATAGCGACCCACTAAGTCGTAAGAAATTTCGTTGCTTCATATTAAGCTAGAGATATCAAACAGCATACTTTTTACGTAGAATCCTCCAGTCCGACGAATCGAAGTTTGATTGAGATGGCATTGCACAAATAAAGAAACAAACTGAATTTTAAAGAGTTCAGTGTGAATGTGTGAGATTGGTGTAATAAAAAAAAAACATGTTATCGGATCACATTTTTACCGGAGATTTTTAATACTTTTTAAATGCTTAGGTTGATAGGTCTTTTTGACCTCACTCTGGGGGACCAATATAACGGGTGATCTTTCAACATAACGGGTGTTGTTCAGCGCACTATCGTCGCAACGTGCGTGACTGTTTCCGCCAAAAGGTCCCAAGGCGAGGCCTGTAAGCTGTAAAAATCAATAAATAAAAATTAAACATTCTTCATTTATTGGTTTTTAATTTATTTTTATTGGGTCTAAGGACTCTGATATTGTTATTATCAGTTTCTCGTTAATTAGACAACGCTTTATTTAGATTCATACCTTGATTTTATCTTAATTTGATGAAGCTTGGACGTGAATTTCTGAAATGAGTAAAATCAATTGGGCCAGTATTCATTTCTAAATTCTAGATGATGGTTTAGAGGAAATTTTGATTCAACAACGTATATCACTTTTAAAAGACACGATTGATACAAAACAAACAGCAAAAAATTACTAACAATTATTTTTTTAGGATGTCTTCATAGGTAAGCGGTTTCTTAAAAAATCACGAGAATTAAAATACAATCTCAAAAACTGTTATCTTTTGGATAGTGCGTATAGGGGTGCAATATATTGCAAATTACCTCTACTGTTACGTGTTAGGAATCCGTCCAGGTACAAATAAGGAATCCGCTCAGGTACCGCTCTATAATACCAAGCGTGATACACGCCGATGATTACGATGACAGTCGCTTTATATAATAATGATAGTTCTTTTGAATAGTGACTTCATTATTCAAAGGAACTGCCATCATTATTATACAGTTACTGTCACCACCTACGCGACTGACAACTGATTGACAGTTCGACTCGCTACCGTTGACAGATACGTTTATCTAAGACTCACATATAATAAGTTCATTGTATACGTATCTGTGACTATATAATCCCCATCATGATACACGCCAATGATGATAATGACACTAGCGTTGTATAATAATGACAGTTCGTTCAAACAATGACTTCATTATTTGAACGAACTGTCATCATTATATTCATTATACAACGCTAGGGTCAAAGTCTGTCAAAACCTACGTGGATGACAGTTATGTGACAGTTCCTCTCGCCATCATTGACAAATACATTTAAAATATGTTTAAAATATTTGATATAAAATGGTATTTGTGAGTCGTAGATAAAATGTCGTATTCGACTAGCATACAATGGATATAAATCACTCGCATGTTTACACGCTCGCCTACGGCTCGCGTATAATCTTCATGCTCGCGATTTATATCCTTAGTTATGTGCTCGTCAAATAATATACTATTAAAATATTTGATACAAAATAGAATTTATGAGTCGTAGATAAAACATCGCATTTGACACGGACACTTAATTGTGCTCGTCAAAAAAATATATACCTACTAATTATTAATCAGGATGTAAGAATTATTATTATATTATTATTATTAATAAAATGGCCACGTAAGTAATATATTGTTCTTTCTTACTAGCCAACATGCATTTTGGATATTATTGAAGGGCTTATGATCATTTTATTATTTTCATAATATTATGTGAGTTACCACATCTACAAATTACCACTTTTAGGTGGACTTTGAAACTTTCTATATCCATTAATATCAACAATGTGAATTTGAAATGTGCTCCTTCATTTTGAATAACCATGTCTTTATTATACCAGCGCCAACTTTGATGTAAATTGGCAGAGTGTGAACTGATTCTAAATTAGTTAGCATAACGAAAGATACAGGTATATTCATACTTAAATTAAATTATTACATTTTTATAGAAGAAAACTTAACTAAGTAATTCGTTATTCCACCAACCTGTTTCGAGGAATAAATTAGCATTGTCACAGTATTGCAATTATTAGGTACAGAGGTACAAATATCAAGAATTACATTCTTTGAACATGTCAGTATTAACAATTTAGATACGATGTTGATTGATTTATGTTTCTTTTTTATGGCAATTGGGAGCACAAATGAGGCGTTGTGTATTTCTGACTTTCTGGATTCGTGAAAAAAAGCTTCAGATTATTACCATTACAACACATTTTATCATTTATCACCTGCACAAAGTTATACGAGCATGCGAAAAGCCAGAGACAATACTAAACTAAAAAATGTCTCAATATTTTCGGAGCGATGCTTTTATATTTTAACCCTTAAATGCATATGGTTGCAGAACTGCAACATATTTATTTTTGCTTTATGAACATGACTCTACAAACTATAGAAATGTTTGCCACCTACTGGTGTATTCCTACAACATACTTCTGCAAAATTGTTGAGCAATCTATATAATTTTATATCTAGGGTTATTTGCCTTCAGTTGTCAAAGTTAGCGGGAAGCGTCATCGTAACCTCGCTTACCAACTGAGAAAGAAAGTTGTTATAATTGTTATTATTTGTAAAATATAATGGTGAAATAAAATTTAAGAGGTTGATTTTAAGTTAGTAGAATAGTTTATGACATTTGATAACAATAGGTAAAGTTGTAATATAAAGATGTTGCGTTACGAAATTTGTTTGCTGTAGTTCTACAACATTATGCGTTTAGTACAGAATTTTTTTTTTTTATATAGTAGCTAAATGTGTAAATATCTGCTACGAAAGACAACAATAGTATTTTCTATAATTACATATAGTTTTACATAACTTTTAAGGATAATATGTGGTACCTAAGAAATTCTTACGTGAAAAATAAAGATAGTATTTGGCCATGACTTGAGTGAAATTAGTACCTAATCTTAGTGATCATGAAGACTTCTCTGACACAAATAGCTTATTAGACGAAATGAAAAGCTCCTTGGAAGTTTGCAGGTTTATTTAATTGCTACTAACAAGATTCGGCTTACGCCATCATCAGTGTTAGTAAACTAAAAAGCAAAAGAAAACAATGAGAACCAATGTCACAAGTAAAGAAATATTTAAGGAAGTTTTAATACTGGAATTTTGACTGTAAGTTTCCTTAAAGATTTTTACTTGTGACATTGGTTGTCTTTGTTTTCTTGTGCTTTTTAGTTTATTTACACTGATGATGACGCATGTCGTAACATGCTTGTAGTAATTAGATAAAACTGCAAAGTTTCAAGATGCTTTTCTTTTTATCTACTAATTTTTTACCATGGACTCACTTGAATTGATAACTTACTTGATACTGTATATTATCCCCCATAAGTTCAAGAACAAGCTAATGCAGAAGATGCAAATACTGATAGTGAGGATAACTATGATAATGTAGTTTCTGCTAGTACCAACCAAAAGACCAAAGAAAATGTAAACGTAACAAAGCGAAGAGTAAAGAAAATGATTTAGAAGTAACTTTTCCCAGAAATTGATAACTTAATAATGGATCGATAACTTTATAATTTATCCACACCCCATGAATGTTTAAAATATTTATTTACTGACACTTTTCAGATAAAATTGATAATGAATCAAATTTATATGTGCAACAAACTGGTGTTTCAAACGCATGGATATTACATCGGAATAGCCACTTCGAAGTCCTCTCTTGGTATAAAACGACATTCTTTGACATTCTTAGAGAAGTTGCAATACGTCTGTGTCGCGCTAGACAATCGATCAGTGTAAAAACATCCTCAGATGTTTATTTTTATTATTAATTATATTTCACCGCCGATGAACCATTTTTCATCAAAAATTACTTTTACTTCAGTTTAGAGTGCGATTTAATATAATAATATTTAGAAGGGACCTTTCGCCCCCGTTACAATGCAATTGCAACCGCAATTGAGATCATATGATCACGCAGATGCGTCATCATTAGAGGTTCATCGCCCGCATTCTCACTCAGTGGCGATATTCGGCGCATATCGCTCGCACCGTGCCGAACGTATGACGAAAATCAGCATATTGGCACGCATATCGCTCGCACGCGTGCATTTTATACGTCACGGACGACGCACCGTGCGGTACGTATGACAAAAATCAGCACGTTGACAGGTACATAGCTCGCACAACACGATGAAATGAACGCGTAATGGCGTAATAAGAACAGATTTCGCTAGTTGTGACGTCACGGCTTATTTTTATAAATGTCCAAGAGTCAATTTAATGTATTCTTTTATTACAATATATATTTTATTACAAAACCAGGTATAAACAGGGGTTACATTGGGCATACATTGGTTACATAACAAATTTTTATATAAAAAAAAATTCTTATTTTATGCGTGCAATATTTACATAGAAACTGTTTTAAATTCAACATTATCGAAAAATCAGTATCTGTCAGAACAGGAAATAAAGAAACTGACCAAATTTTCAGTCACTGCGGTCGCTTTCCTCACTTGAGATCACAGCAAGACGGACCTAACCGTGCGAGACAGATAGGTTGGTTTCTTTATTCCCGGTGACATATTTTTGCTTATTCTATAGTCAAGCAAATGACTAGAGATCCTATAAGCCTCAACACTCGAAAAACGAGCCACGTTCCAAACGTGTCAGAACGCTAAAACTGTGCTAAACCTATATAACAGGGTTAAACCTATATAAAAAGATTTGTGTGTACTCGGGTGGCTCCGGCAAACGCGTTTGTCTACAGCCAACAATGTTAAACGCTGCTGGTCTTGCTATTTCTAACCGCTAGACACCCCGCCTAAAAACTAAACAGACAACCGCTCATGATCCCTGAGAAGGAGTGCCCAAACATCGAAGCAACCATGGTACAACCTGATATTTATACCATGGTAGCAACTGTCCGGAGTGTTGCGTCTTATACCTAGGTTCCATAGGTCTGCAACAGTCAAGCCTGCAACAGCTGATACACCTTAATGTTCTTAAATTATTATGCACAAAGAAGGTAAAACTAAAGTACGCCAAGAATCACAAAAAGCAATGTATTAGTTGTTTCTGTGGCATGACTATAACCAACAATTCTTCTGGGTTGACAAACTGTACGAGAGATTCTTAGGATCCTTAAAGCATGGACACTCAAATTAGCAATTCTGAACTATCGTGTAGTTCAGATCTTCTGTTCTGTAATAAACAAAGAAAAATTAATAATATAAATAATTCTAAATATTAGTACAGAATCATTTAAAATAGGGTATTACGGCACTTTTCAAATTCTGTTCTATTACAAAGTAGGTTAGCTTAGCATCACCCTTTCACACGAAAATGCCAAACAACGCTTTAATTTAGGAGAAAACGCGCTTTGAAATTCAAATAAAAACCCTACTTGTGACGTCAGAAGGAGGGATTATACTGCGAAACTTGACAACGTCGCGCATAGCTATTTTATGTTGCTGTGGTGCGAACAGTCGCGTAGTTCACTCTGTTACCGTTCGTGTATTGAGGTTAGGTGGTCAGTGATTTTTTAATATATCAACACCAGCAAACACCATACATAATCAACATGAGCAAACAATAATATAGAGTTTGTTGTGTGCCGGGTTGCAACAGCAAATCAGTCGAAACACCAGAATTCAATACAACATTTAGACGAAATGGTGTATCTACCTTGTAGTTTCATAAACACACAGGAATATATTATAAGAAATGTATTGTCAATATGTATTATTAATAAACTTCTATTTAAGCAGTTATTTTTACTACTAGTCTTTCCCTCTACATTCAAATTTCTTTGTGAACCATGTGATTGGGGGATGTTTCATTACTTTGTCGTTAATTTACTATGACAATTGCAAGCTGGTTGAATAATATGTATGACAGTGTATGATCGTGGGCAAATTTTGCGAATTCGTTTTGGTAAAATCATCTTCCACAGAACACATGCTTGCACTGATAACTTAACAACTTATAACAACTTGCCTAATAAGTAATAACTTTACGATACGCTGTAAATAGTACCGTCGAAGTTTGTCAACACACATACAAACAAACAGCGGTGCAACCACTGTTACAAGAAAATTCCCTAGGTTTTGATCAATTTCTTGGCTACGGTGCCAATTCTACACTTGGCCAATCACGACAGTGATCGGAAAATTCAAATTTTAATTGTAATTTTCTCAACAAATTCTGAATGTAATTTAATTTTACTTTTACGCTTTTGCTTAAATTTCCACATTTTACGCTTTTGCTTAAATTTCCACATGACCGTAATACCCTATTGACTCCCAACTATCGATACTCTGTCCCCTTATTAACCGATACTCTGCATTATCCGTACCGGTTGTTCGGTTCCCAACTGATTCGTGTTACCGGTGTACATAACATGTAGCCCCGAACGTTTAAACATGGGAATTCTCAATATCAGTATTGCAATATTTGCTTTAAAACAGAAACAACCGCACTAGCTCGGATGATCGGGACTACTGTAATATGTATTATTTTCAATAAAGAGATAAAAGGTTCCATTCCCACGGAGTCATTAAATAATACGTTAAAAAATTAAAAATGGGCAGTAGTTTCCGATGTTAGTATGTAATTTTATTATGAATTTTGGGGCTACATGTTTCGGAAGTATAAACTACCGTCTTCAGGCCACGCGTCAAAGCTGGTAATACAATATGTCATGTGGTAAAGTACGGTTAGGAACGTTCTGTGTTCAATTTATTACTGAATCAATGTATAGTAAATGGTGATATACAGGCGGAATGTACATTTCTTAATTAAAAAGTACAGCCACAACCTGGATTTGAACCAGGGACCTTTGTGTCGCTAGCACAATGCTCTCACGAACTGAGGTATTGGGGCCTATGACTATGATAAGGAAAGTCGTCATATCAAGGAAAGAAAGTAGTACACACTACCAAACCTAACCTATCATGACACCTATCATATGTCATCTACATGACGTAGGGTTCACATCAGAAATGTAATTTAAAGTCAATTACTGAACATGAAATATAAATATACAATTAGATCTGGAACCGTTGGGAACTGGAAAGTAACTAAAAACAAAACAACGCCCCAAGTTCAGACACGTTAAGGATATCTTATTAAATTTTAACTGTAAAATATATATTTTTGTCTACGACTCACATATAATAAGTTCATTGCATACGTATCTGAGACTATATAATCCTCATCATGATATGCGCCAATGATTATAATGACACTAGCGCTGTATAATAATAACAGTTCGTTCAAATAATGACTTCATTATTTGAAGGAACTGTCATCATTATACGAACGTACTGTCAAAGTCAGTCTAAACTTACGTGGATGACACTTATTTGACATTTCGCCTCGCAACCATTGACAAATACATTTAAAAGGTTCCATTCCCACGGATTCATTAAATAATACGATAAAAAATTAAAAATGGGCAGTAGTTTCCGATGTTAGTATGTAATTTTATTATGAATCTTGGGGCTACATGTTTCGGAAGTATAAACTACCGTCTTCAGGCCACGCGTCAAAGCTGGTAATACAATATGTCATGTGGTAAAGTAGGGTTAGGAAGGTTCTGTGTTCAATTTATTACTGAATAGTAAATATAGTAAAATATAGTAAATGGTGATGGGCGGAATGTACATTTCTTGATTAAAAAGTACAGCCACAACCTGGATTTGAACCAGGGACCTTTGTGTCGCTAGCACAATGCTCTCACGAACTGAGGTATTGGGGCCTATGACTATGATAAGTAAAGTCGTCATATCAAGGAAAGAAAGTAGTACACACTACCAAACCTAACCTATCATGACACCTATCATATGTCATCTACATGACGTAGGGTTCACATCAGAAATGTAATTTAAAGTCAATTACTGAACGTGAAATATAACTACATATGAATATACCATATATCACCATTTACTACTATACATTAATTATGTCATCATTACGGTAAGTCCGTATGATACGGTATATCCGTTCCGGAGCGTTCGGTTTGTTGCTTCACTTCTATATTGGCGGTCTGATATAACGTTCTTGTGGTATTTGTTTGAAGATATTTACAGGTGGTGGTGGTATTATCTTGAATTTGCGGAATAGTGGCTTGGAGTGATTTGCCCAGCTGGCTAGTTCTCCAGGGCGGACAGCTAGCTTTTGCAGGATGAAAAGCTATTAGAGGATTGAAACAATGTGTCTCACTCTTCTAATAGCATATGTTGCCGTACAGAGAACTGCGGTAAGAGCATTTGTGTGGCCTAGCCAGATGAGATGTGAGTCTAGGGTTATACCTAGTAGCTTTATTGAGGATGTCTGGATAGTTGTATTCCACTTGCTTGTGCAGCTTATTGTTGATGTTTAGGTATCATTCATCTGGGATCCATTTGCACCGAACCAGTCCTTAACCTCTGATACCGCTGATTTAGTTTTTGACTGGAGAATGTGTCTCTTGTACGGAGTGTTGTGTCATTGATAAACAGGTCGTTGATAAACAGACACAACAGCACTAGACCCATCAGTGATGTCTGGGCCACTCCATTCTTTACCGTGACCTGTGAGCTCATTTTTATTTTCGTCCTGCTACGAAAGACGTTCAGCTTAGATTCCTCAATCCCCAATAGTTTTCCGCACAATCTACTTATGAGAGATTTTTTCATTAAAACCTAATTACATATACGAAATTCCTAATAAAAAACTGATGAAAAATCTTTTTGGTTATTCATGGTTCTTAATAATGAGATAGAAACACTACAGCCGCCAACTAAAATGAATTAAATCAGGTTTCCTGTTATTTTAGTTCCTGGAACAAAACACGTAATTATAGTTATTTAACCGACAAGTATATTAAGCAGAGCGATTAGGTCATCTATTATCTATCGATCATCTATCGTATTCTTCCAGCGGCGTCAACATAGATTTTCTTCGTATAGGGGATGTTTTATATAGGGAATGTTTTGATTGGATGGTACTACTTCACGTATGGTCGATTGACTATAATGAAGTTGTTTGATCGGCTACAACAAATCGTATATTTACTTAACATATTCTATTCACTTAACATATTCATAAATAAACGATCGAACAAAAATAATGTTAATAAAGTTGCATTTGCTCGTTGTATGTATGTGTATGTCGTTTGAATATATAAACCTGATCTTTCAACACCAGGTATTTCCCGTGACATCGTGGTCATAGGGAACTCTGCGCCTGCTCTAGTACCCCTGCCGGCTTTCTGGCAACGGGAAATCAGTCAGTCGGTTTTCGGATTCTCGACCAAGCGCCAGCCGCTTCAGTTTTCCCCTGTGTTCGTCCTGCGACGTGCGTGGGTTTCCATTCGATTTCACGGGCTTTAAAACGTTGTTTGTTGTGTTTAAGCTAATTTATTAAGGATCTGCTTTTTTGCTGGATTAACTGGTTTGCGAGCTTGGACTTGGTGAGTGAAAGGCTACATAAAAAAATAAACAAGTACAAAAGCAACATTGCTGTGATCAGTGTTGCTATAAAATAAACTTTTTTTTATTTTAAACAAAACAAATATGCCTTCTTAACAATACATTTTTTTACGAAACAATGTTTTTAAACACTGAATACATGTACAAGTAATAAAACTTGTACATGTGTTAAGTTACGCAATTGTTTTACTTAAATTGCTAGCATAACGTTTATACGCGAGCCGTAGGCGAGTGTGTAAACATGCGAGCGAATAATGTGAATAATGTGCTCGTCAAATAATATACTATTATCTACGACTTACATATAATAAGTGCATTGCATACGTATCTATGACGTGATATACGCCAATGATTATGACACTAGCGTTGTATAATAATGACAGTTCGTTTAAATAATGAGTAGCTCGCATGTTTTTCATTAGCTACTTTAGTCGCTACCGCTGTTATTACTATATTTTATGAAAAATATTTTATTTGACTAATTAATATTTTATATTAGATAAGAACATTTTCGAGAAAAAAAAATAATTGAAAATTAGGGATACTTTCGTCGGACTCAAAACAACATGTGTTTTATGAATGGGCGATTTTGAGAGATTCATTAGTGCTTGCGGATAACGGACTCAAAAGCTTTCTATCATGAAAGACTAATAATAGTTTAAAACGTCAAAGTTCTGAAAGGAAACAAAAGGAAATATTTTGGCCGCGCGTAAACAACACAAAAATCAAAAGCCTTACAGGTTAATCCATCTGAAGTGATGCAGAGGTGGTAGCTCGATTATATCAGAAAAACTTCTATTTTTGTTTAATGATTCCATAGCATTTTCATGTGCAGACAAAACAATACTGCATCTAAGTCATAATTATTTTAAGCGTATAAACTTAATATTATAGTGTAATTAGTTTAAATAATTATACTTTTCCAACTTAAGAAAAAAATTATTTTATTTGTTAATATCGTTTCGCCTTATTTAAGGGCATGTAAGTAATTCCAAATACAGTAAAATACACGAACATATTCTTATATAACTAGATATATATTTTCGTACGGACATACCGTACCCTTCCGGACTTACCGTAATGATTACTGAATGTAAAGTAAATGGTGATATCCAGGCGGGATGCAAATATTAAATAAATCAAAAATTACAGCCACAACCTGGATTCGAACCAGGGACCTTTCTGTTTCTAGCAGAATGCTCTCCCAACTGAGCTACTGAGGCCTATGACATTTGTTAGGGAAAATCGATGTGACGATTTTCCATAACAAATGTCATAGGCCTCAGTAGCTCAGTTGGGAGAGCATTCTGCTAGAAACGGAAAGGCATCCATTCCAGGCATCCCGCCTGGATATCACCATTTACTTTATATTCTTATACGTTTTAAAACATTACAATAAGATGAATTAATGAATTAATGAAAGTTTCAGATTGTCAGACAGTCTGGCCCCCCGAGGAATTAATAATCATAAAAATAAAAAATTCTCCAATTACTTGATATCAAAAAGACGAAGCAATAAATCTTTAAAACAAGCCCTAACAGACTGTCGTAAGTAAACATTAAGATATTTTTAAATATAGAAAATAAGCGTAACTCTTATTAAACAGATACCCTCGAATCTGGTAAATAGAATGGTTTTTATTTAAATTATCTATGATAGACTCAGCCAAAGTTATTTAGTTCATCGCATACCAATGTAAAAAATTATGAATTCGCTGACTTTCGACTTTCGACTTTCGAGAAAAATACAATAGACAATTAGGAAAATAATGCTCTCCAAGGAAAACTTTGATTTTGTGAATTTGAATCCGGCCTTGAAACTTTCCATGTAATGTTTTAGAAAAAACTAGTTTTAAATGCAAACAAAAGAAAGTTTCATGTTCATCAACTTTATATGTTGATTAGGTCACTGACAGTTTTATAACAATGATCTTTTTCTTTTCTAGTTGGTTGTATTGTAGTATTTATTAGTTTGTACGAATCCTAGCTCAAAAGTTGCCAATCACAACAGGGGGGGTTGGAACAAATTAGTCGAATGTGTCGTGCACTCTTGAAGTTTGTTGCCGTACTCACACATTTTCAGTCAGCGTCAAAATACTGAAAGAACAAATAAATTAAAATTAAAACCAACAATTTGCGTCGCATTCGCAAAATTAAAGTTCCTCTCAAAGACACATTTCATACCTCAAATGACGGTGTTATGTATCTTTTAAGTTACACCAGAAATTAAACAAATGCATTGCCAATACATTAGGATAATTAATTTACCTAGGCATATTCACCAACAGTAATCGAAGCACGGTGGATGTTAGTTAGCTAGTCAGTTGGTAGACGTAAGATATGTTGACGAGTCTAGAACAATGGATTAACATACTTTTTAGTTAAATAACGAAAGCTAGGCAGCGTTAATAAGAAAGTTCGTTAACGAAAAAGTTAACTTCGTTAACCGATAGTCCGTTAATTTGTCATAAATGTAACGGAAGTTAACGTTAACTGTTAATCGTTAACTTTGTATAAAAAAGTAGGTTATGTTGAGTACCGATCTGCTGGTGTCATATTAAAAAAACTTAAAATATTGATTAGATAATAAATAGTATTACATACAATTAGATCTGGAACCGCTGGGAACTGGAAAGTAACTAAAAACAAAACAACGCCCCAAGTTCAGACACGTTAAGGATATCTTATTAAATTTTAACTGTAAAATATATATTTATCTACGACTCACATATAATAAGTTCATTGCATACGTATCTGAGACTATATAATCCTCATCATGATATGCGCCAATGATTATACAGACACTAGCGTTGTATAATAATGACAGTTCGTTCAAATAATGACTTCATTATTTGAAGGAACTGTCATCATTATACGAATGTACTGTGAAAGTCAGTCTAAACCTACGTGGATGACAGTTATTTGACATTTCGCCTCGCAACCATTGACAAATACATTTAAAAGGTTCCATTCCCACGGATTCATTAAATAATACGTTAAAAAATTAAAAATGGGCAGTAGTTTCCGATGTTAGTATGTAATTTTATTATGAATCTTAGGGCTACATGTTTCGGAAGTATAAACTACCGTCTTCAGGCCACGCGTCAAAGCTGGTAATACAATATGTCATGTGGTAAAGTAGGATTAGGAAGGTTCTGTGTTCAATTTATTACTGAATCAATGTATAGTAAATGGTGATATGCAGGCGGAATGTACATTTCTTGATTAAAAAGTACAGCCACAACCTGGATTTGAACCAGGGACCTTTGTGTCGCTAGCACTATGCTCTCACCAACTGAGGTATTGGGGCCTATGACTATGATAAGGATAGTCGTCATATCAAGGAAAGAAAGTAGTACACACTACCAAACCTAACCTATCATGACACCTATCATATGTCATCTACATGACGTAGGGTTCACATCAGAAATGTAATTTAAAGTCAATTACTGAACGTGAAATATAAATATACAATTAGATCTGGAACCGCTGGGAACTGGAAAGTAACTAAAAACAAAACAACGCCCCAAGTTCAGACACGTTAAGGATATCTTATTAAATTTTAACTGTAAAATATATATATTTATCAACGACTCACATATAATAAGTTCATTGCATACGTATCTGAGACTATATAATCCTCATCATGATATGCGCCAATGATTATACAGACACTAGCGTTGTATAATAATGACAGTTCGTTCAAATAATGACTTCATTATTTGAAGGACCTGTCATCATTATACGAATGTACTGTGAAAGTCAGTCTAAACCTACGTGGATGACAGTTATTTGACATTTCGCCTCGCCACCATTGAAAAATACATTTAAAAGATTTGAATAAAATGGAATTTATGAGTCATAGATAAAACGTCGTATTCGACTCGCACACAACTGATATAAATCGCTCGCATGTTTCTTCATGCTCGCGATTTATATCCTTAGTTATGTGCTCGTCAAATAATATACTATTATAAGTTCTATTATGACGTGCTTCCGGAGATCTTTTCGGCTTTTTTGGTATTGAGATACTTAAAAACATTTCCTCAGAAGAAATGCGACAGAACTCGAACATGTTTTTTTAATTAAATATAAACTAATAAAGCACATTTTGAAGATTGTATTTCTAACACAAACTGATTGTAATTCAAATTACTTTTTTTTGCGTAAATATACGAGTATATTTTAGTTGACTTCAAATACTTTAATCTTCAACAGTGACAGCACAACAATATTTTAAGGTATCAAAATCAATAAGAAAATTGGATGTTGCAATTTGATGAAAATGTCGGTGACGTAGTCAGAAACAATTGATGGTTGTAAATTGACAAACTATGTATTTTGGTAATTTAAAATGGACGGATACGGGACTTTCCTAAAAACAACACTCGGTATCACATTTAATCACTGTGTTCCATAAATTTGACTAGCACTGTATATATTTTTTCGGTGGTGTAGTTTTTTGATAGAGATGGTATCATTATTTTTTCTGGACTGAAACGTTTGTGAAACAGAATAACGATGTCCATCTTCTCTAAACCCATTGTTAACTGGAGAAGCACACTGATCGTGGTATTTTTTCGTGAAGGATAAAGGATAATGATACGTCATTAGGATCTTATGGGAGAAATGGCCTGAAATAAAATCTCTACCGCTTGTTTCGGCGTTCGGCCGCAGCAGTGCACAGTGCCTTGAAATAAATCCATTCTTAATGGGTGAATTCTCAACATCCTTTTAGATCTTGGCGAAAATTGCTTCTGATTCAAGCGATTGAACGCGGATCAACTGTGCTTAATTTTCAGTTAAGGTTCCGCTTAAATTCGGACATTGTATTAATAATTGTCGATTTTTCATTCATGCGACCCTCTACAGTTTTTCTAGTCTATACAAAAATAATTTTGCAAAAGGTAAACTAAATTGTATAACGGTGTGTGGTATATGAAGAGGTGCCACTATCAATTTGAAGTAAGAAAATGTCAGTAATTTTTCTCTAATTTGACATATAACTTTATAACTTAAAACTTTAAGTGAGAAAGTTATTGCTATTATATAAAAGTATCGTCCTGTCCATTGTCCTCTGCCTAATAACGTATTTACTAAAAAATTTAAATAATGTATCCGTCACTTTAGAATTTTACAATGTTGCGTTGCTGTACCCCGCAGTCTAAATAGCGTATCGTATGTTTGAACAAACCATGGAATATAAACCTTTATAATTACCCAGTCGCCAAAACATTTACGAAATTTGTTTACGTTTTTACGTGTATTCGGATAAAACTGCCAAAATCAACGGCCCAAATACTCCTACATTAAAAAATGCCCCGTATATCATACTACATTATGAATACGAAGGAAGTCTTTCCTACTATATCAGGTTATATCTGTGTAAAGTAAATATTTTCTGAGATATTTAATTGCTTGTAAAAAAATCTGATGTGGCCAGGCACATGACTTTATCATACTATATATAAAATAAATAGTTTAGCTGCATGAGATATTATTTGATCGAGATCGGCTATGTCTGCATTAAAATAAAACTAGTAGAACTAGCCAGATATGTCGAATAAAGCTGCGGTCGGATATTGTACTCCGCTGACACCGGATACACTGTCCAAATGACACTACCTACTGTTATTATTAGAAATACTATAATGGCGTCTACTACCACTGCCATTAGCACTAATGAAAACGCACCTTAACGGTGTACGATATCCGAACGCAGCTTGTATTGACAGTAGTATTGTCAAAGCATTAGCGTTTGACACTATCTACACCTTAGACCATCTATAACTAGACGGAGTACGGCCTATCCCAATGCATTGGCTTGTTTTGGCCTAACATACCTTGGTCAATAAGGTCGAATTTCGTACAGATTCTCATGCACATTGTGCGCGCATGCGCACAGAAGCTAGATACCGCCATTATTTTGAACATTTGTTTACATCGAGGTTATAAGTTTGTTTACCTATGGAGATGCATGTAGATGGTAACCTTGGATGGTTAAGAGGCAACAATGGGGCGAAACTGCTGCTTTTGTAAAACGGCAGCATCAAAAAATATAACGTGTCACAGGTATGACCGCAATACAGTAATATTAAATTATAATATATACCTTCTCGTAGATTTCCAACAGTTCAGGACTCAAAACAAGCTCGGATTGAAGCTATATCTATAAAAATTTGGGTTTTTAAAACAACTGTGTTGTGTTCAAGACACTTTTCTAATAGCGATTATAAACTGGGAAAAGACGGAAGACCATATCTCTCCTGTAGTGCGGTGCCAAGTATTTTTGTTATGAGTGAGCTACCTCACTTTGTTTTCTCGCAATAAAGGCAACTCAAAAAACATGTGGGAAATAGTTAAAAAAATAACAAACAACACAAGGGAAAAACAAGTTATAGAAAGTATGAGCAAACCAGACGGCACAACAACATCCGACCCACAAGAAATCGCAGACACAATAAACGATTACTTCACAAATGTTGGGAGAGTACTAGCAGAAAACCAAACAAAAGGTAAACATACGCAACCAAAGGCCACAACAACGACAAGGATACGTGCAGAAGAAGCAGTTTTTCACAACACAAACGAAGACGAAATAAACTACACAATAAGCAAACTAAAAAACAACACAGCACCAGGGTACGACAAAATTACGACAGCCATAATAAAGAACAATAGAAAGACATTAACGCCATTACTAATAAAAGCAACGAATAACATAATCGACACCGGAAACTATCCTGAATGCCTCAAAACCACGATAGTCAAACCAATATACAAGTCCGGGGAAAAAAATAAACCAGAGAACTTCCGACCAATAGCACTACTATCCACGCTGAACAAAGTTCTAGAAAAAATTATCCAAAGCCGACTGAGAGAACATCTAGAAAAATTCAACATCATAGACAAACAGCAGTATGCTTATCAGAGAAATTCAGGGACAACATCAGCGGCCTATGACATGATACACGAAATAAAAACTAGACTCGATGAGAGGAAGATTGTAGTAACACTATTCATAGACCTAAAAAAGGCTTTTAACACAATATCTAAAAAAAAACCTAATAAAGAAACTAGAGGCAATAAATGTTACTGGCAAGAACCTAAAACTGATAGATACGTACCTGACAAATAGACCTCAATATACTAACACAAACGCAGCAATAAGCGAGACACTATACTCAGGAGAGTATGGAATCCCACAAGGAGGAAACCTCCCACCTACGCTTTACATCATCTACACAAACGACTTGGCGGAGACAAATATACAAGCCACACACTACATGTATGCAGACGATACGTGCTTCATATATTCAGGAATAACCCAACAAGAGGTACAAAATAAAATAGACAGCGATGTGAAGATTTTGGAGCAGTGGTTCTACGACAACCAACTAACTATTAATGAAAATAAATGTGAATACATGGTCTTCGAAGCAAGTAAAGAAACAAACAACATCGAAATAACAATAAATGGCAACAAAATCAAAGAAGTGAAATACGTCAGGTATCTTGGGCTAACAGTACAGAATAATTTGCAATGGGACAAACACATTGAAAAACTAATGAAAGATAACGCAAGAACAATTGCAACTATGTGGAAACTGAAAAACTTGGTACCCCACACAATGAAGAAAGCAATTTATCACAGTTTATTTACATCGAAAACCAACTATCTGATTCATGTGTGGGGAAACACAACAGCAACAAACATTAATAAAATTCAGACACAACAGAACAAAACACTCAAAATACTATATGGACTAAATAGACTGACGCCGACCATTGAACTGTACAATACAACCAAAATACTGAACATCAGCAAAAGTATTACATGTAACAACTTAACACTCATACATAAGATAAAGAAAAAGAAAATAAAAACCAACATAAAATTACAAATAAACAACGACTTCCACCAGTACCGAACCAGAACATGTACCCACATAAGGACACACAAATTCAAGAAGAACAAATAAGCTCAAACACTACTTACAAAGACAATCAACACATACAATGGACTACCGGACCACCTAAAGGTGACACCGGTGAATGCTTTCAAAACAAAAATTAAAAAGCTGCTCTCAGAGAACAAATTATAGACTAATAAAATGACAAAAAAAAACAAAAAAAAAAGAAAAAAAAAATAAAAAAAAAAAAAATAAATAAAAAAAATAAATAAAAAATAACTATTAATAATAAAAAAAATATATATACATATAAAAAAAAAAATGCACCCTCAATACCGATAACCCGAGGAAGGAGACCCCGTCTACATGTGGAAGACCAACCCCGAGGCGAGGACAGAGGGACGAAAGAAGATGTGTTCATCATATGTTATATTATTATTATATAAATACAGTGAACATACTTTACCATGAATTGTACTGCTTACAATTAATAAAGAAATCTTATCTTAATATCTCTCCTGTAGTGCGGTGCCAAGTATTTTTGTTATGAGTGAGCTACCAAATGAAAATACGGACACAGATAGTATAGGTGATGCAGAAGATGCACTCGTAGCAGAAACTAGTGGACAGACAGAGTCAACAAGCACTGCCACGACTACGAGGTTTGAACGTGTCACACAGCGCAACACCAACGGAACATTCTTCAGCACCGCCAAAAAAAGAAGAAAATTAATGTAATATGTAACTAATTGTTTTAGGTATATTTTAACGTTATTTTATTGTAGGTACAATCCTCGATATATGGGTGATATACATAGTTCAGACTTATCTTCGTCTCTTCAAGCACGGGCAGTTTTAGCATTAGCAAGAACTACTATAAGCAAGAAAACTGCTCGAATTCGCCAATTGTCTCGTTGCAATTTATCAACATTATTTGTGTAATACCATGTTATTAGAATCAGAAAAAAGAGTTCAAATTTCTTACACCAACACCATTTTGTTTAAAAACCAGTAGTTAAATTTGGTTCAAATAAAATATTTTCCTATTATAAGTTGCATTTTGCTTGTAGTTTATTCCCCATATTCCTATTAAAGAAAATAAACAAACATGTACAGAAAGAAATAAAATCTTATGCGCGAGAATACATTTTGTCCAAACCTATAAAAAAAGTGGATTCTGTTGCTACTATATAAAAGTTGAACAAATGTCACTCAAAAAGATTTTTGCAGAGAACTGGAATAGCGAATTAATTGCTCTTGGATGGCAAATTTATGTACATTCAAAAGGATTTTTATTTTGTGAGGTTAGATCTACACTACACCATTTACGCCATACGCGGCTGCCTAATTCAAATTTGACATATAGCCGCAATTTTAATCTGACCGCTCATTGGTGCGTTACATTGGGAACGAGACTATGTACGACTTTCGACAAAGCCTGGCACGCTCTCTCTAGTCATATAAGCTCGATGATCTACACCGTCATTAAAATCACATCTGACATTTAATCTGACATATCCTGGCTACTAGTTTTAATGCAGTACGACCGATCTCAATGAAATAGAATTTGCTCATGCAGCTAAACTATTGATTGTACCAAAAAATGTCATAGCTATAAATTATTCAGAATTTCCTCTAGTTTAATTTATTATTTAACTATTTCGACGAAATTCCAGAAATACCGGCTTATTTACAAAATCTTTCAAAAATGCCTAAAAAAGACTAAACCTCCAGTTCCTTTGGACCCTTTTTAACAGAACGCTTTTCAGCTCTAAGTTTGGCCATGGAACTTCTAAATATGAAGTTTCGGCCCGATACCTTTAGTAGTTTCTCCGGAATCGTCGCCACAAAAAACGGGTACACACACACACACACACACACACACACACACACACCCACATCCACACACACACACAGACATTTTTTTGTACCTTGGTCAAAAATGTTCAGGGGACCCAAAAAGACATATTTTCGCTAAAATCTCAAAAATTTTTTTTGGCACGATTACAATACTTTACATACTGCGTATGATAAAGTAAAAATCTGATGTGGCCAGGCACATGACTTTATCATACTATATTTAAAATTAATAGTTTAGCTGCATGAGATTCTATTTGATCGAGATCGGCTATGTCTGCATTAAAATAAAACTAGTAGAACTAGACAGATATGTCGAATAAAGCTGCGGTCGGATATTGTACTCCGCTGACACCGGATACACTGTCCAAATGACACTACCTACTGTTATTAGAATCAAAATGAAATGATCTCGATGAAATAGAGTTTGTAGTTTCTCCGAAATCGTCGCCACAAAAAAACGGGTACACACACACACACACACACACACACACACACACACACACACACACACACACACACACACACACACACACACACACACACACACACACACACACACACACACACACACACACACAGACATTTTTTGTACCTTGGTCAAAACTGTTCAGGGGACCCAAAAAGACATATTTCTGCTTAAATCTCAAAAAATTTTTTTGGCACGATTACAATACTTTACATACTGCGTATGATAAAGTAAAAATGGCAACAGCAGGCATTTACGTAAAAACTACATTTTTTCAGATACATATTATCTTAAAACCTTATCGGACAATTACCGAAACCAGTAGGTTTGTATACGCTATACAGGGTGATCTTACCACGCATAATTCTAAGGATTTATTCCCACTGCACAAATGCCAAATGATTTTGTAAATATTTACAACATACATTTACATTGCATTAATGAAGTTCTCCATTTTTTTTTTTTTTTTTTTTTTTTTTTTAGTTTACCGTACTTTAATTGTAGGTGTAAAATAAAACAAATTTGTTCTATTGTAAACTAGATGTTCCGTTTCGTGCAAACCTTTGAACGGTACAGACGTATGTTGATCGCTCGCGAATTACCAAACGTATTGCCCAATCAATTGCTTAATAAACAAAAATAGTGTCGCGCGCGTATTATAGTGCTGACTATGAGTGAGTGCACGAGTACTAGCAATAAGTAGGACACCATGTCAACACAAGAAATTGTGATTACATCAGAAAATGAACATCTACTGTACAAGGAATTGCAAAAGGAAATATCCGCAAGAAAGCAGATAGAAGCCAAATTTAAGGACTTAGAGGAACAACTCAAAGCCCTGCAAGAGAAATTTCTGGAGCAATCTAGTAAAACAGAACCGAGTACTCCGAATAATAAGGAGTATTATACAGATGAGGAAGAATTGGCCAGAGAAACAGAATGGGTAGTGAAAAAGGCAAGGAAAAGCAAAAAGCGCAAAATGCATGAATCACTAGTAGTCTCACCCCAGCCCACAAACACAAATCAAAATAAAGAAACAAAAAAAGACAAAACGTTCTTGCCACCACCTGTCATTGTGAGCCAAGTAACAAACTACGAGTCAATGCGAAATTCTTTAAACAATAAAGAATTCAAGTACAAAGCTACGCTAATGAATTCTGGCGATATAAAACTCAACGTAGAGAAAATCGATGAATACAGGAAACTTACCGAACTGCTAAATGAACAAAAAGTAAACTGGTACACTTATGAAAACAAACAAACAAGACCAATTAAGGTCATGGTCAGGCGCCTACATCCAACCTGCAAAAATGAAGACATAGTGAAAGAACTAAAAGAAGGCGGCTATTCTATAATTGACGCCACGAATATACTAAAACGAAGCGATAAAACTCCACTACCGATGTTTATGCTTACGTTTAGTAACGAGGAAGATATTAAGAAAATCTATAATATTAAATCCATCTTAGGAATGAAGGTAGAAATAGAGGCGGTAAGAACGCCTAAACAGGTACCGCAATGCAAAAGATGTCAAGCTTTTGGACACACCCACCGATTCTGCAACAAAGAACCCCGATGCGTTAAATGCGCGGGAAAACATTTTTCGACAGAATGCAAGAAACCAAAAGAGGTACCACCAAAATGCTGGAACTGTGGAGATGCTCACCCTGCAAACTACAGAGGCTGTATGGTGGCAAAAGAAATACAACGAATCAGAGACCAGAAAGGGCTACCCAACTTACCAACCCAACCAAAAGTGGGTCAACAACAGCGTGCAGGTAACATCCCAAAATCAAAACCAATTAAAAAAACAAATACAAGCACAACATATGCTCAAGCGACAGATTCCTCAAAAAAGGACAAGCCATCAACTTCAGGTGACGCTACTATGCAGCTGCTACAAAAAATTCTAGAAAGGATGGACAAAATCGAAGAGAGATTATCTAAGCTAGAACAGTAAAAGACACACACATAAGATGACTAATGATTTACGAATCGCAACTTGGAATGCCAACGGTATACGAAACAGAAAATTGGAAATAGAAGTTTTTCTAAACACACATAAAATCGATATATGTCTTGTTTCAGAAACACACTCAACAAATCAGACATATCTAAAGCTGAAGGGATATCAGGTGTACGAAGTATGTCATCCGGATAACCAAGCTAGAGGAGGAAGTGCCGTAATAATAAAAAATAGCATAAATCACTATGAGGAGTGCCATCTCAAGAGCGCAGAAGTACAACTTACGGTCGTTGGTATAAAATCAACCAAACAGAATTTTACTGTAGGTGCGATATATTGCCCCCCAAGGTTTAATCTCAAGAAAACAGATTATAATAAATTCTTAGAACATCTCGGAGAAAGGTTTATACTGGGTGGTGATTATAACGCCAAACATACAGACTGGGGCTCCAGACTGATAACCACAAAAGGGAGAGAGCTGAGAAACGCAATCCAAGAAAGAGGATGTCGATTCCATTCCACAGGTAACCCAACCTATTGGCCTACTGACCAGGACAAAACCCCGGATCTTTTAGACTTCTTTATAACAAGAAAATTTTCGCCGAACTTCATTGATATTGAGGAGAACTTTGATCTGGACTCTGATCACTCTGCAATACTAATGACTCTAAGCGAAAGCATAATCAAAAAGGAATGTACCCCAACCTTGACCAATAAAACTATAGACTGGGTAAGCTTTAAAATAGAGCTTGAAAACACTATACAGCTAAATATCCAGCTTAAAACCAGAGATCAGCTCGACGTAGAAGCCGAGAAATTCATCAACACCATCCAGAAAGCCGCTTGGAACAACACTAAAGAAATCACCCACAGAACTATTGGAAATAATTATCCTATGGAAATTAGAGAAATGGTCAAGCAAAAAAGACAAGCTAGAAGAAGATGGCAACAGTCACGAGATCCAGCTGACAAAACCATACTTAATAATAAATCCCAACAACTTAAACGCGAAATTCAAAAACTAAAAGAGGCATCATTGGAATCCTTCTTAACCAAATTGACTCCCGATAAAGAAACAGATTACTCGCTGTGGAAAGCAGTGAGGAAATACAAGAGGCCAGTGGCCCATGTCCCACCTATAAGACGAAGAGACGGTACCTGGGCAAGAAACAATAAACAGAAGGCTGAAATTTTTGCAGAACATCTAACAGAAATCTTCCAGCCACACAACATCGAATCAGAGCCAATCACGAATGAAGATATAACCTATGATGAAGAAGCCATACAGCTAGTTACTCCAAAGGAAGTTGCCAGAGAAATCAAGACAAACCTGAATCCAAAGAAGGCACCTGGATATGATCTTATCACAGGAGAAGTTCTTAAGCAATTACCTAAGAAAGGTATTGTTATGCTGACGTACCTAATAAATGCATCGTTCAGATTAAAATACATCCCACATGTCTGGAAAGTAGCAGAAGTCATCATGATACCAAAACTAGGCAAACCACCGACCGAGGCCAAATCATATCGCCCAATATCACTGTTACCAATGATATCGAAACTCTTTGAAAAGTTGCTTCTAAAGAGAATGAAACCTATCATTGAGAGAAAAGAACTAATTCCTAATCACCAATTTGGTTTTAGAGAAAAGCATTCCACTATAGATCAAGTCCATAGAATAACAGATATCATAGAGAAAGCATTAGAAGAAAAGCTTATTTGCTCAACAATCTTTCTTGATGTGACACAAGCGTTCGATAAGGTTTGGCATGAAGGATTGATACACAAACTAAAGAGTATGCTACCTTTACAATACGTCGAGCTGCTAACATCCTATATATCTGATAGACTATTCAGAATAAAACAGATCGATGAATACTCGGAACTAAAAGAAGTCAAAGCTGGGGTACCCCAGGGTAGTGTATTGGGACCAATTCTCTATCTACTATATACAAGTGACCTTCCACAGATGGAAAATGTAACAGTGGCCACATTCGCAGATGACACGGCTCTAATGGCAGTGGGATCAACTATTGGTGAATCTACCAGGAATCTTCAACAAGCTAGTAACAAAATATACAAATGGACCAGAAAATGGAAGACCAAGCTCAACGAACTGAAATCTGTCCACATTAACTTCACAAACAAAAGAATCGAGGACATACCTCATGTCAAGATTAACGACGCCATAGTTCCATATGCGAACACTGCAAAGTATTTGGGTATGACACTGGATACAAAACTAAGGTGGAAAGAACATGTTAAGAAGAAAAGAGTAGAGCTTGGCCTCAAATACAGAGAACTGTACTGGCTTCTGGGAAGAAACTCTCAGTTGTCAGTACAGAACAAACTACAAGTCTACAACCAAGTACTAAAACCGATTTGGTTATACGGCATCCAGCTTTGGGGCTGCGCAAAAAGCTCCAATATACAAGGAATCCAGACCTTCCAAAATAAAGTACTAAGGAATATGGTTAACGCTCCTTGGTACATACGGAATAGTGACCTGCACCGTGATCTTGGTGTCCCACAAGTCATCCAAGAGATAAAAAGACTCGCCACTAAGCATGAATCTCGCCTAAGCCATCACGTCAACGTAGAGGCCCTGCAGCTACTGGACAACCAGAATCTAGTGAGAAGACTAAAAAGAACTAAACCCTTCGAACTAGTGAATCAGTGAAATGTGTAAAAAGCAGAGCACAGTGAGTGACGTGTTAGTGCTTCTTGTTTGGGACAAAGTAAATATAGGGACATCAGTGGATAGCGTATTAGAGACAAGTACCTAGTTTTAAGAATTCAGATTTAAATTGATGGTTAATCTTTTAGATTAGTTTCAATATGTTAAGCATCTTATGCTTATTAATAAAAAAAAAAAAAAAAAATTTTACACCTACATACATTTACATTGTACGTCAAAATTAACGCACCACTAAATATGTCACAATTTCAAAGTTTATTTCCGTTCATACCATTTTGATGATTCCTTTGTTCAGCTGGAAGTAGGTTGAATCATCAGAAACGATATTATGAGAGTTATTTTATTCAAAATTCAGGTTTTAGCATATATTCTGCACAAGAATGAGGATAACTTTTTGTTTGTCGAAATTTTTAACACGTGGTTTATATCATTTTTCATTACCTCTTTTGATAACTGAGATGCAACATGATTATGAAAATAAGCTAAATTTGTTATTTAATTGTTAATTACTCAATGTTATGGTATTTTATGCAATTTAAGTACGTTGCATTAGAAAAATATATTTTTTATACTTTCATTTCACATCATACCTATTGTTAAAATTATTCAACTTGAAAAGAAAAAGCAACCTTAAAAAATCAAATTTATTGCGACAAATTATATGTTTTTTCACTTGTGGGAGACTATTTTTTTTAATTGTGCCATTTTTTGTTGTATAATATATCCATAGAGTCCATAGAAACAACTTTATATTAACTTGAAAGTTTGATTTAAAAAAAAAACTCTCTGTTGTTAAATAGAGTGTGCATAATATGCAATCTACCGATTCCTGCGATGTACCAATTCACTGATCTACCTCTAATAGGCGGTTCATTAGTGTTCAAGTATAATAGTAATAATACAAATTTTGTATTTCATCGTCGATTATAGTTAACACAGAATTTTCAAATATATCCACTTTTTCTCTATATGTATTTTTGGTTTTAAACATTCTCTCTCTAAAACTGAGTGAATTCCAACTAATATCGCCTTTGCATCGTTTATTAAAAATTGTTGGCTCGTGTCAATCAAAAACACTAGAAGGGCGACAATGAAAGATAGCATTCACTCGAGTTATTGGAAGATAATGGTTAAAACGGAAAATATAGAGAAACTGGACAACATTGAAAATTCTATAATCATGTTTATTGAACAATATTGATTGAAAATCAGACAAAAACTTAAATTTTAGGACAAGACTTCAATGATTCTGAAATAAAATATATTTACAAACAATTAATAATAAAAAACAAGTAAAATATTTTTGATGTGGAATTTAAAAAAAAATGGAGTTAACCGATTTTGGCCATTCACAAACCTGCCTTACTTTTTAAGATATAAGCTTGTATACCAAATTTCGGATAAATTACTTCAAAGTTACAGCAGTTATTGTGTACACAGACAGACAGACGGGCAGACAGACGGACATTGACCGCTTTTATTGTGTTCTGCCACGCTGAGGCATTCATTCATATATTTTTGGTAGTTTTGCTACGAATTGAACTATTGTTAGGATTCTAAGCTCTTCCTGTAGTTGTTTATTTCTTACATACCACGGGGCGTTTACCGCAATTCTTGGAACCTTGTGTTTTCTTCACAAGTCTGTCACTCCGGGACATACATAACTGACTACTATCGGTTGCAAAAGTATAGCGCCCTGTGTTTGGAGGCTAGTAACTCTGAAAAACAGAACAAAAAATTAAATAGAGTGTGTTATTCTCCTTAATTATTTCTCCATAACATGTGAGACTATCAAAATTTGCTGCCTCTAGGTTTCGTCAGGAGAGCGAGAGAAGTGTAAAAATGTAGTTTTTAATAAACGCTCGTCATTCCAATTTTTTTTTCCTCAACCGCTTTTCCAAAAAAATCAAATTTATACACAGAATAACTCATGATCTTTTCTACAGATTGCCTTTTTTTTGTATTTACTTAATTTTTCTTGGAATAAAGACTTTAAACAATATTTTCATGGAAGCAGATATCTCGGCAACGAGTTAGCACACCGCGGCGGGAACGAAAACAATCGCAAAATTTTGTTTAATGAGAATTTTGATATAGAAACACATTTCAGATGTTATATAATTTTGGGACATCGCGCAAGTACGTCACGTCGTCGAACAGTGTCGCCACCGGCTCGCGATTCGAGGTCGGCTTACAGCCTGTACCACAGGCCCGTCCTTCAAATTAAAACAAACATCGTACGCACATATGATGTAAGCAGCATTGAAGTTGCAGGTTAGAAATGGTGGACTTTTTGCTAATGAACGAATAGGTTGCAAGTGTACAGCGAAGACCTGTAAACTTTTTTTTGTTTCGTTTTTTTGTTTTGAATCAACAGCAGCAATCAAATACAGTCAATTCCGCTTAATCTGAACTAGTAATAAATAATATTTTATTTAATAATTCGAAAAACGTATCCTTGTTTTCGCACCATGCATATGTTGAAAAGTGGTACTCCAATAAATCTACCACAGTTGAATCAAATAATAATGATCGGAGTAATGCATAAGTTGTGTCTCATTTTAAGATATTACCTATTTGTTGTATATACTTATCGTTAATTTGAAAATGTAAACACATTACTATGTACCAACATCACCCTGTAAAGCGTATTTATTTTTTACATAGGTATGAACCTAAGGGTTCATGGTTATTATCTGAGTTGCCCAGAATCAACGTGTAGCAGTTAAGCGTTTATGGGCCGATACATCAGTTCTCATTTGTGTGTCCTGTTTCTCGATTAGTTGCGCAATAACACCAACAACGCGTTTTACTCCACTGAAGAATATTTATCAATCGTCAAATACACACTATTACAGTCCCGATTAAACGGAATATTGTCCCGAACAAGCGGAGTAAATTTGTGTTATTCCTCGGTTTTGTTTCATTCTTTAGGATTTGTCCGTAATAAGCGACTATCCCTATTAACCGGTGTCCGGATTAAGCGGAATTGACTGTATTATCAGGTACCAGCAAACAAATAAAATCACAAAACAGAATATTTTCATACCCCAATAATATTCAAAACAGGTTGATTTGTGGTAAAATCAAAATAATATCAATTCATAAATATTCTATTAATTACTAATTTCTTGAATGAAGTTTCCTGGGTAACTGCGTTGCGTGCGTACGTGTTTTGCGAGTATTCAGCAAAAATGCTGAATTATTATTCCAAGGAAGTAACGGGTGATCTAAAATGATTGAGGACAGGTTGAATTTCCCGCCACAGTTTTAGTGTTACTAAGATGATATGTGTGCATGATACAGGTTATGATCACTGTCAGATACCATAAGTAGGAACCAGGGCGATTGCGGCGCCCCGCCCCTTTTTACCCCCACCACTTTTAGGCTACGCCCACCGACCAATCAGGAGCCAGTATTTCCCCCTCCACTTTTTAAGCCACGCCCACTGTTTAATTTAATTAAACAATTTATTTCTTTTATGTGAATAATAAAGATGAATTCTCACATCATATTATAAAATAGCGACATAATGGTAAACTTGTAATATAGACGTGTGTATTCCATGTGCAATTCAGCAGAATCGGACGCTCGCGCCACATTCAAGGAAATTTCGTGTAAACCAAAGCGAACACACGCGGAGTCAGCGGACGGTCGCGCCACATTCAAGGAAATTTTGTGTGAATCAAAGCGATCACACGCGGAGTCAGCAGAATCCTCAGTCCAGCTTGCAATTGGAATCCAGTGGTTATCAACGTTTTTATTCAAAGTTATATGTGTTTTCTTAAGAAATTTTATTAGATTTTAGTACCACTGTAATAGTTTTAAGACGACTTTTTGTATATAAGCTCGAAGATTTTTAGAATAAACCAGTATCTAACCTAACGTTTTCGGCTCACTAATACCATCCCCAAGCCACCGGACCGGAGTGTGAGGCTGCACTCCAATGGTATTTTTTAACATCAACCCATACACTATTGCCATCTAAGCCTCTTGGCCATATGGAGAGTGGGGCTGCTCTCCGGTAGTGTTGCGACGAAGGGTACTCCAAAGAAACTAGTTTCCCATACACTATTGCCGTCTAAGCCTCTTGGCCATATGGAGAGTGAGGCTGCTCTCCGGTAGTGTTGCGACGAAGGGAAATCAACTTAAAACAATCACTCGGACACTTTCCGGCACCCCGGTAGTGTTACCACGTAGAGTAATCTGTTCATGGTCCGTCGAGCAACAAGCCCTTGGAGAAGATATTCCGGCGTCCACGCCAGAGTCCACAAGGCAGAACACAAATGCGGCCCTTGGGGAAGACGACCGGCATCCCAGCCCGGTTCCATCCACTCAAGGCAGTCCACACCAAGCCCTTGGGGAAGACGACCGGCATCCCAGCCCGGTTCCATCAACTCAACAAAAGCGGCCCTTCGAGAAGACGACCAGCATCATAGTCCGGCTCAGTCAACTCAAGGCAGTCCACATCCAAGCCCTTGGAGAAGATATTCCAGCGTCCAGGCTAGAGTCTACAAGGCAAAATACTAAAGCGGCCCTTCGAGAAGACGACCAGCATCATAGTCCGGCTCAGTCAACTCAAGGCAGTCCACATCCAAGCCCTTGGAGAAGATATTCCAGCGTCCAAGCTTGAGTCTACAAGGCAAAATTCAAAAGCGGCCCTTCGAGAAGACGACCGGCATCATATTCCGGCCCAGTCAACAAGGCAGTCCACATCCAAGGCCCTGGAGAAAGAACTTTGGCAAACAAACCAGAGTCCACATCAAGGCAAACCACCAAAATACCCAGCATCCACGATGGAAGAACTAAACAGACTTGCCCGTCAGCAGGAGGAGCTGGGACTACAACTCATGACAATGTTGAAAAACATGAAAAAGGATTCCCCCACGAGAAAAACAGCATCGTATGCCAACATTCGGCAAACGACCGCCGACATCTTGTGGGAAGAAGCTCAAGTAAACCACACCAAGATAAGTGCACTGGAAATAAATGAACACACTTATTTCCAAACGAATTACATGGCACAAATTGAAAAAGCATATCGAGAGATCACCGAGTACCTAGCAGAAATAATACGCAATCTACAGAAAGAAGAAGCTAAACTCAGCAACGTAGATCCCAACAGATTTCGTGAAAATGCCGGTGACGAAGAGACGAAACCCAGCAACCCGAATCCCACCATCGAAGACAGGGAACAAGCACACAGCTCATGGGAGAGCTTCCTGCTCCACGAGTGACACCGTCCCCACCTTTCACCCACTGCGGAGTAGACTATGCAGGTCCAATCCAAGTTAGGACAACCAAAGGAAGAGGTCACAAGTCCTATAAAGGATACATTGCCATCTTCGTTTGTCTTTCTACAAAGGCAATTCACTTAGAAGCTGTCACAGATATGACCACAGATGGATTCTTAGCAGCTTTCCGCAGGTTCACTGCCAGACGAGGACCGTGCGGTCACATGTACAGCGACAACGGAACGAATTTTGTGGGAGCAAGCAAGATATTGGAAAAAGAAGTTACAACTCTGATTCAATCACCCGATATTCAGGAACGAGTAACGGCAACTGGAACGCAGTGGCACTTTATTCCCCCGGCAGCTCCCCACTTTGGAGGATTATGGGAAGCTGGAGTTAAATCTATGAAACACCACTTCAAACGAATAGTTGGTACCGCTACATTAACATATGAAGAGATAACAACACTATTGCACCAAATAGAGGCGTGCCTGAACTCAAGACCGTTATGCCCACTTAGCAACGACATGGATGATCCCCTAGCATTGACACCTGGCCATTTTCTCATCGGAAGAGCAATTGTAGCACCACCAAATTCAGTTAACACAAATATTGATGGAAATCTAGTAACACGATGGAAATTACTACTTAAAATGAAAAAGGATTTCTGGACTTCTTGGAGTTCAGAGTACCTTAGTCGACTTCAACAACGTTACAAATGGAAACACACTGAAGAAGGCGTCAATATTGGTGACTTGGTAATCATCAAGGAACAGCAGATCGATCCAAGCAAGTGGCCATTAGGAAGAATCACAAACATTCATTCCGGAACCGATGGAATTGTACGGGCAGCTACAATTCAAAGATCTGGTGGAAGCTCAATGAAAAGAGCAATACACGGTCTAATTCGACTACCTCCAGCTCAACCAGACGGCAACCCTGACAATGTTGAATCAGCATCGGTCAGTTCCAATATGGCAAGAATCGACGAAAATCCACGACCGCAGAGAGTCACCACAAGAAAAAACAGTAATGTTCTTAAAGGCATTATGATGTTATTAACGCTCATACACATGATACTTGCCGCGCAAGCTGGATACACCGTGCAATACCCGAAACCTGGCCTGTACGTCGAACACATCGGACACTCTAAAATTGAAAGGGGCATCTTCAGGATTGAAGTAAAGTTCGACAAATTGAAAATAAACGACGACGTCAGCGCAATAGCAGATGTAATCAAAAAGTTCGACAAATTTTGCAACGACGTCACGTCCATATCATCCGACACACAATGTAGAAGCTTACGGCACCACTTACATGACCAAGAAAACCAGATGCTCTGGATCAAGAACGGAATGGATGGAATAATTCTAAACAGACAGAGAAGAGGACTCCTAGGAAAATTGCTAACTTCAGTGTTCGGTGTTAATGACGAAGTCTACCAGGATATCGAGGACCTCGATAAGAATCAGCACCAGCTCATTCAAGCCTCCAATCACCAAACCAAGTTTATGCTATCAGCACTCTCAACCTTCAATGACACCGAGACAAGAATCAACAATCAGCTAGATCGTTTCAGGGTGAAGTTGAACAAAGGACTTGATGCCATAAATGATATGCAGTATTGGTTCAATGGAGTAGACGCAAACAAACTGAACATCCACGTTCTAAGTACGTATCAAGTAGCCACCAATTTTATAACAGAGCTGTGCAATCAATACACCAAAATCATGGACGTTCATCTTAATCGAGGAAATATTTACGACCTGTAATCAGGTCGAACAAGCCCATGTCGAACAAATTGTAACGTCTGCAAATCAGAAGCTTCCACCAAACCTGAAGATATTGACATCACCAATCATAAAGATGAATGTTATCCACGACAAACAGTTCATCAAAATATATAGCAGCCTCCCTATGATGAACAGATTACTCTACGTGGTAACACTACCGGGGTGCCGGAAAGTGTCCGAGTGATTGTTTTAAGTTGATTTCCCTTCGTCGCAACACTACCGGAGAGCAGCCTCACTCTCCATATGGCCAAGAGGCTTAGACGGCAATAGTGTATGGGAAACTATTTTCTTTGGAGTACCCTTCGTCGCAACACTACCGGAGAGCAGCCTCACTCTCCATATGGCCAAGAGGCTTAGATGGCAATAGTGTATGGGTTGATGTTAAAAAATACCATTGGAGTGCAGCCTCACACTCCGGTCCGGTGGCTTGGGGATGGTATTAGTGAGCCGAAAACGTTAGGTTAGATACTGGTTTATTCTAAAAATCTTCGAGCTTATATACAAAAAGTCGTCTTAAAACTATTACAGTGGTACTAAAATCTAATAAAATTTCTTAAGAAAACACATATAACTTTGAATAAAAACGTTGATAACCACTGGATTCCAATTGCAAGCTGGACTGAGGATTCTGCTGACTCCGCGTGTGATCGCTTTGATTCACACAAAATTTCCTTGAATGTGGCGCGACCGTCCGCTGACTCCGCGTGTGTTCGCTTTGGTTTACACGAAATTTCCTTGAATGTGGCGCGAGCGTCCGATTCTGCTGAATTGCACATGGAATACACACGTCTATATTACAAGTTTACCATTATGTCGCTATTTTATAATATGATGTGAGAATTCATCTTTATTATTCACATAAAAGAAATAAATTGTTTAATTAAATTAAACATATTGCCGACTCGACAAAAAAAACAAAAAATTATTAAAAATTAATACCCTAAAGGAAAACAAAACGGAAACATAAAACGGATATTATTCGTGTTGTCCCTTTTGGTAGTGGATGTCCTTGTAGAGTGGCTGGAGCGGAATTTCTTCGGGCTGTACAACTTGGTCGGTCCCTCCAGTCGTCTTAGGTTTGGTTGGTTTCCATTTCTTCCAGAGTACGTATCCAGTCCATATCAACAGAATAGTTGCTGATATTGATAAAGTTGTAATACCACTGGCTATGACTGAATGATGTTTGATAGTGTACCAGTGCATATTCTGCAGCTCTTGACTCAAACCACGTTCTTTCATCGTTAGTGTTGTTAATGCGTCTGATGCTTTCAAAACTGGTTCTTCTTGTGTTAACTCTTGATGTGGATGGTTCAATGTCAACTGGAATCCCGGTGAGACCGGTTTGTTGTAGCTGGCTATTACTGGCAATTGTTCCTCCCTCTTGGGGGTGAGGATGTTCTGTGCTGTCTTGATGATGCATTCCTGGGATATTTGAATGATGCCTGTTTGATTGACGTGTATATCTTCTCTTATACCGTTACAAGTGATGGCGATTCTAATCCGTTTCTCAGCGATAAACATCCATGTATTGGGCATATATAGTTTTTTCCATATGGTTGAGTAAAATTTGTTGTGAACAACTGGGCATGTTGTATTTTCAGTTCGGCGATATATTTCGTCGATGACACAGTTGGGGATTGTTTGTAGATCCTTTACTGTTGATGGTGCACATATATAGTTATGCTGCTCCAATTTGATGCAATTGTTGAATTCTTCATCGGTCAATAAGAAGTATGCTTGATTATTGTAATCCACTGCTATCATCTCACTGGGAACATCCATTACCCAATAGAATCCGTTTTCAATTTTTAGAGGGATGGGATCTATTTTGATCACCACAAAGGACGTAATCTCAACCATAGGGAGGACGTAATCTCGACCAATCAGGAGCCAGTATTTCCCCCTCCCCCTTTTTAAGCCACGCCCATCAGGAGCAACTGGCAGCCATTTTGTTTTTACGACCAATCAGGTGCAGCGATTTTGTTTTAGGCTACGCCCTCGAGCAATTAGGAGCAATTGGCAGCCATTTTGTTTTAAGCCACTCGAGCAATTAGCAGCCATTTTGTGTTAAGCCACGCCCTCGAACAATTAGCAGCCATTTTGTTTGTATAGCTTCGGGCGGCCATTTTGTTTTAAGCCACTCGAGCAATTAGCAGCCATTTTGTTTTAAGCCAGTCAAGCAATTAGCAGCCATTTTGTTTTAAGCCACTCGTGAACTCGTCAGTAAGGGTTACGTTCCTCTGCAACGATATTTCATCTTTTTTCTCAATTAATTTGTTATTGGGTTCTTGAACAGTCTTTCAAAAAATAAAATAATAATTAATTAATTCAATTAATAGTTTCAATTTAATAAACCTAATTATAATCAGAGAATAAATCCCTTTACAAAAAAGAACACCTACGCCACTGGACCAAAATAACAGCTGTCATTTGCAACCATAGCCAACATCACAATTATTAAAATTGGCGGGAAATTCAACCTGTCCTCAATCATTTCAGATCACTGTGTAAAACAATTCATTATCAATGTCAGAAATTTCTGTCTCAATTAACTCTAAATTTATGCAGCAAAGCAATGTTTCAAAAGAAATGGCTTTTTTTTACATATTGCAAGAAAATCCAAACCAGTACATTGAAAAAGATCATATTGTTGACTCAATTGTAGAACCAATTATAATCAACTTGCATGAAGATGATGATGTTGATGAATTATTAGACAACAACGACAGCAGTACAGATAATGAAAAGTGCGATGGTGAGTTCTTTGATTTTAGATAAACATACAGAAGTTGCCGGCGAGAGTTACCATGTTGGTGGTACACAAATCGTTCAAAGTTTAGGACAAATACTTGTAGCAATTGAAACACTTGCAGAAAATACCTGACCGTTTGGTTTGGCCCCAGAACCTACAGGAACAACTACGTCATCATCATCAACTACTGATGTTTGGCAGAAATAATATTGTAAAATAATAATAAATCCCAAAACAGAGATGTATACAATTCCACAAATAAAGAAAAAAATCACGTATGCTATTTTGGAAAATAGCATTTCCAAAATAAAACCAAACGAGAAAATGACAAAAATATTGAATACGGTCCTGAGAGTTGATCGTTTGAAACCATCACGCGAAGCCTCACTTCGCTTCCCGAGCGTAATCCCCTGTCCCCGAGGGGAACGATCCTGCGCACAGGATCGATCACATTCCTTTCACTCTTAAAACTTCCAAAATAACTTTTATGGTATTATACTTCAATCGACGAGTATCATAGTAAATAAGGATTGTTTACGTACTAACTGCGTTGTCGTGCTATCGTTCGTTTCTGAGATATCCGCGCCCATAAAAAGCTCGCTTAGACTTTATTACATATAAAATCAAGACAATAAAAACGTCAATCTATAAAAGAGAGTTTATGTGTAACCTGAACAAAAATAATTTTTTTTGATAAGCGGTTTAGGAGAAAGAAAATCGGAAAGTCGAGTATTATTTTAAAACCGCAGAAATCGGGTACCTTTTTATACCCCCCACATTTAATGTGGTGAGGGTATTTTGAGTTTGATTCAACATTTGTAACACTCTTAAGGAGGCGTGGCAAATATAGACTTATATATGGATTTGATCAGTATTAAAGACTGAATCGATTTAGCTATGTCCGTCTGTGTACACGATAACTGCCGTAGTTTTAAAGCAATTGATCTGAAATTTGGTATACAAGCTTATCTCTTAAAAAGTAAGGACAAGTTCGTGAATGGGCAAAATCGGTTCACTTGTTTTTTTTTTTCCTAATATTTTACGGTGGGGGTATTTTAACTTCAGCACGGCTGATGATAATTTTCTTACTAGTTTTACTTCTCTCGCGCTCGTGGCTAAACCGATGGGCTGAAAAATTGATAGTCACTCCTGTTATGCAGAAATGCTTCACTTTATTTCATTTTCTTTTTGTTCAGCCGTTTATAGTTCAAACACTTTTCAAACACGAGAGTTCAAACACTTTTGCATAATAGTTACTTATATAAGAGTATAGCGCACATGGTTTTCAGCTTGGACGTTTTCTTAATTATGGGATAGAGTGACGTTAGTATTCCGTATGCCTGCCTCAGCTTGGTATTAATATATATTCTCAAAGTTACTGTTGTGTCCAGATATACTCCAAGGTATTTGACTGCCCGGTCAGATGAAATCCATCGCATTTTGTTGTTATTTATTACAATCTTTTCCGGGTTTATAATTCCCCTTAGGCTATATATTTTAACTTGGCATTTACTATGATTTACCAGGCCGAAAATGAGTCTCGCTGTCTTTCGGAAGAGAGAAAAACCGTGGGCGCCGGCAACCAGTTGTACACCTCTGGTTGTCGATATGGCTGTATAGTAGTGAGGGAAAAGCTCAAAGGACCAATTGTGGCCTAGGAGCTGCGCGAAAAAAACCGCACTCCTACTATACATTTACATTACTATGATTTAGATGTACGCACCATTTTTTAACCTAATCACTGATTTTATTGATGGATGCTTGCAGTTTGTTGATGGCGGTTTCCTGATCTTCGTGTTGGGCTATTAAAACCATGTCGTCAGCAAATAGTCCCTTTTTGTCCTAGTCGTTGATACGCACGTCGTGGGTAAATATGTTGTATAGGGTGGGCGAGAGAACAAACGAACGATAAGGTGCTCATTAAAGCTAATAATAAAAAACTCTTTTTCTTTGCTATCTTTAATTTTTTATGTACCGGTATCTTTATTTAATTGATCATTTAATAAAATCAAATTTTGGTTTCTTTTGTCTTTTCTGTCTTAAGTTGTTCTAATAAATCCGAAAAAAGAACTCAACAGGCAGTCCCACCTTTTTCTACGACAAAATACTTTTTAGAAGGTAAATGTCATACTGAACAAAATTTTTCATATGCACCTATTTGTTTTTCAACTCCTTAGAAAGTTACATATGAACTTTTTTACTTAGTATGACAACTATTATCTAAAAAAGTGGAACAGCCAGTATAACCTGTTCACTTACAATAACGCCAATTTAAAACTTAATAAAATTTTACCCAAATTTAACTTTTATTCCGCTTTTAAAAGCAGTAACACCATTTACAAAAGACTTTCAAATTTAAAAAATCCTAAATCAGTTATGCATGAGTCTGGAGTCTGTTCAGTCAAATGCTCTAATTGTGAAACTGTTTATATAGGTCCTGAAGGAAGTTGGCAAAACGTATAGTGGAACACAAATCTAGAACTACCTCAAACATGAAATTTCAACAAGTCATTGTAGAAAACACAATGAACCTAACCTTTTTCACAAGGGTAATAAATACTACAAATTAGATTTATTAGAACAACTCGAGATAGAAAAGCATAAAAGAAACTAAAATGTAATTTATTACTGATCAATTAGCATTCCAATAGAATTCATGTTAACTTCGTTCTTTAATCTTTGTAAGTGGACCTTCGGCGAGTAATAAAGAAAGCATTCTACAGTCTCTTCCTCGGAGTCACATCCTGTGTACATTTAGTCCTTACGAGGGCACTTGCGGTACTTTTTTATTCTTCTATGTCCAGTGTAGATTCAATTAAGCAATCTGACGTTGCTTTCATGTTGCAGTTGTGGTACTTATTCACTGACTTTTTATAATTGTTAAAAGTTGTTACCATAGTTTTGACTAGGAATAAAAAAAGTAATTTTGACAGTGTCTACTGCTAACGTTTTTCTTATATAAATTAATATAGAAAATAGTTGTGTTGTTAGAACACATACAAACTTCACAACAATTGGTGACCCCGACGTGATCCCACACCCGACGAATCTACTCAACTAGATGGCCAACCCAAATGGCAACAATTCGCAAGCTGCACTCGAAAACGTCACTCTTGCCAAAGGAGCCGTCCGAATTCCGCCGTTTTGGAAAGATAGGGTACCATTATGGTTTACACAAGTAGAATGCAATTTTGACTTGGCAGGCATAGTAGCAGACGCAACAAAATTTAATTACGTAATTGCTGGCATCGATCTGGAAGCACTCGATCACATAAGTGACATTTTGACCAACCCACCACGAGTTGGAAAATATGAAGCAGTAAAGAAAGCTCTTATTGAACGTTTATCAGAAACCAATGAGCATCGCTTGAAACGACTACTCACTGAAGTTCATCTCGACGATCAGAAGCCTTCGCAACTACTTCGAAGGATGCAAGAACTTTCGGGAAAATCGCTCGCCGAATCGGCATTGAAAACCTTGTGGCTGCAAAGATTACCCACCAGCGTACAGATGGTTCTCTCTGCCAGTAACGACGAATTGAGCGCTTTAGCTGTTTTAGCGGACAAAATTATTGAGGTTACAACATCACAACAACCAGTTTTTGCGATTCATCCTCATAATTCCTGTAATCAAGCAACAAATAATATCACAGAAGATAGTAAATTAAACAATATTCAACAGCAAATTGACAAATTGACCACAATTGTAGCAAAGCTATCAAAATTTGCTGACTTTGACAAGCATCACTGTTGTTCTGAAACTCGAAGTAGATCCAGAACACGAAGCCGATCTAAGAGCCCACATCAGAAGTGCTGGTACCATTGGAAATTTGGAAGTAACGCCAAGAAATGTGTACAACCTTGCACATATTCGGCCAAGGAAAACGAGAAACATCATCACTAATGGTCGTAAGTGATGATGCAATTTTTCCAACCTGCGACCACCAACCATGTCTTTTCATACGTGATTTTGACTCCGCCATCACTTATTTAGTCGACACTGGAGCCGCTGTTTCTGCCTTTCCAGCATCAATGGTGAAGAGACGATTCAAATCTCGTTACTCACCATTGTACTCTGCTTCCGGCACTTCAATTGCGACTTTCGGAACTCGATTGGACAAAATTAATTTTGGTTTACGCAGGTTTATGCCTTGGACTTTTATTATTGCAGAGATCACCACACCTATCATAGGTGCAGATTTCCTAAACAATTTTAATTTATTGGTTGATGTCAAAGGTAAGAAACTGATCGACGGTATTACTGGTTTATCATCTAGTGGTTATGTAAAGAAAATACCCAAAGCACACTCTTTATGCACTGTACAATCGAATATTAATTTTTACGACGTTGTCAGTCAATTCGCTTCTGTATTTCAACCATCTTTATCCACAACACCTCTGGTTACCGTGAAACATTCCATTATTACTGAAGGGAGACCAGTTTTTGCCAAAGCGCGTCCGTTAGCTACGGATAAACTGAGAGAAGCCAAACTCGCATTCCAAGTAATGTGCAACGATGGAGTATGCAACCCATCGAAAAGCGAATGGGCCTCGCCACTACATATGGTGAAGAAGAAAGATGGTAGCTGGCGACCATGTGGCGACTATCGGGCCGTCAACAACATTACAATTCCCGATAGGTACCCAATTCCTAATATAATTGACTTTAACGCGGAATTACATGGCAAATGCATATTCAGCAAGCTAGACCTGGTCGGGGCTTATTATAATATCCCAGTAGCCGAAGAAGACGTGAAAAAGACTGCCGTGATAACTCCTTTTGGCCTAATTGAATTTATGAAAATGCCATTTGGACTACGGAACGCTGCGCAGACTTTTCAACGATTCATGCATCACATCCTCCGAGATATGCCGTTCACATTCGCGTACCTCGATGACATTTTGATAGCTTCAACTTCAGAAGAAGAACACAAGCATTATTTGTCGAGCCTATTTCAGCGTCTTAAAGAGCACGGACTGCAAGTTCATGAAGATAAGTCTGTATTTGGTGTCAGAGAAATAGATTTCATCGGTTACAACATTTCCAAGACCGGAATCAAAGCTCAAGATACCAAAATTCAAGCTATTATCAATTTTCCACAACCCAAATTTGTTCATGAATTACGACAATTTCTTGGTATGGTAAATTTCTACAGAAGATTTCTTCCCCACACCGCTGAACGCCAAAGTATTTTATTTAAGCTTATTCCAGACAACAAGAAGCGAGATAAGCGACTTATTGATTGGGGACCAGAAGCCGTAGACGCTTTTAACCAGCTTAAGGGAGATCTTAGTCACGCCACTCTCCTGTATCATCCCAATCCTCAAGCATCTTTGTGTCTTACAGTAGATGCTTCATCAGTTGCTATAGGAGCAGCTCTGTAACAGAAGCAAGATGACAAGATAGTACCCCTCGCATTTTACTCGCATTTATTGTCTGAAGCTCAGAAGAAGTATTCTACTTATGATCGTGAACTTCTTGCAATTTATTTTTCAATACGATATTTTCGACCATGGATTGAAGGTAGAAATTTTATTATTTTTACAGACCACAAACCTTCGACGACAGCATTTGAACAACTGCATCAGCAGGCATCACCTAGACAAATTAGACATTTAGAATTTATCAGTCAATTTTCGACGGATATTAGATATATTCCCGGTGAAGAAAATATACTAGCAGATGTCCTATCTAGAAATTCTAACATTTCATCCATCTCCTTGAATGATATAGAATTTTTCCTGTTAATGGTTGAAGATCAAGAAAAAGACGAAGAACTTAAAAATTTTTAGAGAATACCACTACTTCTTTAAAACTAAGAAGAATTCCGATTTCTGCTTCAGATAAGAAATTAGTTTGCGACCAAACTACACCAGAGAATCGTCCATTTGTTCCTAAATCTCTACGACGAGAAGTATTTAGAAAACTTCATAATACCGCACATCCAGGCATCAAAAGAACTTTAAGATTAGTGTCTTCTAAATATGTTTGGCCTTCAATAAATGGAGATATTCGAAGTTGGACCAAATGTTGCATAACTTGTCAGAAAACTAAAGTTCATCGACACAACAAGACAGCTTTACAACAATTCCCAATACCAAAAAGAAGATTCTTGAACATCCACGTCGATATTGTAGGACCTTTACCTATCTCAGAAAATAAGCAGTATGTCTTAACCATCATCGACCGTTTTAGTAAGTGGATCGAGGCTATTCCTATGAATAATATAAGTGCACAGACGACAGCAAAATATCTTTATGCCAACTGGATACCAAGATATGGTGTTCCTGAGTCAATTGTTACGGATCAGGGACGTCAATTTGAATGTTCACTTTTCCGAGAGTTCGAAAAAATGTTAGGGTTCGGACATAATCGAACCGCGGCATACCATCCCCAAAGCAATGGTTTAATAGAACGAACTCACCGTACACTCAAAGCTGCCCTGACCGCTGCACTTATTGCAGAAAGTAAAAGTTGGTACTACGCCTTGTGAAATGGTTTTTGGCGAAAATCTGCGTATTCCTAGTGAATTTTTTTCAACCACTCCTTCTTCAGTCACGGAATGTGATTTTATTGCCAAACTACGCAAGAAGATCCAGGATTTACGTCCAAGTCAAATTCGAAAACCTACCCATCAAAAAGTGTTCGTGGAAAAATCACTGCAGGTCTGCAGATACGTATTTTTAAGAACTAAACCCTGTAGACCATCTTTACTCCACCGTACCACGAGCCTTACGAAGTCATTGCAAGGAATAACAAAACAATGGAGATCAAAATAAATAACACTCCAATCATCGTTTCATTAGATAGGTGTAAAGCTGCCCATATCCTGAACGAAGAAATGACTTAATTTTTCAATGGGGGGAGTATTTGTGGTGCCCACTTATTCACTGACTTTTTATAATTGTTAAAAGTTGTTACCATAGTTTTGACTAGGAATAAAAAAGTAATTTTGACAGTGTCTACTGCTAACGTTTTGCTTATATAAATTAATATAGAAAATAGTTGTGTTGTTAGAACACATACAAACTTCACAACACAGTCTTTTGGCTAAGTGCTCACAGGTTTCTCTTGAAAAGGTACAGTTGATACTTTCGTCCCATCTTCTCCTAGGGAGATTTTGAGTCAGTGATACAGAGTATTTGCTGATAAAGAGATCGGCGAAGAAATATGCGATATTTGTGGAAGCGGAAGGGCATTTCCTATAGCTATAATTTTACACATAGGACTACCAATACAATAATATAATAAATTAAACTTTTCTATTTCAGATAATGATAAACTTGATTCTGAAAGCACCAATCCATGAATAGGCCTATGATGGGATTTGCCGATAACAGATAATCTAATGGAGGTAAGTCCATCAGACCTTCGATTTATATAATTAGTAAGTGTAATTAGATAACATATATTGGAGATGAGAAGATATAATTACACACTGCTCAAACGTATCGTTTCAACTTAGTTTTGCTTTATATAATTAGCAGAGCTGAACATGGGTATAGCTTTTCGGATGAGATCGTCTTGATTGTTGATTGATCTTGATCGTTCGAAATAGTTTACTTGAATGGTTAACAAATTTTTACAATATTCATAAGGATGAACATACAGAAAGAGTGCTCAAGGAACATGCGCCAAAAATAACCTTAATGGTAATTCTGTCAAATCAACAGTTTCATTCCTCACCACCTTGGATTTTGATGAAATTTTGTACAATTGTTGTCTTCATGTAATTATAGAAAAATACCAAATTATATGGTAATATGTTATCCTGTTTTGGAATTATGGGTATGCAAAATTTCAAAAATCGTTTGGACATGGCATATTTAATGGCCGATTGTTGCTCACCTAATTAATCCAGAGAGGTGAAATAGGTGCCATTTTATAGCTTATAAGACACACTGTCTTATGGGACGGACCTTGGATTGTATAGGTGCTTTTGTCATAACTCATAATAACTTTTTTGTGCTGTCACACTCGAAAATACATATTTACTCAAAAAGCAGCATAAAAAACGTTGTATGTCACTCCTGCCGAAAACTACATAGCGCGAGTCGCTCACATGCGACGCTCGGCCTTTCGGCGTTGCCCCGCATTACCGCTCGTCGCGCTATTCCGTACTTTCGGCCCTTGTACCATAAATAACTATTTTTAGGTTGTCCGATTACAGACCTTTATGACATCTTATAGGTCGTTTTATGTACAATTAAATTATGTCAGTTTAAATTTTTTTGCCAATAAGTTCGCTGGACATAAAAAACTTCTGTTTTTCTTATAGGTTGAGCATTTGTTTGTGAGTAATTTGATGTGGCACAAGTTATATGTTTAATACAAACAGATACTAGAGCAAATTTAAATCAGTCGTCAAATTTGTGTTGTCTTGCATATATAAGATTTGTATGGTTAGATCTCCACAATTAGTTAACTGTAATTTATAACTTAAAGCACTCAATATCATAACACAACGCGACTGCATTCGAGGTCACACTGCCATGAGAACAAGTATGAGCAATACCTATATCCCCACGGTGAGTCACCCCATGGACATGATTACATACAGTGTGTAATAGGCCTGTCCTGTTTATCTCCAACATATTACACACAATTATTTGAAAATATTTTTGTATGCAATTTTTCCGGACTCGGAGCCGAAGTCAGACCACAAAAAATATCTGGAGTGGAAGTCGAGAATTTTTTTTACCGAAATTGTTATAATAAACCGAAACATCAACTTTAACTCACATTTCACATCTAAAAAATTATTTCAGGTGATGTTATTTCTCCTTCTATTGGGTATACACTTTGCTGCAGTTGGCAAAGCTGTTCATCCTGGTGAGTATTTTTCATTTTGATTTCAAGCTTATCTCTTCTCTGACAAAATTGTAATAAGTTTACCATAACATTTTTGACCTCGAAAACCGTCGTGTTACCTTTTCACCTTTTCGTGTTACTACCGACCTCTGCGTTCCTGTCTGCCATGGCGTCCACAAACCCCGAGTTATTATATTTCCGAATCTCCCCTACCTTTCGGTCTACTTGTTATGCTTTCAACTGTTTGGAAGAGCGCTAACGTTGGGCCGTTTGTTTCGGCTTTTTGCAGGTTGCCAGTGTCTAGTTTACTCGACCACACACGGGAAGACCATTGGGTCCTTCACGTCTCCCGACTTTCCTAAACCGTATATTAGAAATATCGACTGTATTTTATACACGTTTATCGGCAGGACCAATGAAATCATACAGATTACCTTCGAGGAGTTTGATATCAAGCGGCAGAGTCACGAGTAGGTATCAGTTTTTCTATTCGATTGTTTTGTACCGCATAAAGTTTGAGTTGGCTTGAGATTGGCTTAAAATTGTCATAAAGGTGTCCTAAATTGAGTACAGATTTAGTTTTGAAATAAAGTGTTTGATAACAGATTTGCAAATCAGATCAGATGCATAGCATGCCCAATTTAACTATTGAAATTGGCAAATGTTTGATTTCAGAAAACTCCACAAACAAGACATACATCTTTTACACCCCTCATTGCCTTTACCTAGGTAACATAAATTGGTATCAAAGTGCTAAATAGATTGCTAATCTTCAAGAATCTTCAACACTATAAGTCCTGCCGCGCACTACTATAGATAGTTGTTGATGTAGTCTTCCATTTTAATATGGGTGTTAATGAAATTGCATGTGTTTATGCATTGATCATGTATTGATTCTTATAAGAAGGAAAAGAGCGTTGGGATACATTAGCATTACCAGACCTCCCAAAACCACAATAAGAGAAATTATTAAATGTAGATGTTCCGCTTCATATGGGAATGCTTGTTGCGAATATATACCACCAAGAAATGGTGGTGATTGGATCAAGATAGTGAACGATTTCTGCAAGCACTCAAATTTTTCCAACTGCATTGGAGCCATCGATGGCAAATGTATTATAGTCTTTTTAATAACTAGGAGGAATAAAACCAGACGCTCATTCTTGTTTGTAGCACGAGTCACGCTCCTTCGTGTCTGTACTCACTTGAAATAAATTTTCTTCATATTGGTATAAAAAGTGACGAACGAGACATTGTTGGAAGTCCTGGATGACTTTTAATTTCGTTCAAAATTTTGTCCAACGTCGGAATTTAATTTTTCAATTTCATTTTTCTCAATGTCATCAACATTTGTTGCCGTTGACGGTCTGCCTCCCCCACTTCTGGCGCTGCGAATCTCTCCGGTCTCCTTGTACTCTTTTATTACGCGGTACATAGTGGATCTTGCTACCCCTATAAATAAAAGAAAATAAAACTGTGTAATTTGGATTGATATTTTAAAGACAATACAAATAAAATCAAAATTTAATGAAACCTGTTCAGATACTACAAACAAAATATTGCAATATAATTGTAAATTAATCGACTTACCCATTGTATTCACAATTTTAGTTACAATCTGTTTGTACAGATTTAAAATACCTTGCTTTTCAGCTAAGGTTAAGTGGCCCATTTCTAACATTTTACGATTTTTTGGGGGCGAAACTTGCACTGAACTTGTACTTGGCACAGAATCCATATTTAGTTCTGGTACGAGCTGCTCATAAAATTGAACTGAAGTCGCGAATAACACATAAAACAATGGAAAGCAGGTACCCATGTTTGTTTATGGATTGCTTACCTGGTACCTAACCTAACGGAATTTTAAAGTGCGCGCGTTAGCGTAAATTTGCCCGGTGTAAAACCGTCTGGGATCCAGCCAAACACAGGCGAGGCCTTCCTCGTGACACGTTTGAAAAGTTCCTCCTAGTTATTAAATGGACTATAGAATAAAGAATCCTAATTCCAGTGGTTCTAAATTTTTAACTACAAGTGATTTTTTTTAGACTGGGTTGCTGTAACGGATTTGGACTATTGGTTTAACGGTTGCCAGGCTTATGCGGGAGGCCGATTGTAAAGATTTCCTCCCAGAAGGCGCTTTTGTAAAACTCTAGCTTTTTAAATATGTGCGCGTAATATCTAATAAAAAGTCACTTGTAACACTTGGACACTTGTGCAATGAAAAAGTTGTTAGTTTGAAGATCGAGTTTAGACACCCCTCCCCCCCGTGAACTTAACCTCACATTACACGCCCCCGGTTGCTTCCCGCTTTCGCATTTTGAAAATCTGGCAATCCTAATTGTGATTACATCAATGGTGCCTATGGTTCTGCAAGTAATTCCAATATTTCAAGAAATCAAGTTAAGTCTACCTTTAGTGTACTTTTTTATTACACGGCGTATAACATGCTCTCTGAAACGACGCTAGAGCACCTGACAGTTACCAACTGTGCAACTGAATAATCGCCAGTGCGCGCTACAGGTTCAAACGTGTACGCTCCATTCTTTCCAGCAACAATTGAATCACCTTCAAATTGGATCAAAATGTATTTTTTTGGTTGCCGCGATTAAATAGTAGCCTTTGCGCGCCGCTTCTTTATAATAGTCAGTGTGTTTCATTTCTGTTATTTTGTAGTTGACGCAATTAAATCGCTAGTGCGCGACCTGCGTAAAAAGCTTGTCTGATTAAACACGATATTAAAAGTTTCTTTAATGCGGTGTTTTTCAGGTTTTTCGCACTAGGCTGTAGCTTATTTGGCAACGCCTTACACATCTACTTCGGCCTTGCTGCGTTTTTGACAGATTGCATACTTTTTCTACTAGGTACCTTAAACTTTCACAATCTGTCGGATACGTTTAGTCAAGGATAGTAGTTATTTTAAAGATAGTTGCAGAAGCGTGCATTATTGAAACATACCGGAGTTGCAGCAATTGCCGATCCATGTTTTTCATTTTTTTGTTTCTGCTATTGTTTTACCGAATTTTTTAAGAATTATTCCTTTTTGAGAGCATTTGTTTGTTATTACGTTTATCACAAAACGAAGAATTGGAGGAGAAGTTAAATCTGACACTTAATTTAGGACACCGATATTTTGGGTTAATTTGTAGTAGATAGAGAGCCCGCCATAAATTTCTACCCTCACAAAACATCAATTCGATTTTTTTATATGATAATAGTAACATAATATAGAGAGTTAGTAGTTAGGCTAGTGTGGCTATACGTACCGAAATAACGTCTAACCAAAAAGAGTAGTCGAAAGCAATAAATATTTACGGAGAGAAAAAATTTACATTTAATGTAAAAAAATATTTAGAAATAGCTTCATCAAGAACACGAACAAATTTCATTATCGTTCTTATTTTTTTCCTCCTAAACCGTACCAGATACCAACAATCCATCATTTCCACGTTTGACAGAAACAGAGACGACATGACTGCTTCATCTCTCTTTAGTTTTCTTGGGGGGCAAACAAAGCAATAGCGCCATATAAGATCATGTATTTCTGGCTTTCTAAATCAGCTTAAAATAAACGATTTGCAGCGAAAACTTTGATTTTTTTCAGGGTGTGTGCACCTTATTGCTTACGTTTTGAACCTAATTTTTGAATAAGGTTGATAAAATCCTCCATGCTCGTCATCGATAAATTGTGATGGAAATAAAAGTTTATAAGCTTGTCAGAACTGTTTATTAGACGTGCAGATAAAAGTTTATTTTTTCTTACAATTGATTTCGATCCCCGCTGGGATCATCATCCGGTACGGCGTCAGTGTGGGTAGGCGTAGATTATGCGAGAATACAAGGTTAAGCAGCAATTAGTCGCCATCAAAAACTTCGAACATGTCAATTGCCTGATCGCAACCAAGGTTTTTGATGGCGACTAATTGCTGCTTAACCTTGTATTCTCGCATAATCTACGCCTACCAACACTGACGCGTTACCTGATGATGATCCCAGCGGGGATCGAAATCGATTGTAAGAAAAAATAAACATTTATCTGCACGTCTAATAAACAGTTCTGACAAGCTTATGAACTTTTATTTCCATCACAATCTAATTTTTGAATATTCCACGGTGTGTATTATACAAAACTGTGTTAAAAAGTTGTTTCAGAAAGTGAGGTTATGTTTCAAACGCGTGTTTTTGTTTTAGTTTTAGTTTTAAAACGGGCAAAATTTCTTACGTGGTTAACTACAAGTTGGAAAGCCATCGAGATAAGGATATTTTCTTTCATAAATTGCCAAAAGTGGTCAAGACAAATTATCGCAACAGTTTGTTGTCGCATTTTAGAAGGGAATGATGGCTATAGGCCATTAAGAGAGGTCCAAACTTCTCGGAAGGCCGACTTCAAAATTGGAAACAAAATCGTATTTCTTTTACATTTTTTCACACCCTCTTCGAAAACCTTACTGCATTTTTTTTTAGTGCATGTTCGTTTTCTGGGCAAATAATCCTACCCAATAAGCAATTTCATATTTACAAAATCAAAATCAGTTCCGTAGAGTTTACAATCTTATATAATTTTTAAAATCTTTTTCTCCAAAATAGTCTCATGTTACTGCACACAATGTTTCCGCTGCCATTTACAGAATCAAAAATCTACCAAAATAAGTAAGAAAAAGATGTGACTGCTATTTAAAAAACAAACTGGCGATCACGTCATAAGTCAGGTCAGAAATTGAATTTTCCAAAGAATTGTGTATTTTAATATAGTTAAAAACAGACGGGTAATTAAAAATAGTGCGCCCCTGACGAGACGAATATTAAGACTGGGACTTCCTATACAGGGTGTCTCAACAGTGCGATCTCGGAAGATTGTGCCTCTGTGTACAGGTGTTCCACAAGGTAGTACCAACAGAAACTTATTTTTTTAATGGAACACCCTATCTTTCGGCACAATTTTGAATTCTATTTGAATTTTACGATTGAAAAATAACATTACCTACCCTAAACAATATACTTATAAATTGTATATCTCAACACCTGTTTTTCATTTTATTGCGCGCGCGTAGATTACGATTAAGTAAGAAACGTTCTATTAGCGTGATTACCTACCATTTCCAAATTGTGTACAGGATGGTCATAATCTGCAACAAAATATAGCAAATGGTGTTTCGTAAGAAACTTAAATTTTTTTAAATGGCGCCATGTATCGAATTAATTGTTTGAATTCTACGCTTTGTTCTGCACAAAAAAGTACTAGCACACACCAGTGCTAAAATATACAATTGCAGAGATAACTAGTCTTCTTCATAAAAAAAATCGATTTTTCTATCAATAAGTGCTTCTACACCTACATTAACCATTAAACCAGCCAAGTATTTACCAATATTACGGTTTTCTCTCATGATTTCATCTTTTTCTTAATAAATCAAACATTTGATCACATCTGCAATTTAATTATAATTTGAATTAAAATTTGACTTATACCCTGTAGGCTATGAAAAACTGTGCTAAACAGTTTATTAAGGTATCTGTCAGTGGTGGTGATATTGCTAGGTTAGATGCAAGGTTGGTCAAGCTATATTTTACAGAGGTTATGCCGATCCCTATACTAGCAATGCATTCTACCGGTGTGCCTACAAACTCGAACCGGTGACGTCAGTGGTGTCAGACCGAGCCGAACATCTGACATTTCAAATTCGAGCGCATACAAACATTGCACGTTGTATGCAGTTGTATGTACTAACATTCAATTTATCTGTTAAAGATATGCCTGCCACTTGCTCGGTAGCATTATGTACTTCGAAGTGTGTCTCCAAGACGAATGATGAACTGCAAGTAGCATTCTTCCGTTTCCCCCAAGATCGTAAAGTTCGAAAGATTGGGTTCAGAAGTGCTTTAGAGCAGACAAGTTCAATCAGGACACAGGCAGAATATGTTCTCTACATTTTTCAAGCAACGATTTTCTGAGAGATTTTAAATGGGAAATATTAAATTTTAAGCCAAAATTAATTTTAAAGCCTGGCTCTATTCCATCCATTAATCTGCCTAATAAGCCTAATGATTCAACTCAACAATTAAAATTTTCTAACACTGATACAGAAGTATTAAAAGCGTTTATTCGACAAAGACTATTTGTTAGAATTGATTTTTTAAATTATTTATACAATATGAACAAAAATTCAACACATTTAAAACGAAAAGCGAGAAATTCTGCAAAAATTTGATAAATTAAAACGCATCAGCACCTAGTTTATAATATTTGCTTTTGTAATTTGCAACTACTCTAGATACGTTGTATAATTCTATATTTTTATGTATTGTATCTTTTGTATACATACAATTTAACATGTGTTTTTGTTAATGTAAAGAAGAACAATTAATAAAATAAATGTTTGTTCATGTCTTTCATTTATGTACCTAATGACATTATAATTTTTGTTGTATATGTTTGGCGTATTATATTATATTGTACCCCGTTCCACAAAACTAAAATTACATAGGCAAAATGGCCAAGGTCGATAGCTCGTTGTACACCAAATGGAACGTAATCAAAATTATACTTACTTCAATAAAAATAATAATAATAAATGAACAAAGGTAGTACGCCACACGATAAAGAAAAAACGCATGCAAAACGCAAGCCAGACAGCCTGACTTTTGAGAGTGATTGGGCTACCATAAAATACCTTGTTTACAACCTTTACCACATAACAACTTTAAAAACACAGACGTAAATGTATAAACAAGCTTCTAAATTTTCTCCGAATAAAATTTTAAATGTTTTTGGTAATCGGTTTACGAGAAATAAAATCGAAAAGACAACCGTGAAAGTAATATAACACTGCAAAGTTCGGGCAGTTTTCTACTCCTCTCGCACCCATGCTTAAACCGAGTGGTAAAAGATAGTTATACATGTTATGTAGAAATGATTCAGGAATACAGGACACTTCATTTCATTTTTTTTTGTTCAGTCGTTTCCGAGTTATGAGCTCTCAAATATAGGCTTTATTGCTATTCAAACCTATAGTAAACTCCGTGACAAGACACCACTGACGTCACGCCAGCGCCTCGTCCCCGCCCCGCAAAACGCTGTCAGCACAACCTCTGTCAAATATGGCTCGACCAATCTTGGGTTAGATGTGCATAATTTTTGGAAAAATGGCGAACTTTTCTCAGGAGGAACTACTTGACATGGTGTGGGTTCTTGGCAAATGCAGCAAAAATGCGTTCTGCACAAAAAGTAGTCCTAGCACATACGTGCTAAAATAAACCGTTACAGAAATAACTTGTCTTCGTAAAAATTTACATAAAAATACCGTTATATATTTCTATTTCTTGCAACACAATCTTAAGTATTGATCTTTATCGAATAATAAATGTACAGTGCTTGATGGTGAGTTGCGTTATGGCTTGCTTTTATTTTAAAATAAATAAAACAACACCTGGTCTTTAACAACAACTTTATATCAGCTGTATACGTTAATAACTTGTTTAGCACAGTTTTTCATAGCCTACAGGGTATACCTTTATTTCAAATTATAATATTGAATTCCAGATGTGATCAAATGTTTTGCTTTATTAAAAAAAAAAGATGCAATCATGCGAGAAAACAGTAGTTTAGGTAAATACTTAGCTGGTTTAATGTTTAATGTATGTGTAGAAGCACTTATTGATAGAAAAATCGATTTTTTTTTATGAAGAAGGCTAGTTATGGCTGCAATTGTTTATTTTAGCACTGGTGTGTGCTAGTACTTCTTTAAGCAGAACGATGCGTAGAATTCAAAAAATCAATTGGTGTTCCATTTAAAAAAATTTTCTTGCGAAAAACTATTTGCTATATTTTGTTGCAGATTATGACCACTCTGTACACAATTTAGATATGGTAGGTAATCACGCTAATAGAACGTTTCTTACTTACTCATAATATAAGCGTGCGCAATAAAATTAAAAACAGGTATTGAGATATACAATTCTTCTTAGATTGCTGTTTTTCCATAAAAGTGCCAATAAATAAAAAAGTATAAAGTTTAGGGTAGACAATGTTATTCTTCATTGTCGAAAAATTTTGTTAGGAATCCTGTATACGCCAATAATTTTAAACTGTGCGCCTCGGCGTTCTGTGTATATCAGTGAAATCAGGTTTAAAATATCTTCATTAACAGAGGCACAATCTTCCGAGATCGCACTGTTGAGACACATATCTATTTTGTCACATTTTAGCTGCTTTATTTTGTTGTGTCCGTAGCTGCAATAGCGGGGACTACGTGAAACTGTTTCTGCATCTCAACGGTGGCGAAGTGAACGAGTATACCCCTTGGGAGACCAGCCTGTGTGGTGGTAAGGACGATATACCGACCGTACTGTACTCCTCCGGACCCGGCCTGGTGTTGGAGTTCCACTCTGGCGGGAAAACGACGAACTCTACAGGATTCTCCGGAACGTTCCGCTTCATGGACAAGCGTAAGATTCATGGACGTATCCAGAGGGGAGGGGCAATAGGGGCAGCTGCCACCCGTTTCGTATTTTCTTATTATATTTATTACAAAGCGTTACATTTCCCTTATGGACATTAGGCTGGTTATTTTTATTTAGAAAGCAACGATCTCCCAAACCGTTTCAAAATCAAAAAAAGTGGACACGTATTTTCTTTCGAAATTTTGATTTTTGATGGTGCCTATCGAGGCCACAAAAAATACATTTTTTGGTATTTTTCGAATAATTGTTCGGAGGTGTGAGAAAACTCAAGATTAAAGTTATAGGACCTGTAGAGGACTTTCTAAGGAAGAATTTGACCTATTATACATATGGATTTGCTGCCCCGAACCTACCCCCATAGTACCCTGAAAACTACCCTCAAATGAAAGAATTTACATTCTTCAGAAAATTGACCGTTCTGATCATTTGATTCTCTTTTTTCTCATAGAAATTGTTGTGTTTGTGCGAAATTGTATGGTAAATGTATAACTGTATTAATTCAGAAATGTAACTTGCTATTAAAAGACGTGTATATTCTTCAAGTGCATTTATTGGAATAGGCCGGATATATACATTTTACACAGGAACTGGACACAATATACAACCGGTTACGGATAGCATACGTTCGATAATAGATAGCGACACATGTCACACATAAACATACAATATAATAACGTAATATATAACAGAAGTCATTTCTATAAGTCTAGTGGAATGCTTATAAACATTTGTCAATTAATTACCATTTGGTTAAACAAATTCTATTTGTTTAAATTATTCGTTTTTCTCGAAAATTCGTCTGAATAGCTCGAAATGACAGTTTATTATCTTAGTGACATTATTCATTAAAAAATTGTTTAAACAATCAATTATTATGCATTTTCAACTTTTTACTTTATCATACGCAGTATGATAAAGTATTGTAATCGTGCCGAAAAAAATATACCCGCTTTTTGTGGCCACGATTCCGGAGAAACTACAAAAGGTATCGGGACGAAACTTCATATTTAGAAGTTTCATGACCAAACTTAGAGCTGAAAAGCTTTTGGTTGAAAAGGGTCCAAAGGGAAAAAAGGGAACTGGATGTTTACTCTGAGCATTTTTCAAGGATTTTGCAAGTGAGCCGCCTTTTCTGTAATTTCGTCAAAATAGTTAAATAATAAATTAAAGTAGAGGAAATTTTGAATAATTTATGTCTATGACATTTTTTGGTAAAAATAATAGTTTAGCTGCATGAGAAAATTCTATTTCATAGAGATCGCTTGTACTGCATTAAAACTAGTTGGCCAGGATTTGACAGATATTTTGATTCTATTTACAGTATTGTCAGAACATCAGCGTTTGCGTGGAACGCGAATTCGATACGCAGATGCGTCGAGATTTCCTTGGAAAGTCCTCAACAAGTCCGCAATCTTAAGTTTTTCAAAACCCAGAACAATTATTCGAAAAATAAGAAAAAATGTGTTCTTCCCATGTAAATTTAAGGCATCGACAGGCACTATTAAAAATCAAAATTTCAAACAAAAAAAAACGTCCACTTTTTTTTAATTTGAAAACGGAAAAAATTGGGGTTTTGTTGCTTTTTATCATCACAAAAATTTTTAAAATGCATTTTTGCACCACCCTAATGAACACCCTTCCCCCAAACAGCAAGTTAAATTTAGAAAACTGCCCCCCTTCAGATTTGATCTGGATACGTCCATGGTAAGATTAATGAGTTCTGGCCGCGAACGGCAACGAAAGGGTTGGAACTGGCGTCACAAGTGCCCGAGGGTGCGGAAATTGCTCGTTTCTGGAGCTCCACCGTCTTGTTTAAATAATTGATGGTGGTGTTGGAAGAAAAAATTTTGGAGTTATTATTATTTGAGAATGCTTAGGAGATTGATTAACGGTTGGTAGGTTTGGAGAATAATGACTGAAGGCTTGGAGTAAGTACGCCTCTTGAGATATTGAGACAAGTGATTTTTTTTAATTGTTTGAAAGTGGAAAGCAAAACATGTCGGGAAAAATGAGTGGCAAAATACACTGCTCAAAAAAATTATGGGAACACTTTTTTTCGAAACCTGTAACTTTTTAAATAATAGTTCTAAGCAAATCAATTTTAGTATAGGTACTTCAACGGCATATATTTAACTAAAGAAAATTACAAAAGCAATGTTACAACTCTTAGTTACTTCTAAGATTCACTTAAAAAGGTAAATTAATAACGCAAAACAAAATGGAAAGACTGTCATATCGATGACAGTCGGGTTTTCTGTGCATTGGTGAGGTTTAATACAGTGTATTAAACGAGCACGAATCACTGCGTGGCATGCTTCGCACTAGTCTGCGAAGAGCTTCTTGGGGTAAGCTTTCCCATACCTCAATCAGGGCTTGTGTCAGTTCCTGTATAGTTAGTGGTGGATTGGGGCGCTTGCGAACAAGCTAATCCCACACGTGTTAAATAGGATTTAGGTCAGGACTTTCGCCGGCCATTCCATGACCTGAATTCCACGTTCTTGTAAGAAGTTTCTGGTGATGCCGACGGTATATGGCTTTGCATTGTCTTGCATTAGGATCAAATTTTGACCGCCGCCATATGTAGCAGGCACCACACGGCCCTCCAAGATATTTTCGATGTAATTCAAGGCATTTAGTCTACCAGGAACCACAACAAGATCAGTTCTGTTGTCTATACTGATTCCAGCCCAAACCATCACAGATCCACGGCCAAATCTATCCACTTCCTGTATAGTAACTGCTGCGTAGCGTTCACCAGGACGTCTATATACCCGTACTCGACCGTCGCAACGAGTTAAAAGGAATCTGGACCCGTCTATAAGCAGTACAGGCGTTCAGTGACGAAGTGGCCCAATCTCTGTGATGCAAATCTCATTGGCGCTGCTTCGTGATGCTGCGTAAGGCGTGGTGCGCGGACAGGTCTTCTTGGTTTAAAATTCGCTTCTTTTAATCTGTTTCTAACAGTATGATCAGAAATTTCTATTCCATGTGTTCGCCTTAGGTTGTTTAGGAGGTCTCGTGCTGTGGCAGTACGCTGACGTAGAGGGGAAAGGACAAGAATTCGGTCTTTATTTTGAGTAGTTTTTCGATTTCGACCTTGTCCAGCTCTTCTAACATATTGGCCAGTCTCCCGAAACCGATTTCATAAACGCTGAATAACAGAAGAGGAAACTCGAAGGTCCCTGCTAACATGTTGAATAGAGTGGCCATGCTGAATAAGGGCGACAGCACGAGCAACTTGCACTTTACTAAGATGCCTCGTGTTACTTCTAATGACGTTTCTAATCAACAAAAATTGACAACTGACTTCATTTGTCATCTTTAGTAGGCTTTCGTTCGTGAATTCAAAGCATAGTTGACATTTTTTCCATTTTGTTTTGCGTTATTAATTTACATTTTTAAGTATAACTTCGAAGTAACTAAGAGTTGTAGCATTGTTTTTGTAATTTTCTTTAGTTAAATATTTGTTGAAGTATACCAAATTTGATTTAAAAAAGTGTTCCCCTAATATTTTTGAGCAATGTAGGTGAATGTACAGCACCTGATTGCTGGTGCAATACCTAGCCTGATAACTATCCAGCTATGCTATTGTATTTATATTTGTGCAAACTTTCTTATTTCTTTGGTTGCTACATCTTAAGATCCGTTTTGATATTGCCATTTCTAATAGACCAAGGTGCAACCAGGATGCCTCTACGCATATTACTTTGGAGGCGTTGAATGATGCTGATATTTCTTGTTAGTGTAGCTCGACAGTTGAGTATTATAGGTCTAGACTCTTAGAGAGATTCTAAAACAAATATATCTTTCTTTAAACAACAACTGGCGCGAACCAAGCAAATGATAACATAAGCGTCTCTACCTACAAGGTCAAACAGTATTTTCTAGCTACAGTAATAGACTTAAGATTGATCTCAGCCCCACAAAGTATCGTCCATTGATATACCATATCACATGGCCGTACAAACAACTCAGACTGTAGATTCTACGGTGCAGTACCCGATACAGCGCTACACATAATGTGCTAATATGATGCTCCAGTGCACAGAAGTCAAATTATAACGGGCCATTAGAAATGATTGTAGTCAAAGTAGGCGGGAAAATATATATCGCTGTACTATACACAAGTTGTTAAATTGGTTGCATAACCTACTTTAAGTTCGATACTTGTTTCTGTTAAGCGGTAAAAAGGTAGTTACATGGGTATGGTCTACTTCGACTACAAGCATTTATAATGATCCTGTACTTGGGAGCTCCTCGACTTGACATAGAAGGAAAATACAGGAGATCTCCGAGGTCGAAGTATTTCGGTAGGCTACCCTACGACCCAACGATCCTACACCATACCATAGATCTGGATAATCAAGTACGATCCACTAATGCCCACATACTTCTCTATTTTTGATTTAACCCAAACGTTGGGAAGTCCATGAGCTGTCCTAGAGTCTGATTAACCGTATCGCGGCCATTGACAACTACATTATCGTACTTTATCATAGTTTTAGACAACTTGCATGATGTCTTTGGTGTAACGGCTCTAAGATGACCATATCGTCGTTTCAAGATCAAAATTTTCTATGTACATTTTTACGCTATACAGGATAGCGCCTCAAAGATCGCTATGCCGATCAATAGACATAGAATTTTGCAGCGATGATGCCATTGACCTGAGGAATGGACCCACAAAAATCGGATTTACACATGCTAAAACAGTTGATTACAGCATTGAAAGTTGTGCAATAAAAAGGTCCAAAAGGTCTCAAAAACTCCCTTTTACGGAACCAAATGGCACTCCACTGATGTCCTATATTTACTTTGTCCTAAACAAGAAGTACTAAGACCCCACTCACTGAGCTCTGCTTTTTACACATTTCACTGGACTAGTTCGAACGATTAAGTTCTTTTTGGTCTTCTTACTAGCTTGTGGTTGTCCAGCAGCTGCAGGGCCTCTACGTTTACGTGGCTAAAGTACTGTTTAGACAGGGCAAGTTTAAGCAAGTTCCGCCACCATAGAAAAGAAACCATAGCCGTCAAGTAGAAGGTCTACTTTTCTATGATTTAATCATTGTAAGTTTAGTGGAATATCCTTAACACCTTAGGGTATTATAAGGAGGATAGAAGAAGTTTAGTGGCGGACAAAAATTTCTGCTATTAAAATTGCACAAGTCCCTTGGATGACTTGCTAGACATCAAGATCATTATAAATTGGTGATTAGACGAAAGAAACCTCTTTTGATTTGCAATTATCAATCCTAAATCTAAAAAAAGAAAAAAACAGAAATAGTACAATCATCATCAGACGTTATTCTCGTTAGAATGAATTACTTACTGTCGTGGGGGAGATTTACAACTTATGTCCCTTGCAAGATATCATAGATAGATACATTTTAAAAACTTTTACACAGGAATAAAGTGGACGTGCACGCTTGAACGAAGTAGAACACAGCAATGGCGTAAACGGAAAAGGATCAAGAATCGAAGCTAACTACGTGTATGTTCGGTAGCCTAATCAGATGTGAATATAAGTTGAAAAAATTCATGAATAAATAAGCCGCGTGTGCTTGGTGTTCTAAATACAAACAAATATGTCAAAGAAACCTTACAAGAAAATACAATTAATTCACGATTACATTATTAAGCACCACTTAGTGTATTACATTAAATTTCATCATCAAAACTTATCTGCGTCAAGTATGAGTGAGAAAGGCAAAGTTGAATATAAGTGGGAAATCAAATACAAACAAATATGTCAAAAACTTACAAAACAAATATAATTATACAGGGTGAGTCACTAGAGTCGCGGTGGTAGATATAGCAATTATCTTTAGAGATGGAAAAAAATATTTAATACAAAAGTTGTTTGGCATATCATTTTCTACAACGTAAAATTATTTTCATTTATACTGGGTGTTGCATTTAGGCGTAGCAGAAAATAAATTAACTTTTTTAAATGGAATGCCCTGTATATTATAACATATTATGATTGCGAAGAAAATTGTCTTACTAATTGTATCAGGTGATATTGACGTAAAGCTAATAGTTTCTGCAATATTCAATTTTTTATTAAAAAAATGGCCGTTGCAGGCCTTTTCCTAAAACTACGTAATAGCGTCATTTTTGCAGATATTTTCTTACATCTTTGTCAGAAAATAACCAATACTAATAGGGAGGTGATAGTGCCCAAAGAAATTTGATGCGCTATACAGGGTGTTCCTAGCACCTAATCAATTTTGATATTTTTCAAATGGGTTTTTCTTGAGTTTTTTAAATGGAACGCCCTGTATATTATTTGCTGGTTGCATTTCCCATTAAGTTGCCTTTAATTTATATTAAGTGTGGCATATACATATTTGTACCCGTTTTCGTGATATTTGGAATTTAAAGAAAATGTGTAATAAAGTATACCAATACAGTGCTTTAATATTACACCCTGTATAATTGAGTTAGTTTTTTTCATGTATTTTGTTATAATATAAATAAATTATAAATGTTGGTAATGTTAAAAATGCTATTTTTTATAAAGATACATTTAAATAGCAGAGTTACGCTAATATTTTAAGTTAACTTAGATTTACTTAACCTCGTTGTCATGGAAACAAAAACAAATAACAGACGTGTAGTTATTGCTGTCAACAGACTTAATATAGCTAACCAACATTTGTAATCTCTGTTAACGATGAATTTTAATTATACTAAAGAGGAACTGATAAATATTATTTATATCTATGGAGAAGCCGGCAAAAACGCTCTACTGGCCTCAAGAATTTACGCTCAGCGATATCCCAAAAGACGGCATCCCGATGCAAGAACAATTAATAGAGTTCGGGAACGTTTTGAATCAACAGGTACTATTACTTACAAAAAAAGAAAAAGAACAAAAGCGGCGACACATGAAGAGAATGAATTTCTGGTAGTTGCTAGTGTGGTAGAAAATCCATACTCAAGCACTAGACAAATAAGAAATCAAGGAAAAACCCAATCATCTGTGTCCAGAATAATACGGCGACACAAGTATCATCCATATCATGTGCAACATGTACAGGAATTGAGCGAAAACGATTTAGAAAAGAGATTAAATTTTTGTAATTGGGCAGCTGCTAAAATTCAACAACAAGCAAATTTTTTTGACTTTGTTCTTTTTACTGATGAAGCTACGTTTCATAAAAATGCGTATGTTAACCAACATAACTTCCATTTTTATGCAACAGAAAATCCTCACGTTATCAGGCCTTTGGACCATCAACATAGATGGTCACTCAATGTATGGGGTGGAATAGTAGGTACCAATTTGCTAGGGCCTTACTTTTTTGAGGGTTCCGTAAATGGTCAAAGGTACTTACTTTTTCTTAACAACCATCTACATGAATATTTAGATGATTTGCCGTTTAATATTCGCCAAAACTTAATTTTCCATCACGACGGAGCCCCACCCCACTTTAGTCTGAACGTAAGAGTCTGCAATTTTTTAACAACCAATACCCCAACAAATGGATTGGAAGAGGTGGCCCTACGTTATGGCCGCCAAGATCTCCTGGTCTAAATAAGTCGGATTTTTTTGTGGGGTCATGTTAAGGAATTAGTATACCAGACACCACCTACCACACAAGACGATATGAAGATTAGAATAAGAAATGACATCAGAGAAAATAAGAAAGAGAGATGTTAAGAAATACTTCGAGATCTTTTACCCATCGGATTAAAGCTTGTAGAAGACAAAATGGAGGGCATTTTGAACACCTACCAAATCAATAACTACTTGTTGTTTTATCTTTAATTGTTATAGTTTTTTACTAGTTTTATGTTAATGCTTATCAAGTTTATAAAATAGTTTAATAAATGTTATTAGTTGTGGTTTCTCTTAATTATTTGTTTTTAGTTAATTTTTAGTTGTCTCAAATTATATTAATTTTTCATATTGAGTAACTAAATGGTAATTCCATGTACTTTTCAATTTATTTTGAGCAATTCTGTCAGTTTTTTAATTCAACAAAAGTATTTTTTTCCTTTCTATGTTCTCTTTACAAAAAAAAATCATTAAAAAAGAACCATGTTATGCAGGGTGTAATATTAAAGCACTGTATTGGTATACTTTATTACACATTTTCTTTAAATTCCAAATATCACGAAAACGGGTACAAATATGTATATGCCACACTTAATATAAATTAAAGGCAACTTAATGGGAAACGCAACCAGCAAAAAATATACAGAGCGTTCCATTTAAAAAACTCAAGAAAAAGCCATTTGAAAAATATCAAAATTGATTAGGTGCTAGGAACACCCTGTATAGCGCATCAAATTTCTTTGGGCACTATCACCTCCCTATTAGTATTGGTTATTTTCTGACAAAGTTGTAAGAAAATATCTGCAAAAATGACGCTATTACGTAGTTTTCGGAAAAGGCCTGCAACGGCAATTTTTTTAATAAAAAATTGAATATTGCAGAAACTATTAGCTTTACGTCAATATCACCTGATACAATTAGTAAGACAATTTTCTTCGCAATCATAATATGTTATAATATACAGGGCATTCCATTTAAAAAAGTTAATTTATTTTCTGCTACGCCTAAATGCAACACCCAGTATAAATGAAAATAATTTTACGTTGTAGAAAATGATATGCCAAACAACTTTTGTATTAAATATTTTTTTCCATCTCTAAAGATAATTGCTATATCTACCACCGCGACTCTAGTGACTCACCCTGTATATATAATCGGCAAATAAATTAACAAGTAAAACGCAATGTATTACATTAAATTTCAAATCACCAAAAACTTAAATGCATTACGTTTGAGTGAGAAAAGTAATACAAAATTGAGACAATGTACAAGACAAAAAATAGTATGGAAAACAAAAAACAAGTGCACACAGGTGGACGGAAACTTTTATTGAAAAAAAATTTAATGTTTTGAATTTAATTTACTTTTAAATAAGAGTAAAGGGGCTTTATACTGAGAAAAGTAATACAAAATTGAGACAATGTACAAGACAAAATATAGTATGGAAAACCAAAAAGCAAGTGCAGACAGGTGGAGGGAAAATTTTATTGAAATAGTTATTTATGTACCAAGGGTATTAGACGGATGTTTATGCCCAGAGGGTGACAGTTTAAAAAGCGCGAGGGCCGATAGGCCCGTTAGCTTTTTAAGTCGCCCGAGGGTATAAACATCAAGTAATGTTCCGAGGTACATACAAAATTTTATGTCCTACAATGGTTTTGCTCCTCCGTTTGAATAATATTAATAAATATTTTGACGTTATCAAGTGACATGCGTATCTACGGAGTTAAATAACAATACAAACAATTCGGAGCTGAGTGACAATACAGACAATTAACTGTCAAACCTATTAGCTTAATCACCAATAATTGACATTGATGAGTGACAATACAGTGACAATACATTAATTGTCAAACTTATAACCTTAATCGTCAGTGACGATTTAAAATTTACAATTTGAATGACAAATATTTGATATATTTGATATATAACCATGGCAATCGGCAAACAGAAGTTGATTTCGTACCGGTATCTAAGATGTAAAATGTCACTTTATGATAATTTAGGACATGCAAATCAAAAGAGGTTTCTTTCGTCAATCCCCAATTTAAAATTATTTTCAAGTATGGAACAACATTATGATCATTGTTCAGTATGTAGTAAGGGGCATAACCATATTCCTTAGTACTTTATTTTGGAATGCCTTCCTGATATAAGCTATCGAAAAATAATCGCTCATACCTTGAATAGGAATGTTATTATTTCCGTTCGGATGGACATGTTGGACTTCACAAAGGCTAATTTCCTTTAGAATATACCATTTGCAGCACGAATTTAAACGTACAATTACGGCGGACGTTTGTGGTAACCGGCAGCAGTTTTGCTCTGTCCCTTTTACAGCCAGCTAAGGGTTCATGGGTGGTAAATTTAAGCTGGACGTGACCTACGGGTTCGAAATGCACATAACGCAAAGTTCCAACCCTTACCGACCTTACCGGCGCCGCCGCGTCGCCGCCGTTCCAACGATTCCCCTTGTACCTGAATGGAAATTAATCGCTTAACAGGTTTGTTCAAAACCGCCGGCCAGAAATTGCCAGGGAGTTCGTGCGATTATCAATTTACCAGCTCCGACACGTCGTCTCTCGCCTATGGAAATTTTTATTCGCCCAAGTATCCGTCTAGCTACCCGAAAAACGTCAAGTGTTCTTATTATTTCAGAGCAAGGTATGTATGCACATGCTTTGGTAGCCAACCGGGAAGTGAAATAACATACGATGTTCCCGACTTAAGACCGAGATACAATGTTTGTTATTACAGCCTTATATCTCTTTTTAGTTTGAATCCATTTTTGTTCGTTTCTTTTTTTTGTAAAAAATTGAACACGTGACAAGAATGTACAAAGCAGGTATCATATATACAGGTATCAGTTATCGTTTCACCATTGCTAACTTCACTATTACTGGATGACAGTGGCGTAGCTACGGGGAGCAGTGGGAGCAAACTGCTCCAGGCCCAGGAGTAGGGGGCGCAAAATTAAAAGAGAAATAACAACACTTTTGTGTAAAAAATTCTATTGGCCAGAAATTCTAAATAAAACTAAGGGCCTAAATGATTTGTGATCTTCACTTAATTATCATAACTTTGATTTATATATTGGTGCGTTGTGTTTATGTTTATACATATAAAACTCATGTACTATCGTGAGCATAAAAACCGAGCACACTCACTTTCGTAATTTGTTCTTCTGCTACAGACAATTGTGGAATTGTATTGTGCAAGGCGATTTCGAACTAGCGTTAAAAATTGAAATCCCTCGTAGAGAATATAATTTAAAGTTGAAATGCAAGAGACTTAGTTTCCGAGTTACGTGACTAACAGATAACCAGAAATATTGATACAAAAAAAATAGCTTTAAATTAAAAACAGTAAACGAAAATGTTTTATTAAAAAGTTAGTAAGTTAGAAGCAATAATAAGTATTTCTATTAACTATTCCCAGGTATGGTTTTTACAGCAGCTTGCACTACTCATGTTGCCATATTTAGTTAATTAACATGCTGTGACAGTGGCGTAGCGAGAGGGGGGCAAGGGGGTATCATGCCCCGGGCGCCGCTTGCAAAGGGGCGCCAAATGGTCTCCCTTTGACTGGTCAGAATTGAAAGATCGGAAATTGTTAACAGTATTGAATAAAATTATTGAAGAAACAGAAAATATTTAAACTTTATTACTATAAGTATGTTCGATTGCTGGCCGCGATTTTTTCAATTGAGCGCGTTCCGATCTTTTTGATCGCAAATTTGAAATACTTGCTTCCTATTGGTGGAATCACCATGGCTCAGACCGCAAACGAGCAATCGAACTGCACTTTAGCAAACTGATCGCTAATCAGATTGAACAGAACTAAGCGCGGCCAGCAATCAAACTCTACTTATATTGTTTGAAGTTTGCAAAAAAGTGTAACACCCTTTTCCAATAGCACTACTCTTAATCGTTATAACGTCTAAGGAGAACTATACACATTAAGAATGCTATCTGAACAGTAATAAATGTGCGCTACGAATGACTATGTATACATGAATGAATAATAATAAAAGTATCCAGGGCTTGGACCGACTGTACGGGTATTATGCCGGGGAATACCCGTGTTTCCTAACGGCGCGCAACGGTACCGTACAAGAAGGGTACAAGGTTCGTCTCAACTGTTGTTATCAAAACAATATTGTTCTCGCACGTTCCAAAAGTAAGTTCTCCTTTTTATACTTTTTTACTGTTGTGTTCTTCGAAATGTGAGAAATGTATCGTTTATATTACACTTTTATTGTTTGCCTAATGCATGGCCATACAGGGTCATCAAAATGGAGCGTCTATGAAAACAATACTGTTTTCCGCTAACCGCATACAAAAACTTCGACCATTTGCGATCCGAACGGAGCGACTCGTCTCTAGGGGTACTGAAGCAAAAGTGTGTAGTATATGCAGCCGAATGTACATAAGCGTAGATATAGTTCCCTATACAAAAATAAAATTATTCCCATAAAGTTCAGAAATGAATAAAATGAAAACGCATGTTCAAAAAAAATACACTATTACTGATCAATACATTTATTAACAAGATATAACCAATATAACAAAAAATAATGAAATTGACGTAACCGCTTAAATGAAACCACGCTTCATCGGAAAAAAAGGAGCACTTAACATCATCTTCCAGGGTGTCCCTGGCCCAATTGCAAAAATGCACACTTCGACCAAAATCAAGGGGATACAGTTCCTGGACAACCGATATTTTGTACGGATGCATCTTCAGCTTTTTTCGCACTGCAGTATACATCGTTCCATAAGATATTCCTACAAAACTACATTAATTATTAAACATTAGTAAAAACCTCATGGTGATATTAACCAACAAAAACTAAAGACTGCCGTCCATTGTTTCCGATGCTATACAACGATGTGCTATGCGATGCCAGCAAGCATGTTAAAATTTATGTTTCAATAAGCATCTACTTATGCCATGCTGTGTTTACAACAAAAGGAGTCCCACAGCGTAGCATAGCATCGCAAGCAGTGGGTGCCGGGCTTTAGCCAGAATGTGCTATACAATTATCGTTATTATAATTTAACCAGCAATAAATGTGTGCCCACCCGCTTGTTGCGCTCTCCTATGCACTGATTTGTTAGGGCTGCGTACAACCTCAGCTCTAATATTTTGTAGCACTTCTTCGGTTAATTTTTGTGGTTGTCATCTGCCTGGCCTCCTATCTATTGACCCTGTCAATCAAAGTGTTTACAAGACGATTTATATGTCGTAACGAAGAAACATTGAACTGACCCGGAAACTTTTGAATAAGCTCTTCGGCGCACAACGTAACCGAAAAGGACCATTCCCCATTTCCCATTTTCTGGCAATTTCGGAAGTAGGCCTCCACAATAAACGTGTCTTGTTCATTTGTGTAGGGCATCCTGAAGAACAATCATTCACAAACACATAGCACAATGAACTGCAACGAACTAAAATAACAGCCCCTTAAATCAGCTGAGTTGCACGCATGATACGCCAATGGCGTGTTGCTAGTAGGAAGAGGATAAGCAGACAGCCAATCAGATCGCTCCTAGCATATGAATTTGTTTCGCGCCCCATGTGGAAGTAAATTTTGATATGCGCTTAGCGGAAAAAAGGTTTTTTTCCATAGACGCTCCATTTTGATGACCCTGTATATGGCTATAAGGGCGATGCTGCATGCTGATTGGTGGAACGGTCCGCGCGTAGCAACCCTTGGAATCAGTCTTCGTGTACTAGCGGTCGGGAGCGGACGTTTGTAACCGTGCAATCAACTAGGCACTCTGTATTTCTATATACCATTTTGCAGTTTATTAAATACGTTAAGTGACAGTGTTTTATTTAACTACGTCTGGGTCATCGTTAACAGAAAGTAATATCTTAATCGACCGTTTCCGTTTCGACAAAGCCTGCGCGAAATTAAATTTGTGAATAACCGTGTTTTGGGTGGTGACACTCCTTAGTGGAAGGCAATAGTTTGACGCATGACGTAAGGTTTATTACCAATGAACGGTTACCACTAATGGGCGTCAAATACGTCACTGTGGTTGCCCTTTCTAAGTATTTATAAGATTGCTTTACCTCAAATTTAAAGCCTAACCTGAGCCCGTGCCCTTATCCCGAAAAATAGTACACTGTTTTGTAGAAATGTGGTAGCTATTCGCAATATATTTTAGAGTATTTTAAAGTAGCTACTACAATCTTTTATTCTATATTATTCTATATATTAAGTATATTACTATGTCTTTTCCTGGATGGGAGGGGGGGGGGGCGCCAAAATAGTAGCGTGCCCGGGCGCCAGTTTTGCTCGCTACGCCACTGTGCTGTGATTAGCAAATAGTGGGGTGTAAATGTCAAACTCAGATATCTCGGAAACAATAATACTAACAATTCACGCCTTAACGTACCCGTGGCAGAAGAACATGCTTATAGGCATGCTTATACGCATGAAGCGATGACGTCCAAAAGACAATTTGTGGCGCGCTTTGTAAACGGTTATGGCAGTATATAATTCTACCATTACATTTTGAACTTTGAACTGTTTGTTGAACAACTTATTTATATTATTACGTTATGTTCTATATTTTGACACACAATGTACGTTTGTGTTTATTTAATATAGGCGTGTTATAGTCGGGCCAACTTAAGTAGACGGGTCGGAGTATAGCTATTTAAATGTACCATGCTTTCGTTACCAACTTCAGATAAATTAAAAACAAAGTAACAAAATGCAATTAATGCAACCAGTAACGCGCCCAAAGTATGCATCTTAAATTGCTATTTAATGTTACCATTATATTTCTAGATAATTCTTGCATATTTTTACAAATTTTATTTTGTTAAGTGGAATTTTGCAGTTTGACACAAGGTAAGACCTTATACGAGGACCTTCTACGCTAGTAGAAATAATATTAAATTGCCGCGAGACCTTAGCAAATAGAGTAAAAATCTGATTGCTAAATTAATAGCTTATTTTGAACGGGAATGTGGCCACGGCGGCTCTTTTCAGCCGGTGAAGTCTATGCAACTTAGTTTTCACCAGCAAAAACTTATTGCGCGCACATGGGCGCCCGCAGAGAGGGGCAAGGGGGTGAGAGGGGCAAGGGGGGATAAAAAATACGAAATAATTTTGATTTATAACTAGTGTTACAAACTAATACTTAAATACTGATTCAGTAAATCTGAGTCAGTTCTTAAATATTTTTTTTTCATAAGCTTTGTTATTATGTTTAATAATAAAATATTTAATAATTAAAACTAAACTTTCTGTCAACATGTTGGATATTTAACACAGATCATCCAACTTGCCTATAGGGTTGCCTATAGGGTTAAATTGTCATACGTCCCTCAGTTCTTGCGTGTCTATCTGAGATTTACAAAATTAAAAGGTGGGAATATTTGATAACTGCAGACAATGCTGTATGTACTGCTGTATGATAACTGCTTCTACCACCGCTAAACCCTCCGTGGTAACTAGTATTATATACAGTGATCAACAACTTACTAGTGTTAAAAATGAAACTCCACATAAAAATAATATTTTTAGTAAAAATAAAAGATTTTTTTTTCATTGATTTCCGTTAATCCGGATATATCCGATATATCGTCAAAAATACAATAAACGATTTTTGACCAATTAAGTAACTGGAAATATGTGAAAATAGATCGTGTGGTATCTACATCCAAAAGTTAAAAATTGTTGTAGAGTGCAAATTTATATTAGCTTGGAAAATAAAAATGTTTTTTTAATACTAAATTAATATTTTCAAAATGAGACGCTTCAAAACAAGATATTGAAAAATTTAATTTTTCTCCTATTTGTTCTCCGCGATTTTTCTATGCCAAGATGTTTTTGTCCGGTTGGTTCTTTCCAAAAACCAAAACAGTTACTCTACTTTTTGATGTTGGCAATTCTAAACCCAGCCCAATGCAATGGATGGTTATTTTTGCACCCCCCTGAAAATATTTCTGCGGGCGCCCATGTGCACGCACCCTATCAACGTAAATTGCTGCAAAATACGAAATATCACTATCTCTATCTCTGTCACCCCTGTACTAATATTGGCTCGTTTTTGTCCAATAAATAAATGAAAAATGGTAACATTGTACCTTCCATTTAGAGAGAAAAAGCATGTATCAAAGTGACAGATGCCACTTTTTCCTGGTTTCGGTTTGTTCAAAAAATTATGTAAATTTAATTTGTGTTTTAGTATTTTAAAGTGTAATCAAAGAAACGTATTATACAGGGTGTACCACTTTTTCCCGCAAAAGTTATTTTTAGAAAGTAAATGTCATTCTTAGCAGAACTTTTCATATGGACTTGTTTTTTCAACTCCTTAACAAGTTACAAGCGCTTGAAATATCAACAAAATAAAGAAAAATAAACAATAAAATACATAATCAATCAATACCTATAACAACAATTAAAGTAAACACACAATTTAAGTTAAACATTCACTAAATACATATGAAACTTTTTAAACATTTGTTTGTCTACAAGTAAATGTCATTCTGTCATTCGACTTACTGGGGTTTTCAAATACTAAAGAAGTTAGAGCCGTTTAAAATACAGTTTTGCTATTATTTCAAACGGCTGTTACTTTTTAAGGAATATGGAAAACAAATAACTCGATATGAAACTTTTTGCTAGGTGTGACATTGCAACTTACGAACACTTACATGTTGAAAGAGGATTTATTCTTGTTGATACATTTCATATATTTACCTGGTAATAACCATAGACAAAGTATTATAAAGTAATAACGAATAAAAAGTAGAGAAAAAGGAAACTATTTGACCACGTAAACAAAGCTTACAATAGTCTCAAAATGTTTGTAAATAAACCGTAAATCACGTGAGCGATGACGTGCAAAAGACAATGCGCATAACACTACCAGAATTACGTTCTCGGTTCGAGCATACCTAATTTTCTATTGCCACGAACATACCCAACAGCTTGCGCCACCACGGGGGTATTGGCAGGCCCGAACTTTCATTATTATGGCCCGCATCTGGTGCATGTCTGAAGTTGTTTGGCTTCCAGCGTTGCACCATCGAATGAGGAAAGCCACAGAAAAACCGTCCCTCTGGAAGCAAGCCTCGAGATTCGAAATCACGACCTTCAGACTGATAGCCGCGGTTCTACCGCTGGGTCACACTTTGACTGCTAAAAACTTATATTCTTTCATTGTAACTTAAAATTATATTCTGTAGCAGGTTTTAGTTTTTTGACACTAGTTATGAATCACCAATAGAACAATATGACGAAGAATAGAGTGAAGAGGAGAAAGCTTGTGCAAAAATTGTAAACTTAAAGCTTTACAATGTAGAAAGGACACCAATTATATAGAGGGCGTGTCGTTCTACGTCTCGAGTATTTATAGAGGCAATGTACTCACTTTATTAACAGAAAAAAATAAACGGAAAAAATTAAAAATTTACCGTTTTCAAGATATAACGTTCAGTAGATTAAAGGGGTGGGGTAGTAGAGTACTTCTTGTTTTACAAAAAATGGTATTTTTTTTTATAATTTAAAAAAATATCTAGAGGTTGCTACCGGCTTTCAAGAAAAGTGAATTAAATTTGTATTTAAAAACCAAACAAAAATCGTTTTATTTTTATTTTTATTAAAATATATTTTCGTGCTACGATTATTATCTCAATAACAAAAAATAATCAATAAACTTTTGTATTTAAATATCTGAGCATGTCACATATTTACAATAGGGTATTTGACTGTATTAAAAATATGGCATGTATTATAGTCATCCTAATAGATTACAGTTTAAGAATACTATTTGTTATTACTTTTCAAAAAAAAAAATGCTTTATTTCTATGAAAAACCAAAATTAAAATTGAAGTTTATTCACGTCCTATCACGTGATTGAAAACGCTCTGTAATTGGGTCAGTCTCCAGTGATGTCATTCGTTAGTCCGCCTTAGAGCGCGTTCGGTTTGTCAGGGTATGGTATGGGGAGAGCAATGCTCAGATAACTTGGGTCGCCTGTCTCTCTCTTATATGCAGATAAACGCCGTATGACGTTAGTCCGCCTATTATGCAGCGCGTCACTCTCACCGTAAAATACCGGGTTATCCGAACGCGCTTTTGTGCTTCTCCCGTTTGAATTTAATAGCACGAAAGCGTCATGTAAGCATAACTTTGTAGGTTAGGATAGCCCTAACCTTCAGCTGTCAGATCAGATAATACCTTTCGAAAATACGATAGATAACTTCTAGTCAGTTTTACTTATGTCGAAGTAATCTTCACAACAGAAAACACTTGTATTGGCGGCTATTTATTTCACTTCGATTTCTACGAGCCAACCACTTTCTTCGCAGTTTCAAATCTTGCGGAACAGCTACAAATAGTTTATCCGGAGTTTTTCTTGACGTATCTCTGCATTGTGGATTTATACACCATTGATAACCCATTTTTATGTAGAAATTGTGAAAACAACACATCATACAACACAATTACCAAATGGCGACGATGCCGATGCTGACAGACCATATGATTTGACATCTTGACATCACATCATCTTGACATCACTAACCGGTGACGTCACAACAACAGAAAGTATCGTTTTGGCGGGACTTTTGGTGATTCAATTTTTAACGCTGATTTTTATGAAATATTGAGGAAATAATTACAAAAATAATGCATTTACAATGTAGAGTGAAGGAATAAACACATTAAGATGGTTTTCCAAAAATAGTCAAATACCCTATTAGATACTTAATTTAACAAAAATACAATATTTTAAAATAAATGACTACCGCGGCCAACAGCAAACAAAAATCAAAGTTAAAACGGATTCAGGTATGCTTCCTTCCGTTGATCTAAATCTGGCGTGAGCAAATTTGAATTATGTCGGGTTTTAATGAAAGAGAAAAAAGGCGTGTATTTACACTTTTTTATTTTTTTCTTTGTACAGATTTTCTCAAAAACTAGACTGAATTGACTATTCATGTTTCGAGATCTAGATTCTACAAACAAAAGCACACTAGGATCGGTTGTCACATGTTCGATTTCTTTAATTATATTGGCCAAGCTCAACATTTAGTTTAAATTAGTGCATTATCGGCACATAGACAAGTAATTGGAAATCTGTGAAATGTTCTCAAAAGTTTATGGATTATTTGTTTGTAGTAAGCTAATAATTGTAAAAAGCAAAATTATAATAGCTTACAAATAAAAAAGATGTTTTTTTTTTATTTTTCGTACTTCAAAGTTCACTCATTTTTCTTGACATACCGACCATTGTATATATATATATATTTTTCTACTTTGCATTCACAATGCACACATTCTGACACTGTTTTTGGTGTTACAATTAACAAATTGTAATACCGTTTTTAGTAACTTTTTTTAAGATGCAAAACTGCAAAATATCAATATTCTATTCATATTTAAACATGCGTGTAGCCTGCTATAGTATGCCCAAAGGGTTGCGGCTTTCTTAGTTTTGCTGTGTTCATCAAAATACACCAGCATGACGTTTTCGGTGATGTTTTGCGACTCTGGTAAGTGATCGGCATCATTCTTTTCAACTAAACATCAAATCCCCTTTTGAGATATAATTCAAGGAGCACATTTCAAGTATTATGCAAAGATCAAACATACATCGTATATATGAACGATTTTAATTACTGTTGCGGGATTGTAAATGCGCAATACATGGTTTATTAAATAATCAGCATACACGTAGGACGCTATAGTACATTTAAAGTGTTGAGGATTTCTTAGTTTATGTAATGTATAAGTTTTCGGTAACAGTTTGGACCGAATTTTGCTCGTGTCAATACCGTATTCGTTTTGTCCGTCGCTTCCGACTTTGTCTAGTTCTGGTTGTGTCCAACGTATTTGTTATACCTCCATCACATATAATTTTACTAAGTATAATTTATACTAATAAATTATTACACCGAAATTAGAATTTGGTTTCAATTATATGTGCGTGTAAACTTGTATAAGCCAGCGGTACTAGGTAGAAACTGCTATTAAACGTTAACCGTTATAACAATTCTTTAGTAAGATCTTATTCTTTTAAGTAATCAGTTACCGCCAAACACGTCTATTCTGATTATTATAATTATGAAACCACTATTTTAAAGTTGTCTTTTTAGGTTATGTTTCATGTATTTATCACAGTAGGGTTAAAGTTGCTGCCCCAAGCTCCATTATGATCATAGTTGCGACCTCGCTGATTAATTTTTAAAACTTGTAGGCTAAAGTAGAGTAAAATTATTCACAATTAGATTTTGTCATGATTTTATGTCAACCTTACGAAGTTGACAGTTTACTACAGTACTGCCAGGTGGTACCCGCAAAATACCCTTGATTCCAATTTAGCGCAATATAGTAACCACAATTTCCAAATTTATATAAAATTAATGACGCAAAGTAGAAAAACTAGTATATTACACTCGTTTTATAAGACGTATTGGCGCACTCGTTCCATTTGGGCACTCCTCGCTACGCTCGTCGTGCCTAAAACAACTCGTGCGCCAATTTGACGCCTTATAAAACTTGTATAATAATATACTATTTTAATTATGAAAAATAATACTGTAATTGTTTCTCAGATCATATAAAATGTGAAGAGATGACCCTAGAAAGAAAATGATAAAATAAGAAGCATCCTATTAAAGTGTCGTCTGATATGTAGACCATTGTCATTTTTTGGTATTTAGTGATTGTCATGGGATGAACTCACAGAGATATAATTAATTATGGGATGGCCTGAGATTTTTTTAAATAAAAAATCTTCTGAATATAATATAACGGATAATTTTTCTTATTATAGTATGTCATGTTCTATCGTCCCTATAAATATTCGGGATGCGAACTAACCACCCTGTATGGATAAATCACCTTCTATATTACACTGAGAACATTTCCAACAATTGTGCAATCTGGAATATAACCGAGACCGCACAGTGACCACGGATTTCACAAGGGCACTAATTAAATTTCCCCACACAAGGTGACTAAATAATAGCCGCCAGTAAATTACGTTATTAATAAATGAATAGCCATTGTTGTGCTTCTAGCAGCTACAGATTATAGAGACTATATAAACTATTATTATCGAAATATTGGGTCATATTCATAATGCTATAAAAAGGTATAATATGTATCTTGCAGGGAATCGAGTTATGCAATTATTACTGGGTGAGATGATCCTATAGGTAGGTGAACTTGATTGCTATAAGAAATGTGAAAACTCGGATTAGACTGCCTCAAAGATTCTTTTAGTTAGGAAAACCAAGATTATCGGTTCTTTTCGATCGTATTATAAATACACTGCTCAAAAAATTAGGGGAGCACTTTTTTCGAAGCCTGTAACTTTTTAAATAATAGTTCTAGGCAAATCAAATTTAGTATGCTTTAAGGGCATATATTTAACTAAAGAAAATTACAAAAACAATGTTACAACTCTTAGTTACAACTTAAGTTACACTTAAAAATGTAAATTAATAACGCAAAACAAAATGTCAAGTATGCTTTGAATTCACGTATGAAAGCCTACTAAAGATGACAAATGAATGCAGTTGTCAATTTTCGTTGATTAGAAACGTTATTAGAAGTAAAATGAGGCATCTTAGTGAAGTGCAAGTTGTTCGTGCTGTCGCCATTATTCAGCATGGCCACTCTATTCGACATGTTAGCAGGGACCTTCAAGTTTCCTCTTCTGTTATTCAGCGTTTATGAAATCGGTTTCGGGAGACTGGGCAATATGTTAGAAGAGCTGGACAAGCCGAAATCGAAAAACTACTGAAAATCAAGACGGATTTCTTGTCCTTTCCTCTCTAAGTCAGCGTACTGCCACAGCACGAGACATCCTAAACGACCTAAGACGAGCACATGGAATAGAAATTTATGATGAAACTGTCAAACAGACTAAATAAAGCGAGTTTGAAACCAAGAAGACCTGTCCGCGCACTCCTTACGCAGCGTCACAAAGCAGCGCGAATGAGATTTGCTCTGGATCACAGTGATTGACAACTTCGTCACTGGACGCCTGTCCTGTTTACAGACGAGTCCAGATTACGTGGATATAGACGTCCTGGTGAACGCTACGCAGCCGTTACTATACAGGACGTGGATAGATTTGGTCGTGGATCTGTGATGGTTGGGGCTGGAATCAGTATAGACAACAGAACTGATCTTGTTGAGGTTTCTGTTAGACTAAATGCCATGAATTACATCGAAAACATCTTGGAGGACCATGTGGTGCCTGCTGCAGATGGCGACGGTCAAAATTTCATCCTAATGCAGGACAATGCACAGCCACATACCGTCACCATAAACTTTTTACAAGAACGTGGAATTCAGGCCATGGAATGGCCGGCGTTAAGTTCTGACCTGAATCCTATTGAACACGTGTGGGATCAGCTTGACCGACGTGTTCGCAAGCGCCCTAATCCACCACTAACCGTACAGGAACTGACACAAGCCCTCATTGAGGAATGGGAAAGCATACCCCAAAAATCTCATCGGAGACTTGTGCGAAGTATGCCACGCGGGTGTGAAGAAGTGATTCGTGCTCGTGGAGGGCATATACTGTATTAAACCTCACCAATCCACAGAAAACCCGACTGTCATCGATACTATCACAGTTATTTCCATTTTGTTTTGCGTTATTAATTAACACTTTTAAGTGTCACTTAGAAGTAACTAAGAGTTGTAACATTGTTTTTGCAATTTTCTTTAGTTAAATATGCCGTTGGAGCATACCAAATTTGATTTGCCTAGAACTATTATTTAAAAAGTTACAGGTTTCGAGAAAGTGTTCCCTTAATTTTTTTGGGCAGTGTATTATAAATAGTTAAATAACTTGTCATATGGTGGCGCTTTGTGAAATAGGAAAGTTATGTAGACATTCTTGAGATATTTTCGAGTAGAATGAAATGGGACATTTTTAATTTATTATTTGACTATCTAGAAAAGTACGCCTCTGCGAAAACAAAAATATACAAAATTTTGCTGGTATGAAAAACGACGCAATCATCATTATCATTTTGTACATATTTGAGTTTTTTGCAGTTTTTTATCACTGATCTGCTCAACAAATAGACTCAATTCAGAATTTCTGTCTTTAGATTCAGATTTTGCGCAAAAGGCCTACCAGCAACAGTTCACTCGTTTGACTTTGTGTATTGTCGGCCGAGATTGTCACAGCTTAGATTATTTTATTTTTTGCAAATTAAGGAAATGTGAAAAGTTCTGATATCTAGACTCAAAAGTTAATTGGTTATTTTCTTATTAAGTAAAAAAGTTCATAATTTAAATTTATTGTAGTAAAACAAAATGATGTTACATAAATTGCGAATGGATATAAAAGAGCAAATTGAGGAGGCCCTGCAAACAATTATATAATTATTTATTATTTACTTATTTAATTTTTAAATAAGGAACACCGTACTACATATTAGGGTGGGCCGATTAATAGTTATTTATGTACCAAGGGCATTAGACGACCCTCGAGCGACTTAAAAAGCTCTCGGGCCTATCGGCCCTCGCGCTGTTTAAACTGTCACCCTCGGAGCATAAACATCAAGTAATGCCCGAGGTACATACAAAATTTTATGTCCTACAATGGTTTTTTCTTCCGTTTGAATAATTTTAATAAATATTTTGACGTTATCAAGTGACTTGCATATCTACGGCGTTGAGCAATACAAACAATACGGAGATGAGTGACAATAGAAACAATACGGAGATGAGTAACAATACAAACAAATAATTGTCAAACAGAATAATTAGCTTATTATATTATTTCTTGACCGAAAATGATTGTATCGGAAAATATTTCTGAGGAAATCGCCCACCCTAATAAATATGAAGCGCGCTTGCTTAAAAAACGAACATTTACAAAAGTACATGGAGTTATATATGTAGAAATACACCGCACCAATCTATAAATCAAAATTATGCTAATTAAGCCAAGATAACAAAACATTTTGGTCCTTAGAGTTTTATTTAGAAAATCTGGCGAATAGAATTTTTTACACAAAAGTTTTTTATTGCCCTTCCTGTTTTGCGCCCCCTCTATTCGTGCGCCTAGTGCAGTTTGCTCCCACTGCTCCACGCAGCTACGCCCCTGCCTCGAAACAAAAAAAAAATAAAAAAATATCAATAATTAAAGTAATTTTAAAGCCTGTGCGGCAGTTGAAAACATCAAAATAAAAAAAATAAATTAGGTGTTTTCTTTAATTCCTTAACTCACAACTTTTCCATGATAGAACATTCCCGAATTTGAAAATTTAAAAAAATCGGCCTACCCTACTACATATGTGGCTCTGCATATAGAAAATCGACCTAACTGACATCTCTCGTAACGGTAGTATTGACCCCTGTGTATGGAGTGGCGTAACAACAACAGCTTTGTTCATTGTTAATACTTCTCAACGATAAATATTGAAATAAAATGTTTTATCCTCTTAAATCATTTCTACATAATATGATATATGACTATGGTCGAACCACTATTAGTAGAGCGCTTGGAATATAGCCTCTCAGAGAAATACTAATAGTGATTCGACTTATCAACATATTCTGCCCCTCTGTTTAGACATGAGCGCGAGAAAGTCCTGACTTGCCACAAAAACTGCAAATTTAGACCAGGTAACATCCGAAATATCATTTATAGATTGGCTTTTTTAAGCATTTTTGTATTGAGATATCCGCTTTCATCAAAGCCTTGTTTACAACATTTATTACATAAAACATTAGAAAACAAAAACACCATAAGCATAACATAAATTTTACGTGGTAAAAAAGTGAAAATGTTGGCCGTTTCGGAAAATAAACGAGTGTTAATTTAGAAATAGAAGAATCGTGTATTTTTTTCACTTCTTTCATCCTCAGGTTTAAACCGCAGGGAGAAAAAAGAATATGTTTAAGAAAATGTTAAAATGTGACATTATATCGTGATACGTTCGTAAGTATAGATAAAGTAGATACAAATACGAAAATGCTCTTTCGAAAAAGGATGGCAAAACAGTAAGTGGCATTAATAAATGCAAGTAATTAAATTCAAATTAACGCATCACTGATATTAATTTTCATTTCAGCGCACCGAATTAGGCGAGGCCACTTGAGTGACCAGTGCGGCCATATACGTAGACCAGGTTTTTGCAGATTTTTGCATGACCAAAATAGTATCAGGAAGCCGACGGTCCCAGGTCACGTGGAACAGTCCGTAGATGTATTGTGATGTGTTTTCGACTCGCAAATATCATTACTTAATTTGTTATAAACAAAAAACCTCAAAAAATCGTTTTTTTTTTCGTTTTTTGCTTGTAAAAGCTTAACCGATGGAGCAACCTTGCTGATTTCAAACGAATTGTAGAGAAAGAAAAGACGAAAAAAATTGGCCCAACACGGACTCGATCGGATTAATATTAACGGAGAAAATCAAGAAAAATCGAAAAAATCTGCGTTTTTTCAAAAATTCATAACTCCGCCATTTTCAAAGTTGTAACGCAGGCTTTTCGCGAGAAAGTAGCGATTGGTGGGTACTTTGAGTGTGCACAACCTAGGCGTTGTCCGATGATTAGGTTTTGCATATTTTCGATTTGATTTTTTAACGGATTTCATAAGTATACACACAATACTTCTGTGCTACAAAACGTCAATTCTGATTTTGCGTTAAAATGATGCGAAATAGGTGAAAAATTTTTGCAAACATGATCGAAAACGGCAGCGCGCTCGGAAGCGGTCTAGTAGTGGGGGTAGGCTGCCGACGCGGGGAAGCACACCTATAGGAATACAAGCGCGCTGCGGTCAAATATGAATAAGTAAATGAAAAAGGAAACTCTTCTTTTATGCACAATATTTATTAGTAATCTACTTGGGACGCGTTTCGGACCGCAGGTCCATCTTCAGCCGCCAAATAGTCAAATCATTCGACGTCGACAACAAGATTGTAATAGCAATTAAATATGTAATATGCAAGGCACCTATACGTCGACATAATCAAAATTTAAAAGACACGAAAAATTCCGCGGACAGATGATATTATTAAGCAACTTGTCACCAGCAGTGTTGGAACGGAGTGGGTGTGAATCTTTACCTGACCGCTTTCGAGCGCGCGGCCGTTTTCGGTCATGTTTGCAAGCATTTTTTTACCTCTTTCGCAACATATCAGGAAGTTGATACTATTTTTGTCACAACTCAGTCATTTTCTGCTCTATTGCCTGGTCTAACGTGTTACTGGATTATAGTGCCTTTGCCTTATAGCGCCAGTGTATCCCTCGGTTCCAACAATGTGAGACGGAGATATAAATTTTATTTAGTTTCGATGCATATAGTTTGTATATACTTTCTATGCATATGACTGCTAGTGACGAAACACTTTGGCGATCGTATCGCTTCTGCTGTAGACACCTGCACAGGCCTTTATGCATTCGCCTATCATTAGTTATGAGTCTTCAAACACAGGGATCAATACAATCGAAAGCAGAGATGTCAGTTCGATTTTCATATTCCGGGACACAATGTAGATATTTTCATATACAAAGAAGTACTGTTGTGTAAAAATCTACTGTCTTGAGAATAAATTGTAGTTTTACGTCGATTAAGTCTGCTTTAAATAATTTCCTTCTTGCCACCCTTTTCACATATCTCTTAACTTCTTGGCGTAATTGTTTTCTTTTAATCTCCTTTTTCCATCAGGGGTGTTGTACATATATCATGAATAAGTTTCACAGTTATCATTCGAGTTGTTCTTATTCATTATCGATGTATTTATTTGTCAATGTTGGATGTACATGTTTTTTGCATAGTATATAAGACTGACTCAACTGCTATAACAAAAGTAAAAATATGGGATGATGGTATTATAAATAAATTTAAATAATCACAAGCTTAAAGTGAAAATGCCTACTACATTACTGGCCATTTTTGAATGTTTATTAACTTAATCAATTAACCAGAAACAAAGAACGGGTCCAATTGGTTTTCGAGGAGATCTCTCTTCAGAAAGGCGATATCAGGTAAATTTTATTGTTTTCTTGTTTGTTTTTTGTAAGTTTCCTTTTCTTCTATTGGTTTCAGTTGTTTAAATCGTGCAGATATTATTAAGATATACGATGGATTGTCGGCGAACGAACCTGCTATAAAGTTCCTCTGTAATGAGGCAACCGAAATCGAGATATTGTCCACGGGTCCTAATCTCTTCGTTGAGTTTGTAGCAAATTCTGACTGGCCAGGACACGGCTTCAAGGCGCGCTATCAGTTTCAACCTGTTGATGAGAATTTTGTTGGTAATTAGTCGTCAGACGCCACCTCAAGCGCGATTATGTCTCCTGAGTTTCAGATGTTGACCAAGGAGATGGAAAGATGAAAATTATGGGCCCGAGTGTTAGTGAAACACGTAAGTTCTTTAATATACCTAAAATAATAGGTTAATTATTAAGCTGTTTTAATAAGAGCGCGATAGTACTTAGCAAGTATAATAACGCCAAGGTGCCGCCGATGTGGCAACCTGCTCATTGAAATATGACATACCAGCAATTTTTTTAAAAATAAATTGTAGCTTGATCTAGGAGTGATTGATATTGTCAAGGTCATTTAAAGCTCAAAGTGTTATTTTTAAATTGAAAGTTATGTTTGTTATACTAACGTGAGATTTTGCCTGATGTTTTCTGAATTGACATAACTTCGGGTAGGTGACAAGGGACCAAGAATACCAATTCTACAAGGATTGCGCAATTGATGTTTTTAAGTTTTTGACAATAAACGCATTCACGTCATCATCCCTGGGTTACCGCAATACAAACATTTCAAGCTTCAAATGTCAAATGTGTTTTTTCAAGGTCTGCTTTTGACGTTTCAGATGACAATCACAACGTGTATTATCGCGCTTTGATTGGTCTGTTTGAAATTCCCGCACTTTAAAGTATCAAGTGTGTCTGCTTTTGACGTTTCAAACAAACATAACCACAACAATGATTATTGCGCCACTGTTGGTTTGTTTGAAATCCCCGCGTTTCTACGTGTCAAGTGTGATAGTTTAAACAAATCTGGGAAGGCAACCCGGTACGCCATCTCGGCGAAATCGTCCGATTATTGTTTCGTGTGTCCCGACAATTTGACAATGTACGCATGTGACGTCATAGCGCTGTTAACATTGAAAGATAGGGATTGAGCAATCCTTGTAAAGTATCGTTTACATCCACTTAACCTAACTTAACGTACGAAAACTTAAAAAATTGTGAAAGTTGAACTCCATTGAATTATATGTGTTCGTGTACATTCACTTAGCACGTAGCAAAACTTAACGTAACGTACGGAATTGTTCAAGTATCGTTTACATCCACTTAACTTAACGTACGAAAAATTATACTTAACGTACGAAATTTAGATCAGTTCAATTTACATTCACTTACGGTGGAGTGTTTGACATGCTCCTCTGACAGTGACACAATATGAAATCTATTGCTTTTAACGATACGAATATGTTCACGTACACACAAGTTGGATCAAGTTTCCATCATCCATGATTATAATCAGTAATTGAGCTAAACATATTGCAAAGAACACAAAGACAACAAAATTCTGAACACATAAGTTAATTTTTAGGTTATGTACCTATCACCATCATCTGTAGTGTCAAAATTGAAAGCCTGTGATTGGTGCACTTAGCGCAAAGATTCTGTTAAGTTGAATCAACAATTCCGTACGTTACGTTAAGTTTGCTAGGTTAAGTGAATGTACACGAACACATATAATTCAATGGAGTTCAACTTTCCCAAATTTATAAGTTATCGTACGTTAAATTAAGTTAAGTCGATGTAAACGATACTTTACTCAACTTCAACTTAACAGAATCCGTGCGCTAAGTGCACCAATCACAGACTTTCAATTTTGACAATACGGATGATGGTGACAGGTACATAACCTAAAAATTAACTCATGTGTTTTGAACTTCGTTGTCTTTGTGTTGATTTGCAATATTTTTAGCTCAATTCACTGATTATAATCATGGATGATGGAAACTTGATCCAACTTGTGTGGACGTGAACATATTTGTATCGATAAAAGCAATAGATTTCATATTGTGTCACTGTCAGATGCGCATGTCGAACACTCCACCGTAAGTGAATGTAAATGGAACCGCTCTAAATTTCGTACGTTAATTATAATTTTTCGTACGTTAAGTTAAGTGGATGTAAACGACGCTTAAGAATCTAGTATTCTTGACAAGGGACGTTATTTGTTATACCGAGATATCAAAAATTACCTTGATCAAGGGTGGTCATGGATTTTAAAATGATTGTCGTACATTTACAATCATTTTTTAGTGTCAAAATCTGTCAAGTCATTGTGCTGAAGTTTTTTAATCCTACGCAGTTTTGGAATTATGGCTCTTACGACACAGCGCAAAATTTACATGATTGAAGCCTATTTTCGAACGGGTGTGTTAATAATAATTCTTTATTTGTCATATGATCTGTTCCAGATACTGACAATTGTCAGTTACATTGTAGAAAACCTTATTCTAGATATAAAACAAAAACGTGTGCTCAGTATACATTACAAAATAAATAAACTCCATCAGCATAATCAAAGATGAAAAAGCAGACGCAAAAATTCATTAAAATATATACCGCCAATACACATTAAAATCAATAAATATACAGAAAATACACAAATATACACATATGCATCACACCAATACTTATAATCCGCGCGATATGTATGATAAATATTCGTCAATTGAATAAAATGAGTGCGTTATCAAAAACTTCTTCAACCTTGCCTTAAACAAACCCACATTTGTGGCACAAACAATATGGTTGGGTAGTGCATTGAATGTTCTGACCATCATAAAGTATGGACCCCGCTCATAAACAGACGAGGAATGACGAGGAACCGACAACTTACCACCATTTCGCGTCCTAACAGCGGTTGAAACCTCGGAATTGGTCAGAAACTGTCCCAAATTTGCTCGGCAGTAAGATAGCAGGTGATACAAATATAAACACGGCAACGTAAGAATTTTAAACTGCCCAAAGTGTTCCCTGCACGACTCTCGGTAGCTCAGGCGCAACATACATCTCAAGAAGCGCTTTTGAAGCCTAAATAAAGCAATCATCTGAGGTGATGATCCCCATAATATAATCCCATAACTCAACACGGACTGCACACTAGCTACATAAAATACCCGCACAGATGGTTGATCCAAAACATCTCTTAATTTTGACACAGCGTAGTACGTTCGGTTCAACTTCTTTTGCAAGTAAGATATGCGACAATCCCATCCCAGCGAGCGCTGCAAAAACACACCAAGGAACTTCACATCCTCACACAGTGAATGGGAGCCCATGCTTGTTCTAACCAGTAGTGATTGCTGAGGTGCATCTAATGAAAATTTTGTTTTCTTAGTATTTAGAATCATTCCATTCGCAGTGCACCATTCTGTCATCTTATCATATGCCTCAGTCAGAAGTCCAGATAGACGAGACATGTCCCGATTGCTTACTATGAGCGTCGTGTCGTCCGCGAATTGATAGAGGCTTCCAAATCCCATGTACGATGGCAAGTCATTCATAAACATCAAGAATAACAGAGGTCCACGAATAGATCCTTGGGGGACTCTAACCGCTAATCGTGATGAACAATCAGATCTTGTTCCATTCACACATTAGTTAATGGAACTGGGGAATACAGCCAACGTTTGTGCTTGGACAATTTTCGAGAGCTGAGAAGTGCTATAGCAATATTACCGGACAATTTTTATGCGTGCCTTACAAATTGTGTTGAAGTGTTTCGCGAAACTGGTTCTGTGACTCATAAAAAAAGGTGCTGGTAGACCAAGAGTTCGTACAGAAGAAGTTGTTAATGACGTTCGTCAACGTATGGGAGAAGAGCCTACAAAACCTTTAAAACGTCTCTCTTGAGAAATTGGACTTTCGTATGGAACACGCCGAACGATTGTAAAGATGGACATGAACATGCATCCATATAAGATGCAATCATATCAAGCTCCTCTGCCCGCAGACCACCCTAGACGCATTGCGTACAGCCATTGCTTATTGTTTGTCAATAATTTAATGAATAACGATCTGCTAAACTTAACGTTTTCTTCTGACGCAACGTGGTTCCACCTTTCGGGATAGATCAATTCTCAGAATATGCAAATGTGGAGCACTGATAACCCGCACGTTTTTATTGCTCAGAAAATTGGTGGTTGGATGGCAGTTTCTCGCAGGAGAATATTTGGGACAATCGATTTCACCGTCAACGTAGAAAGGTACAGAAACAACTTTTTGGCTAAATTTGTGCAACAGTTACACGATGATGAACGCGAGTTTTTTGATGACCGGCTGATAAGTTTGCATACAGAAGTCGAGCTTCCTCCGAGATCACCTTGTTTGACAATTATGGACTATTTTGTTTTTCCTTACTTAAAAAAATAAGATTTTCGCAACTCCGGTCATAATTTGCAATCGACAATAACAATAGACAATAGACAATCGTTTTACCTTCTTAAGACCTAGGGCAAATTGAATTTTGACGACTGCGGTCGGATTATTTGGGAGTATGTGCTGCGCGGAGGGATGTTCATATACAACACAAAATACAATTTATCACTATCAACATTATTATGGAGCCAAAACTTAAAATAGGATAATATAGTCCAGTAATTGTAATGCGCAAGCAAAGCTGTACTCAAAATCGTAGCTTGTTTGCAGTTTGAAGAAATAAACATTTTATTTCGTCTTTACTGTAACGTGAATGGAAAATAAGTTGATTTTTGCGATCGATTTTTACGATAAACACAAACCCGGGCTCCGGATTTGATTATTGTGTTTTATTTTGTTTTTATGTGTGAGCCCCTACATCACTACATATCCGTAAAAAGAAGAACTTAAGATTTTTACTACATAGCTCACGTAAAAATGTGAGGTTTAAGGTTTTAGTTTTAGGGTATTTAGACATTTCTAAGCAATTGGAAATCTGGTTAATATGGTTACCTCAACTTATGAACGTAAAATCAGGACCATTATAAAGAACTCATAATATGATAAAAACATATAATTTTCATTTTCTTATCGCTTTTGTTTTCAAGGTACAGAATGTTATATAATGTTACTTTAGCATATCAGGAGTATTGCTGTAATTCCTCCAACAGTAGTCTTGAAAGCTGGTATTTAATAAACTAATACGCTAATACGCAAACTAATACTAATATCATTTTCATTGTAGTTTTTGCTTTAATTTTAATAATAATTAATTACTACTATATTAAATCACTCTAAACACTGAAGGTTGCTAGTTACCTGCTAGTTACCTATAAAACAATGACTTTTCGTGCTGGTATTTTCACCTACCTACAAAGTTCTGAGTAGCTTACGGACAGATTTGTTGCGCTACTTTTGCTCGTTAACTGAACAGATGTTTACGTCCAGTCGTCTCACTTAACGGACTATATCAGGGCAACAAATATGACAAATCTAAGGGCTGGTATTTTCTTGTCAATTAACAGGCTAAAATAGCAGTACAATATGACAGATCTGCATTTTTTAATTTTTAATTACCTGGCCAACGTAATTTATGATTTTTCTTAGTAAGCTTGTGGTTTTATGACCATAAGTTAAGGGATATCTTGCTTATGCTCCATGATTTTAAATTTCTTTTTTCGCTTAGGTTCAAGCTGTGATTTATCATTTAATAGCGATTCTACCAAAAACGGTACAATCTCTAGTCCGCACTACCCTGACACTTACCCCTCTAGAACGTCCTGTAGTTACGAATTTGAGGGCAAGGGCAAAGAGAGACTTAGAATAAGATTTATCGACTTCCAACTGAGTACTTCACAACACGTCGTGGGAGAGTAAGTTCTTATATACATTCAGTGCAAAAAAGTCAACCACCTAATATTAGTGTTCAAGAACATTGACAAACATTTTACAACCTTTTTGCAACCTATCTTCCAATTCTATAAACAGATAATAGTAAATAGTTTTTAGGAAACTCACACCTTCTACTATTACAAGAATGCAATGTAACAGTTTGCGTTTAATGTCTTGTTTAATGTCTTGTCACTAAATGGGAAATATTTAGTGGTCGACATCTTTTTTGTCGATGAGTCTAGCCTAGATGTAATAACTATTTTTTGTTGCCCAGAGATTGCATCAATCAGGATTCTGTGATTGCCTACGTCCACGTGGAAGGCAAAACTGAAATTATTCAGACATCGTGTGGATCTGTCCTACCCAAGTCAATCATGTCGAATGGCCCTAGAATGTTAATACAGCTGAAGAGTATGTTCGGCGGCCATAGCGCCAGAGGATTTAGAGCAATTTATACTTTTACTGAAAGTAAGTCGCTAAAAAGACTGTAGCTTAGGGTGGTCCAAATTTTAACCTTGCAATATCTTTTTTTTTGCTGGAGGGCAACGACCCCCCCCCCAATTGGTTCCCTTTCCGGAAAAAAGAATTCCCCCAAAATGTGAGAAAAATCGGTAAGCGCTAACACGTGCCACCGAGCACCTCTTTCCCATTTAAAATACATTGCAAAAGTGCATCTTTTTTTTCTTTTTTTTCACGTTTCGGATTTAGAGTTTCCCAAGGATCAAATCCACAACCACTATTTTTTTCTTTACCATCCCCACAGTACCTTAAATATGAGACAAAAGTTTCCCCAAGTTTACAATTTTACAATGTTACGTGTTTTATAATCTTTTTGGCAGAAGTGATTATTATTGGATTATTGACATATATTATGTCATTTATTTTCATTACTAATTTAATTTTTTTAAACAATTGTTTAAACAAAATTATACGATGTTACGAACATATTTGTCAGGGTGGGGTGGGGGGTGGTGAACAAAAAAACAAATAGTGGTTGTGTATTTGTTCCTTGGGGAGTTCTGAACAATTTCTAATAATCTCCCGCAACTTTTTTTTTAAATCCGAATCGTGAAAAAAAAAGGAAGAAAAGATGAATTTTTGCAATGTATTTTAAATGTCAAATTTGAGGGGCTCGGTGGCACGTGTTAACGTTAACCGATTTTTCTCAAATCTGGGGGAATTTTTTTTTATGGAAAAGGAGCAGAATGGGGGGATCATTTCCCTCTAGCGAAAAGTCCGTTTTTTTTTTTGGACCACCCTACTGTAGATGCATGAAATGAAGATATTCTATTACAGATTATGGAATAACTACTGGCGTTCAAATACCGGATTACCCATGTGCCTTCGTGTTTAGTCGAAATGAGTCCAGGAGTGGATATTTTCACAGTCCTAACTATCCCGGATTATACCCTCGTGACACTGAGTGCCATTACTTTTTCTATGGGAACGAGAATGAACGGGTTCACCTTAGATTTAGTGCCTTTGATGTCGAAGGAAATCGCCCGTAAGTAATACTTCCCTTAAAGTTAGTAAAACGACTAAGGTCCACCCTTAGCAACTGACAACACTCTGTTAAGCTGCCAAGAGAATAGTTTTCCGCTCCTATCCGAGAAAAATTGCATGCTATGTGACAGTTGTCGTCACAAGATGTCACAAAACGTACTCTAAAGGTGGATCTTACGAAAGTTTTTCTTGGCTTCGCTAGTACAGCTCGACTACGCTTCGCTCAACTGCAATTCTCGGCCTGTTCTTAACAGACCTTTAGCGCACTGCTCTCCAGCGTGCTTTGGTTGTGAGAATTTCAAATTGGGGTCGCACTAAGGATACATAAATCTTTAAAATTATCGATGTTTACATCGAATAACACATCGAATTCACAGAATTGATGTTGTACAAATATCTCGAGCTTTTTCGTCATTCATAGGGCCGAAACTGTGACACAAAAAAATATGGAATTTACGTCTATATGCGTACCTACTATCCTAACACGCAAAAAATGTATGTTACACGTTGAAATACGAATGCCGGCAACGAAATTATGTTTATAGACGAGTAGGTTCTATAATAGAGGGCAAAACGCTATTATTCTGTTAATTTTCATTTCCACCGGCAACAGGATTGTGATATTAAACGAAAAAAATCTGATGTGGCCAGGCACATGACTTTATCATACTATATATAAAATTAATACTTTAGCTGCATGAGATTCTATTTGATCGAGATCGGCCATGTCTGCATTAAAATAAAACTAGTAGAACTAGACAGATATGTCGATTAAAGCTGCGTTCGGATATTGTACTCCGTTGACACCGGGTACACCTGTGGGGTACACCCAAGGTTGGTCAAGCTATATTTTACAGAGGTTATGCCGATCCCTATACTAGCAATGCATTCTACCGGTGTGCCTACAAACTCGAACCGGTGACGTCAGTGGTGTCAGAACGAGCCGAACATCTGACATTTCAAATTCGAGCGCATACAAACATTGCACGTTGTATGCAGCTGTATGTACTTTCATTCAATTTATCTGTTAGAGGTATGCCTGCCACTTGCTTGGTGGCATTATGTACTTCGAAGTGTGTCTCCAAGACGAACGATGAATGGCAAGTAGCATTCTTCCGTTTCCCACAAGATCGTAAAGTTCGGAAGATATGGGTTCAGAAGTGCTTTAGAGCAGACAAGTTCAATCAGGACACAGGCAGAATATGTTCTCTACATCATTCAAGCAACAATTTTCTGAGAGATTTTAAATCGGAAATATTAAATGTAAAGCAACAATTAATTTTAAAGCCTGGGTCTATTCCATTCATTAATCTGCCTAATAAGCCTAATGATTCAACTCAATAATTAAAATTTTCTAACACTGATACAGAAGTATTAAAAGCGTTTATTCGACAAAGAATATTTGTTAGAATTAATTTTTTAAATTATTTATACAGTATGAACAAAAATTCAACACATTTAAAACAAAAAGTTCGAGAAATTCGAAAAAATTTGATAAATTAAAATGCATCAGCACCTAGTTTATAATATTTGTTTTTGTAATTTGCATATATACACGTTGTATAATTCTATATTTTTATGTATTATATCTTTTATATACATACAATTTAACATATGTTTTTGTTAATGTAAATAAGAACAATTAATAAAATAAATGTTTGTTCATGTCTTTCATTTATGTACCTAATAACATTATAATTTTTGTTGTATATGTTTGGCGTATTGTATTATATTGTACCTCGTTCTACAAAACTAAAATTACATGGGCAAAATGGCCAAGGTCGATAGCTCGTTGTACACCAAATGGAACGTAATCAAAATTATACTTGCTTCAATAAAAATAACAATAATAAATCAACAAAAAAATGGTTTATTTTGATCGTTTGTTAGTACGCCACACGATAAAGAAAAAACGCATGATAAACGCACGCCAGACAGCCTGACTTTTGAGAGTGATTGGGCTACCATAAAATACCTTGTTTACAACCTTTACCACATAACAACTTAAAAAACAGACGTAAATGTATAAACAAGCTTCTAAATTTTCTCCGAATAAAATTTTAAATGTTTTTGGTAATCGGTTTACGAGAAATAAAATCGAAAAGACAATCGTGAAAGTAATATAACACTGCAAAGTTCGGGTAGTTTTCTACTCCTCTCGCACCCATGTTTTAACCGAGTGGTAAAAGATAGTTATACATGTTATGTAGAAATGATTCAGGAATATAGTACACTTTATTTCACTTTTTTTCGTTCAATCATTTCCGAGTTATGATCTTTCAAATGTAAGCTTTACTGCTATTCAAACCTATAGTTAACTCCGTGACAAGACACCAATGACGTCACGCCAACGCCTCGTCCCCGCCCCGCAAAACGCTGTCAGCACAACCTCTGTCAAATATGGCTCGACCAATCTTGGGGTACACCGTCAAAATGACACGTGTTATTGGGTGTAAAAAGTGTAATACAATATCCGAACGCTGCTTATATTGACAGACGTTATTGTCAAAACATTAGCGTTGTCATTAGTGTCATTACTGTCATTAGAATCAAAATTTCTGACATATCCTGGCTACTAGTTTTAATGACTAGTACGACCGATCTCGATGAAATAGAATTTGCTCATGCAGCTAAACTATTCATTGTACCAAAAAATGTCATAGTGATAAATTATTCAGAATTTCATCATCTTTAATTTATTATTTAACTATTTCGACGAAATTCCAGAAATGGCGGCTTATTTGCAAAATCTTTTAAAAATGCTAAGACTAAACCTCCAGTTCCTTTGGACCCTTTTCAACAGAAAGCTTTTCAGCTCTAAGTTTGGTTATGAAACTTCTAAATATGAAGTTTCGTCGCTATACCTTTAGTAGTTTCTCCGGAATCGTCGCCACAAAAAACGGGTACACACACACACACACACACACACACACACACACACACACACACACACACAGAAATTTTTTTGTACCTTGGTCAAAAATGTTCAGGGGACCCAAAAAGACATATTTCCACTAAAATCTCAAAATTTTTTTTTGGCGTGATTACAATACTTTACATACTGCGTATGATAAAGTAAAAAAAATAAAAGCAAATGACAATCCTGATGAGTTTCATTCTCACTATGTACCGAAAAAATAATCAAATGAAAGTAGTTCAACATTTATTCGACGTAAAAATAACTAGATAAAAATATTAGGTATCCATAATTTGATTCAATCATATATTTTATATGATTTAGTTGGTTCATGACAACTAAAGATTGCGTAATTCGTAAGAAACGCTGGGATCGCTATCCTAGAGTATCCTATCCGTACACCTCGGCAGTCTAACAAACAATGTCCCCCACTTTATTGCTAGTGACGACGTATTTTCGGCACGCACAGTTATAATGTTTTATTTCATAGCAGCTGACGTGTACTATTAGAGTGTCTGCACGTCCCCTGTTTAATTTAAATAGCCCTATGTCATTCTGAACTTTCGTCGCCTCGTCGATGGCTATCAGGGCAAAAATTGTATAAACCACCTTAACCACCGGCCCGGAACAACGTTTATGTCACGCAAAAAACAAAGAATAATTCCAAAAAATGCCTAACTAAAGAAAATTAAAAGTAATCCAAATCAAAGCTAAACGCATATCCAAATTAAATCTCAAGGACATGACGATTCTCAGAGGAGAAATGACCCCAAAAGAAATTATAAACAATCTTAGCAATGAAATGAATATAATAACAAATCGTCAACGACCACATGTTGAACTTGCACTGCCAAAATACAAACAGAGAGAAACTACAAGGTGGAAACTTGGGACCATCTTCAAGTAGTAGTTATTCATCTTTGCTAGTACAAATTTAAAAGGCCGTTGTTCTTGATTTTTTTTCTGTAACCTATTCAAAATTATATAGTGCTGAGGACAGATTAAAAAATCTTATAAAAATAAAAAAAAATCAATAATGGAAAAATCTCAAAACAACTTCTTCATACCTATGAGCTGTAATTTCAATCGCTGTACCACTTTTTGATTTTTGCTCTATTGCAAACATCAACGGTGACCGAAAATGATGACCCAAAGAACTTTTGCATAAAATATTGTATTCTGTCTCTTATGATAGCGGAACTATCGGCACCTGCGAGTCAAAGGCCTCCCCCAAGGATAACCATACCTTCTTTCTTAATTTCTTCTCTGGTTCACAAGAATATTAGAAAACACAACCTGTTCTAATTTACTTACATTGTTATTCACTATACCGTCTTGTATTAATTAGTTAAACTGACATGCCTATCTACACACTGTTTATGTTTGCTTACAAAGGTGCGAGACCTCTTCTGCGAGCGATTACATAGAGTTCTCTAACTACATGAGTATCGACAAGAGATACACGAGGCACTGTGGTGACATGGCCGTCCCTTTTATTGTCGACTCTGTGAGAAAATTCTTCAGGGTTACCTTCCGATCAAATGGTCGCCTGGACGGCTTTGGCTTCAACGCCACCTATGTGTTTGTCGACAATGTTCAGGCCAACATTGTTACAACAACGGTCAATTCAGGAACATTACAACATGTAGGTTAGTACATTTTGACTAAGTGCTTTAATAAGAGTGTTAAAATGTTTGTTCTTGTTGCAGATTTTACTGTAATTATCTTTGTTATGGTTATGATTTTATTTGGATTTGATCTCGAGTTAGCCGATGAGTACTGAACGAAAAGCACTGATTTTGTAGACTGAATAATAGAACGACAATTTATTGTAAAACTTAAATGGTTTGCGGTGTCGGACCAAACTTTTGATGGTTATAGACTTTGAAAGTGATATTGTACACGACATGGTATTGTTGTTATTGTATGTTAATGATCAGTTGTAAATGTTGATTTTCCAATCGATATTAATTAAAATGTCTGTCTTGAATGTTAATTGAAATCTGGAGACATATCTTAACCTATTTGTTAAACTATTTTCTATTTCTGTTGACTATGAAGATTGAAATTACGTTCTAAACCTACCTGTACAAATCTAATTGTATTGTATGAATGTGATTGTAAATAAAAGCAATTGTATTTTGTTTGTCCAGAGTTTTATTTATTCTTATATTTAATTTATTTTCGCCGAATCTCCGTCCTAAAGGATAATATATCTGGGTTATGTACCTACTCAAAGAAGCAACCGTTATTCACTACTACATACAAATTTTGTTTTTTATACATAGGTGCTTGAAGATTCAAAAGCGTTTTTTAATGTAATGTAAGGTTATTTTCTTGTTTTTCTGCACTGTTTGCGATAAAAATGACAAATATTACTACGTAATTATTGACATCTTCGCAGACACGAGAAAAAAATATAACAACAAAAGATAATAAAAATGGAATCACCACAACATGTAGTATAATGTAATTTTTCTACTTTGCATTCACAATGCACACATTGTAACACTGTTTTCGGTGTTACAATTAACACATTGTAACACCGAAAACAGTAACATTTTTGTCTAAGATTGCCAGGATTGGTACACATTGATATCAAATGCCAAATGTCAAACGTACAATACATAACCACACACTGCCTCTTTTTAATCGCTTGCAATTGCATAAACTGCGAAATATCAATATTCTATACATATTTAAACATGCGTGTAGCCTGCTATAGTATGGCCAAAGGTTGTGGCTTTCTTAGTTTTGCTGTGTTCATCAAAATACGCCAGCATAACGTTGTCGGTGATGTTTTACGACTCTGGTAAGTGATCGTTATCATTCTTTTCAACTAAACATCAAATCCCCTTTTCAGATATAATTCAAGGACCACATTTCTTTAATAAGGTATTATGCGAAGATCAAACCTACATCGTAGATATGAATGATTTTAATTACTGCTACGAGATTGTATATGCGCAATCAATGGTTTATCAGCATACACGTATGAAGCTATAGTACATTTAAAATGTAGAGGATTTCTTAGTTTATGTAACGTATAAGTTTTCGGTAACATTTTCGACCGAATTCTGTTCGGCTCAATTCGTATTCATTTTTGTCCGTCGCTTTCGACTTTGTCTTAGCTCTGGTTGTGTGCAACATATTTGTATTACCTCCATCACATGTAATTTTACTAAGTATAATTTATTCTAATAAACTACTTTGCCGAAATTAAAATTGGGTTTCAATTATAAGTGCTTGTTAATATATAAGCCGCAACGGCTACGTAGCGGAATTAGGTAGACACCGCTATTAAACGTTAGGCGTTAAAACAATTCTTTAGTAAGTTCTTGTTCTTCGAAGTAACTAATCAGTCACCGCCAAACACTTCTATTCTGATTATTATACTTATGAAACCACTATTAAAGTTGTTGACTTTTTAGGTTAAGTTTCATGTATTTATCACAGTATGGTTAGTAGATAATAAATGGCACTTTCGACGCCACCGCCACACCGCCAATGTACATAGGAAGCTATCCCCTCCACTTTTCTGCACGAAGACGACCGAGGTCAAGTCTGCCGAGCGCAGTAGTTCGGTCGTTCACCGATAGATGGCGCGTGAGCTCGCTCAGTACACGTAGTTCGGGAACTTCACCAATAGATGGCGCTACAAAATTTAAATTTACTAAAAATTTCAAATTTTCGCGTCAACCCCAGGTCCGCCAACCCCAGACGTACCAACCCCACGCGCTAAAACGGCATGTCGACCGAAGTGTTTATGTGTGGAAATGTGAGCTTGGGAGACTCAACAATTTAAATCTATCTATTTTTAGTTTGTCAAACGTGTACCAACTTAAAATTTATCACCTAGATCAGCCATTTTGTCTCCACATCTAAAAAATAACTTCACAAATTTGGTTTGTTATTGAGGTTGCATATATAAATGGAAAAGAAAAATTGTCAAAAAGACGGTAAAATGACACCTATATATCGGCGCAGCGACCTTGGGATGAACCACCTAAGGGGTAGAAATTTAAGGGTGGGAGGCTCAACGCGATAAATCTATTAATTTTTAGTTTGTAACATACGATGACATCAAATCAATTTTACCATCAGTTGATGGTTGAGCGCTAAGAAGAAATCGAAGGGTGCAACGGGGAGAGTAATCTTATGACCAAATGTTTCATACAGCACCGAATTACAATTTAACATTATTTCTTAAGGAAATCAAGCAAAAAATTTATTTATCGGTGTAAATATGGATGTAAAACAGAGGCAGACAATAGCATCCATGATGACAAATGTTATATCGCGAGAGTTAATTAAAACCGAGGAGGACCATCTCATGATGTCATACTTCCAGAACATTGTAGAAAGTCGATCATCTGATCCATATTTTAGTAAGACGCCACAACATGTACGAAATGTGTGATATAATGTAAACAAAAGAATTCGTAAAATAGCTAATAAATATATACAAAAATAAAAGATGTTCATTATTACACACTAATATCAAAAATAGCATCAAATATTAATGGTTCTTTGACAAATTTCAATACCGAAAAATATGCTAATTGACGCTCCCGTGTCCAGTAAAAATAATAGTTCTTCTCTTCTGGTAATGGTTTTAACAACAGCAGGAAATTTAATTCAAATCATAATAATCGAGGTAACAGACAAAATTCTCTCGCAAATAACAATCAAAGACAGAACCAAAATTACGGAAATGGCAATACACCAACAAACAATTATTTGCAACCTCAGCGCGACTTGAACAGAGGTCGTCATCCGCAAGTAAATGCTGTGTCCGCAGAAACAGAAATAAATATTAACAATACACATACTTAATTGAATTGTCTTAATTGTGTTACTGTTTGAACAATAAACTGATTATTATTATTATAATTAATAAAAACCATAGAAATAATTATTTTAGAGGACAAACTCGCATTTTTGGGAAAATATCGACAACTACGTAACATAAACTTTAATACAAACTATTTTTTAAATTCTTTGTTCATTGGCTATCAAATTACATAATGCGCGACAGAACGAAAAATCTATTGAAAATTTTGGTAAGGAAATTGAAGAGCTAATGGTAAATTTGACTTAGTTATCATGTGACAAAATTTTTAAGACAATATCTGCAAAAATGTAATAATACCGTAATTTTTAAGAAATGCCAGCAATTGCCATTGTTTTTTCTTTTTTGACAAACAATTGAATATCGCAGGTAAACTAGTTACTTTACACAGGTACAACTTACACAGTTGGAAAGACGACTTCCTTAGCGTTTATAAAATGGAATGATGTACAGGGCGTTCCATTTATGACGACCTCTGTTCAAGTCGCGCTGAGGTTGCAAATAATTGTTTGTTGGTGTATTGCCATTTCCGTAATTTTGGTTCTGTCTTTGATTGTTATTTGCGAGAGAATTTTGTCTGTTACCTCGATTATTATGATTTGAATTAAATTTCCTGCTGTTGTTAAAACCATTACCAGAAGAGAAGAACTATTATTTTTACTGGACACGGGAGCGTCAATTAGCATATTTTTCGGTATTGAAATTTGTCAAAGAACCATTAATATTTGATGCTATTTTTGATATTAGTGTGTAATAATGAACATCTTTTATTTTTGTATATATTTATTAGCTATTTTACGAATTCTTTTGTTTACATTATATCACACATTTCGTACATGTTGTGGCGTCTTACTAAAATATGGATCAGATGATCGACTTTCTACAATGTTCTGGAAGTATGACATCATGAGATGGTCCTCCTCGGTTTTAATTAACTCTCGCGATATAACATTTGTCATCATGGATGCTATTGTCTGCCTCTGTTTTACATCCATATTTACACCGATAAATTTGAAAGTAAACAATATTTAAGTTTACAATTATTCATAGCACAAACTGCGCTAATATTGTTCTTTTTGTATGAAACTTGCATGGTGTACTTCTCCATGAGGGGTGATTTAAACCACAAAGCGTCAGCCCACCAACCCCAGACATCACACCTGCTATCACGCATAGAATATATACCAAATATATTTGTGTTAACCCAAACTGTATAGTATGAGCTAGTACGGGATAATGTCAACATATTATACCACATGACTCTAAGAGTAACTCAAATGTGACTCAAGAGTGACTCAAATGTGACTCAAGAGTGACTCAAATGTGACTCAAGAGTGACTCAAATGTGACTCAAGAGTGACATTAGCGCCTCCATTTATTCTCTTAGCGCCTCCATTTATCCTCTTAGCGCCTCCATTTATCATCTTAGCGCCTCCATTTATCATCTTAGCGCCTCCATTTATCCTCTTAGCGCCTCCATTTATCCTCTTAGCGCCTCCATTTATCGTCTTAGCGCCTCCATTTATTCGTTTAGCGCCTCCATTTATCCGTTTAGCGCCTCCATTTATCCGTTTAGCGCCTCCATTTATCCGTTTAGCGCCTCCATTTATCCTCTTAGCGCCTCCATTTATCATCTTAGCGCCTCCATTTATTCGTTTAGCGCCTCCATTTATCCGTTTAGCGCCTCCATTTATCCGTTTAGCGCCTCCATTTATCCGTTTAGCGCCTCCATTTATCATCTTAGCGCCTCCATTTATTCGTTTAGCGCCTCCATTTATCCGTTTAGCGCCTCCATTTATCCGTTTAGCGCCTCCATTTATCCGTTTAGCGCCTCCATTTATTCGTTTAGCGCCTCCATTTATCCGTTTAGCGCCTCCATTTATCCGTTTAGCGCCTCCATTTATCCTCTTAGCGCCTCCATTTATCATCTTAGCGCCTCCATTTATCCTCTTAGCGCCTCCATTTATCCTCTTAGCGCCTCCATTTATCATCTTAGAGCCTCCATTTATCCTCTTAGCGCCTCCATTTATTCGTTTAGCGCCTCCATTTATCCGTTTAGCGCCTCCATTTATCCGTTTAGCGCCTCCATTTATCATCTTAGCGCCTCCATTTATCCGTTTAGCGCCTCCATTTACCCGTTTAGCGCCTCCATTTATCCGTTTAGCGCCTCCATTTATCCTCTTAGCGCCTCCATTTATCCTCTTAGCGCCTCCATTTATCACCTTAGCGCCTCCATTTATCCGTTTAGCGCCTCCATTTATCCGTTTAGCGCCTCCATTTATCCGTTTAGCGCCTCCATTTATCCTCTTAGCGCCTCCATTTATCATCTTAGCGCCTCCATTTATCCGTTTAGCGCCTCCATTTATCATCTTAGCGCCTCCATTTATCCGTTTAGCGCCTCCATTTATCCGTTTAGCGCCTCCATTTATCATCTTAGCGCCTCCATTTATCCTCTTAGCGCCTCCATTTATCATCTTAGCGCCTCCATTTATCCGTTTAGCGCCTCCATTTATCCGTTTAGCGCCTCCATTTATCCCTTTAGCGCCTCCATTTATCCTCTTAGCGCCTCCATTTATCCTCTTAGCGCCTCCATTTATCATCTTAGCGCCTCCATTTATCCGTTTAGCGCCTCCATTATACAGATCTGTATACAGACCCTGTATAAATTATACAGACCATGTATACAGACCCTGTATAATCACAACAGACCCTGTATACAGACCCTGTATATTGACCCTCATTTGACCCTCCGAGACCCTCATTTGACTCTCCGAGACCCTCATTTGACTCTCCGAGACCCTCATTTGACCCTCCGAGACCCTCATTTGACCCTCCGAGACCCTCATTTGACCCTCCGAGACCCTCATTTGACCCTCCGAGACCCTCATTTGACCCTCCGAGACCCTCATTTGACCCTCCGAGACCCTCATTTGACCCTCCGAGACCCTCATTTGACCCTCCGAGGGGTTTGGACCCTCCTGGGTTTGGTTGGGCGCGCCCAACCAAACCCAACTCATCCCAACCCAAATGAGGGTCTCGGAGGGTCAAATGAGGGTCTCGGGGGGTCAAATGAGGGTCTCGGAGGGTCAAATGAGGGTCTCGGAGGGTCAAATGAGGGTCTCGGAGGGTCAAATGAGGGTCTCGGAGGGTCAAATGAGGGTCTCGGAGGGTCAAATGAGGGTCTCGGAGGGTCAAATGAGGGTCTCGGAGAGTCAAATGAGGGTCTCGGAGGGTCAAATGAGGGTCAATATACAGGGTCTGTATACAGGGTCTGTTGTGATTATACAGGGTCTGTATACATGGTCTGTATAATTTATACAGGGTCTGTATACAGATCTGTATAATGGAGGCGCTAAACGGATAAATGGAGGCGCTAAGATGATAAATGGAGGCGCTAAGAGGATAAATGGAGGCGCTAAGAGGATAAATGGAGGCGCTAAACGGATAAATGGAGGCGCTAAACGGATAAATGGAGGCGCTAAGATGATAAATGGAGGCGCTAAGAGGATAAATGGAGGCGCTAAGATGATAAATGGAGGCGCTAAACGGATAAATGGAGGCGCTAAACGGATAAATGGAGGCGCTAAGATGATAAATGGAGGCGCTAAACGGATAAATGGAGGCGCTAAGATGATAAATGGAGGCGCTAAGAGGATAAATGGAGGCGCTAAACGGATAAATGGAGGCGCTAAACGGATAAATGGAGGCGCTAAACGGATAAATGGAGGCGCTAAGGTGATAAATGGAGGCGCTAAGAGGATAAATGGAGGCGCTAAGAGGATAAATGGAGGCGCTAAACGGATAAATGGAGGCGCTAAACGGGTAAATGGAGGCGCTAAACGGATAAATGGAGGCGCTAAGATGATAAATGGAGGCGCTAAACGGATAAATGGAGGCGCTAAACGGATAAATGGAGGCGCTAAACGAATAAATGGAGGCGCTAAGAGGATAAATGGAGGCTCTAAGATGATAAATGGAGGCGCTAAGAGGATAAATGGAGGCGCTAAGAGGATAAATGGAGGCGCTAAGATGATAAATGGAGGCGCTAAGAGGATAAATGGAGGCGCTAAACGGATAAATGGAGGCGCTAAACGGATAAATGGAGGCGCTAAACGAATAAATGGAGGCGCTAAACGGATAAATGGAGGCGCTAAACGGATAAATGGAGGCGCTAAACGGATAAATGGAGGCGCTAAACGAATAAATGGAGGCGCTAAGATGATAAATGGAGGCGCTAAACGGATAAATGGAGGCGCTAAACGGATAAATGGAGGCGCTAAACGGATAAATGGAGGCGCTAAACGAATAAATGGAGGCGCTAAGATGATAAATGGAGGCGCTAAGAGGATAAATGGAGGCGCTAAACGGATAAATGGAGGCGCTAAACGGATAAATGGAGGCGCTAAACGGATAAATGGAGGCGCTAAACGAATAAATGGAGGCGCTAAGATGATAAATGGAGGCGCTAAGAGGATAAATGGAGGCGCTAAGAGGATAAATGGAGGCGCTAAGATGATAAATGGAGGCGCTAAGATGATAAATGGAGGCGCTAAGAGGATAAATGGAGGCGCTAAGAGGATAAATGGAGGCGCTAATGTCACTCTTGAGTCACATTTGAGTCACTCTTGAGTCACATTTGAGTCACTCTTGAGTCACATTTGAGTCACTCTTGAGTCACATTTGAGTTACTCTTAGAGTCATGTGGTATAATATGTTGACATTATCCCGTACTAGCTCATACTATACAGTTTGGGTTAACACAAATATATTTGGTATATATTCTATGCGTGATAGCAGGTGTGATGTCTGGGGTTGGTGGGCTGACGCTTTGTGGTTTAAATCACCCCTCATGGAGAAGTACACCATGCAAGTTTCATACAAAAAGAACAATATTAGCGCAGTTTGTGCTATGAATAATTGTAAACTTAAATATTGTTTACTTTCAAATTTATCGGTGTAAATATGGATGTAAAACAGAGGCAGACAATAGCATCCATGATGACAAATGTTATATCGCGAGAGTTAATTAAAACCGAGGAGGACCATCTCATGATGTCATACTTCCAGAACATTGTAGAAAGTCGATCATCTGATCCATATTTTAGTAAGACGCCACAACATGTACGAAATGTGTGATATAATGTAAACAAAAGAATTCGTAAAATAGCTAATAAATATATACAAAAATAAAAGATGTTCATTATTACACACTAATATCAAAAATAGCATCAAATATTAATGGTTCTTTGACAAATTTCAATACCGAAAAATATGCTAATTGACGCTCCCGTGTCCAGTAAAAATAATAGTTCTTCTCTTCTGGTAATGGTTTTAACAACAGCAGGAAATTTAATTCAAATCATAATAATCGAGGTAACAGACAAAATTCTCTCGCAAATAACAATCAAAGACAGAACCAAAATTACGGAAATGGCAATACACCAACAAACAATTATTTGCAACCTCAGCGCGACTTGAACAGAGGTCGTCATAAATGGAACGCCCTGTACATCATTCCATTTTATAAACGCTAAGGAAGTCGTCTTTCCAACTGTGTAAGTTGTACCTGTGTAAAGTAACTAGTTTACCTGCGATATTCAATTGTTTGTCAAAAAAGAAAAAACAATGGCAATTGCTGGCATTTCTTAAAAATTACGGTATTATTACATTTTTGCAGATATTGTCTTAAAAATTTTGTCACATGATAACTAAGTCAAATTTACCATTAGCTCTTCAATTTCCTTACCAAAATTTTCAATAGATTTTTCGTTCTGTCGCGCATTATGTAATTTGATAGCCAATGAACAAAGAATTTAAAAAATAGTTTGTATTAAAGTTTATGTTACGTAGTTGTCGATATTTTCCCAAAAATGCGAGTTTGTCCTCTAAAATAATTATTTCTATGGTTTTTATTAATTATAATAATAATAATCAGTTTATTGTTCAAACAGTAACACAATTAAGACAATTCAATTAAGTATGTGTATTGTTAATATTTATTTCTGTTTCTGCGGACACAGCATTTACTTGCGGATGACGACCTCTGTTCAAGTCGCGCTGAGGTTGCAAATAATTGTTTGTTGGTGTATTGCCATTTCCGTAATTTTGGTTCTGTCTTTGATTGTTATTTGCGAGAGAATTTTGTCTGTTACCTCGATTATTATGATTTGAATTAAATTTCCTGCTGTTGTTAAAACCATTACCAGAAGAGAAGAACTATTATTTTTACTGGACACGGGAGCGTCAATTAGCATATTTTTCGGTATTGAAATTTGTCAAAGAACCATTAATATTTGATGCTATTTTTGATATTAGTGTGTAATAATGAACATCTTTTATTTTTGTATATATTTATTAGCTATTTTACGAATTCTTTTGTTTACATTATATCACACATTTCGTACATGTTGTGGCGTCTTACTAAAATATGGATCAGATGATCGACTTTCTACAATGTTCTGGAAGTATGACATCATGAGATGGTCCTCCTCGGTTTTAATTAACTCTCGCGATATAACATTTGTCATCATGGATGCTATTGTCTGCCTCTGTTTTACATCCATATTTACACCGATAAATAAATTTTTTGCTTGATTTCCTTAAGAAATAATGTTAAATTGTAATTCGGTGCTGTATGAAACATTTGGTCATAAGATTACTCTCCCCGTTGCACCCTTCGATTTCTTCTTAGCGCTCAACCATCAACTGATGGTAAAATTGATTTGATGTCATCGTATGTTACAAACTAAAAATTAATAGATTTATCGCGTTGAGCCTCCCACCCTTAAATTTCTACCCCTTAGGTGGTTCATCCCAAGGTCGCTGCGCCGATATATAGGTGTCATTTTACCGTCTTTTTGACAATTTTTCTTTTCCATTTATATATGCAACCTCAATAACAAACCAAATTTGTGAAGTTATTTTTTAGATGTGGAGACAAAATGGCTGATCTAGGTGATAAATTTTAAGTTGGTACACGTTTGACAAACTAAAAATAGATAGATTTAAATTGTTGAGTCTCCCAAGCTCACATTTCCACACATAAACACTTCGGTCGACATGCCGTTTTAGCGCGTGGGGTTGGTACGTCTGGGGTTGGCGGACCTGGGGTTGACGCGAAAATTTGAAATTTTTAGTAAATTTAAATTTTGTAGCGCCATCTATTGGTGAAGTTCCCGAACTACGTGTACTGAGCGAGCTCACGCGCCATCTATCGGTGAACGACCGAACTACTGCGCTCGGCAGACTTGACCTCGGTCGTATTCGTGCAGAAAAGTGGAGGGGATAGCTTCCTATGTACATTGGCGGTGTGGCGGTGGCGTCGAAAGTGCCATTTATTATCTACTATGGTTAAAAGTGTTGCCCCAAGCTCCATTATGATCATCGTTGAGACCTCGCTGAATACTTATTCAAACTTGTAGGCTAAAGTAGAGTAATTTTATTCACAATTAGATTTTGTCAAGATTTTATCTCATAGATCTCATCCTTAACGAAGTTGTCAGTTACTACAGTGCTGCCACGTGGTACCCGGTTTCTAAATTTATATAAAATTAATGACGCAAAGTAGAAAAAATAGTATATTACACTCGTTTTATAAGACGTATTGGCGCACTCGTTCCATTTGGGCACTCCTCGCTACGCTTGTCGTGCCCAAAACAACTCGTGCGCCAATTTGACGTCTTATAAAACTTGTATAATAATATACTATTTTCTACTTTCCATTCACAATGCACACATTGTAACACAGTTTTCGGTGTTGCAATCAACAAATTGTAACACCGATTTTAGTAACTTTTTTCGAAAATTGCTCACATTGATATCAAATGCCATATGACGTACAACACATAACCACAAACTGCCTCTTTTGAATGGCTTGCAATCGCATAAACTGCGAAATATCAATATTCTATACATATTTAAACATGCGTGTAGCATGCTATAGTATTGCCAAAGGGTTGGGGCTTTCTTAGTTTTGCTGTGTTCATCAAAATACGCCAGCATGACGTTTTCGGTGATCTTTTGCGACTCTGGTAAGTGATCGTGATCATTCTTGTCAACTAAACATCAAATCCCCTTTTCAAATATAATTCAAGGATCACATTTACTTTAATCTGTTATGCGAAGATCAAACCTATATCGTAGATATGAACGATTTTAATTACTGGTGCGAGATTGTATATGCGCAATAAATGGTTTATTGAATGTCAGCATCACGTAGGAAGCTATAGTACATTTAAAGTGTTGAGGATTTCTTAGTTTATGTAACGTAGAAGTTTTCGGTAACATTTTGGTCCGACTTCTGCTCGTGTCAATACCGTATTCGTTTTTCCCCGTCGCTTCCGACTCTGTCTTAGTTCTGGTTATGTATTTGCAACGTATTTGAATTACCTCCATCACATGTAATTTTACTAACTATAATTTATTCTAATAAATTATTACACCGAAATTAGAATTGTTTTCAATAATATGTGCGTGTAAATTTGTATAATCCAGCTAGAAACTGCTATCAAACGTTACCCGTTATAACAATATTCTTTAGTAAGTTCTTATAGTTTGAAGTAACTAATCAGTTACCGCCAAACACGTCTATGCTGATTATTATAATTATGAAACCACTATTTTAAAGTTAACTTTTTCGGTTGTGTTTCCTTTATACTGGGTGTCTTGTAAGTTTTTATCACAGTAGGGTTAAAAATGTTTCCCCAAGGTCCATTGTGATCATAGTTGCGACCTCGTTAAAGTAGAGTATGAGTAGAGTATTGCCATGATTTTATCCCAACCTTACGAAGTTGACAGTTTACTACACTCTACTGTACTGCCACGTAGGACCCGCAAAATACCCGAGATTCTAATTTAGCGCAATATAGTAACCACAATGTCTAAATTTATATAAAATTAATGACGCAAAGTAGAAAAAATAGTATATTACACTTGTTTTATAAGACGTATTGGCGCACTCGTTCCATTTGGGCACCCAAAAAAACTCGTGGCCCAATTTGACGTATTATAAAACTTGTATAATAATATACCAATATGACAATTGATACACTACTAAGCATGGTATAGATACTTCAATTTAGTGTTGTTTTGTAGACCTCTAGTGATTCCTCTTAAGGAAGAAATATTTCTGTAGTTTGTGTCGGGTATTTAGCCGACATGTGTCAAGTGTCAACAGTTATCATTTTACAGATGCTAGTTTGTTGTTGTTGAGGCTAAAAATTCTGTTATATTAATAACGTGGTGGCTTCTTTCTCTCGCTTATTTATGCTGCAAGAACAGAATAGTATATTGTGAACCAAGCCGAGAAAGTGGTTCTTTTCCGGGCCGAGAGAAGTGTTGCACAGGCGACCGTAGCGGGCCTGGGCACTTCTTGAGGCCCGGCTCGCTACGCTTCTACACAACAATATCGTAATAAAATCACCCGTTTCTAAACACTAATCACTGACATATTGGCTTTTGACAAATAAAAAAAAACGTTGACGTTTTAATCGCAAACGTCAAACCGAATCGAAAGCTGTGTTTGAGTGGACAGACCATTCGGTCGCCACCTATAGGGACAATTTATTATTTTCGCGGCAAGCGCTGAAAAGTGTTCATTACAGGCCAGGCTGGGCCTGGCGGGCAAATAGCATCTTTCGTGTCTCCATAGACACGCGAAAATGACATTTTCGCATCGTGCAGGATAAAAAACAATTGCATGACGGGGTTTTGAGTTAATAACACAATTGACTATATTGGTATTTGTGACCATATGCGAGCTCTTCAACTGCGAATATTGGACTACTCGTTGCCTTTTCTCCACTTTTGTTAGGAACTTCTGTGCGCAACCACACCACTCTCCTGATTGTCGATGAGTCACCAGAGGATAACCATTGCATAAGCGCGCAGGTAGGTGAAGAGTAGTTAGGAATTTGTTTAATAAAGAAAGGCCTGTCATTTATTGAAAATATATGTGGGTTATAGTTAAGGTGACCAGTTATCCGGCTTGAAACGAAACAGCCTCGATTCTTCGCCTTTTGTAGGATTTTCCTTTATTTGAACGTTCTCCTTTAAGACCATATAGATAGACATCAGATGGCATAAAGTTTGAACATTTTACACCACTTTCTCTAGGAACGCGAGCCCGTTGCAGCACCGGACGGACCACACTGCTTGATCCTTTATTAAAAAATTGCGTTGGTCGAATAAAAAGTTGTTGGTAAAAGTTGTTGACAACTGATTTCGGTAGGATTTTTCCCATGGAGTCCAAATCTGAAAAAAGAAATGGTGAATTGGCTCTAATTTGAGCGAAAAACAGTGTTAAAGTTGCAAAATACTTTTTTTCAACTACCTGAACACGTGCAAAACAATAATTCGACGTTATATAAGTTTCTATGTTGGATCAAATAAAACTATGAACCTACTAAATAAATTCAGGTAGTGGATTTCCAGCGTTTATTATATAAAAGTCTGATGTGGCCAGGCACATGACTTTATCATACTATATATAAAATTAATAGTTTAGCTGCATGAGATTCTATTTGATCGAGATCGGCTATGTCTGCATTAAAATAAAACTAGTAGAACTAGACATATTTGTCGAATAAAGCTGCGGTCGGATATTGTACTCCGCTGACACAGGGTACACTGTCAAAATGACACTTATTGGGTGTAAAAAGTGTACGGTATACTATATCCGAACGCAGCTTATATTGACAGTAGGTTGTCAAAACATTTGCGTTTGACACTACGTACTGTCATTAGAATCATATCTGACATATAATCTGACATATCCTGGCTACTAGTTCTAAAGGAGTACGACCGATCTCGATGAAATAGAATTTGCTCATGCAGCTAAACTATTGATTGTACCAAAAAATGTCATGGTGATAGATTATTCAGAATTTCATCTTCTTTAATTTATTATTTAACTATTTCGACGAAATTCCAGAAATTGCGGCTTATTTACAAAATGTGTCAAAAATGCTAAGACTAAACCTGCAGTTCCTTTGGACCATTTTCAACAGAATGCTTTTCAGCTCTAAGTTTGGTTATGAAACTTCTAAATATGAAGCTTTGTCCCGATACCTTTAGTAGTTTCTCCGGAATCGTCGCCACAAAAAAACGGGTACACACACACACACACACACACACACACACACACACACACACACACACACACACACACACACACACACACACACACATACACACACACACACACACACACAGACATTTTTTGTACCTTGGTCAAAAATGTTCAGGGGACCCAAAAAGACATATTTCCGCTAAAATCTCAAAAAATTTTTTTGGCACGATTACAATACTTTACATACTGCGTATGATAAAGTAAAAAGATGTTCTTTTGGCTACATGTTTCGTATCATACGATACGTAGCCAAAAGAACATCTTTTTATATAATAAACGCTGGAAATCCACTACCTGAATTTATTTATCAATACACCAACGTTATGGAGATATGTATTGCCACATATGAACCTACTGCTTTTTGTTAAATAATGAGAAATGACGTAGCGTAAACTTAAAATTTTTGGCACCACTTTTTAATAGGAGCGTTAATAGGAGCGCTGACATGTACACTTTTCCTAACGGCAGAGGTTTCTTTGTTTAGTATTGGTATTAGATAAATATAGGGTGATTTTGTGTTGATTTCGTATTTGATATCAATATTATAACATTTGTTTTAATTTTTAAGATAACATACAAAAAGCTTGAAAGAAGGAAAGATATATTTTTCACAAATTTATTACAGTTTACAAAGCATCATCTTTGCTTTCACTGCCAGAATAAATCATGCTCTGTGCTTAGGGAGTACTTTGTCATCTGACCATGGATACTCATGTTGTGAGATAACAGTTGGTACTTGTGGTATTGGCATCTGTTCTAAAAAAAATCTGATGTGGCCAGGCACATGACTTTATCATACTATATATAAAATTAATAGTTTAGCTGCATGAGATTCTATTTGATCGAGATCGGCTATGTCTGCATTAAAATAAAAATAGTAGAACTAGACAGATATCTCGATTAAAGCTGCGTTCGGATATTGTACTCCGTTGACACCGGGTACACCGTCCAAATGACACCTACGTGTTATTGGGTGTAAAAAGTGTAACGGGGTTCAATATCCGAACGCAGCCTATATTGACAGTAGTATTTTCAAAACATTAGCGTTTGACACTAGCTACTGTCATTAGAATCAAAAAATCTGACATATCCTGGCTACTAGTTTTAAAGCAGTACGACCGATCTCGATGAAATAGAATTTGGTCATGCAGCTAAACTATAAATTCTACCAAAAAATGTCATATACATAAATTATAGAAAATTTCCTCTCCTTTAATTTATTATTTAACTATTTTGACGACATTACACAAATAGCGGCTCATTTGCAAAATCTTCGAAAAATGCTATGAGTAAACCACCAGTTCCTTTGGACCCTTTTCAACAGAAAGCTTTTCAGCTCTAAGTTTGGTTATGAAACTTCTAAATATGAAGTTTCGTCCCGACACCTTTAGTAGTTTCTCCGGAATCGTCGCCACAAAAACGGGTACACACACACACACACACACACACACACACACATACACACACACATACACACACACACACACACACACACACAGACATTTTTTGTACCTTGGTCAAAAATGTTCAGGGGACCCAAAAAGACATATTTCCGCTAAAATCTCAAAAATTTTTTTTGGCATGATTACAATACTTTACATACTGCGTATGATAAAGTAAAAAAGATTTACACTCATTAATATATTTACGGACCCCTCAGGGGTCCGTACTCTCTCCGATTCTATATGCGCTTTACGCTAATGATCTGCCACATTTTATCAGAAGTCGGTATGGTGCGCGGGTGGAGACGAAGTGTTACGCCGATGACACCAAGTTTTTAATAAAATGTGATAATGTGGCTGACGCGGTGGCAGGAACGATTTCCGGCTGAATCAGGGCTGTACTTTATAGATCGTGCCGGTCACCGGTTGACTTGACGACGCACGTATCATCGGTGATAGGTCTGAAGGTATCTGTAAAGTTGTTAGGGTTGCAGTTTGACTGTCACTTAAATTGGGGGGAACATATCGATAACTTTTGTATTAAGGTTCGGCACCAAACGAAAAAAATTCTCTAAACCGGTAAAAAAAAGTGCTATTTGGGTTGCATACACGATGCAGTAATATCCGAATTTTGTGGTAAAGAAATGAAACCGTACATAGCGTTAACGTTGGATCACGTGACTAGACAGAGACGAATGGCACAAAGTGGGATGGATAGCAGACACATTTCTACTACGAAAACTACTACATTGTTTACATCTGTTGAATATCCTGATATCCGTCCAGGGATGGTTTTTCTTGCCGAGCGCCGACCACACGTCTGATTTGAACCATTTTGCACAAAGTGTAATTACATATCGTGAGTAATAAAATGAAGTGAACAAAAAAGTTACATTTAGTATGTGCGCATAGGTATTTAGTTTACTTTATTAAAAACACTTTTTTATAACAGGAATGGCTTCAGAGTATGCTCTTATGTTTGAATATAAATTTTCGACTTTCTATTTATCGTATTAGCAAAGTTACTCAAGAAAAATACTGTTCTGAAAAGGGTCCACATATACGCAACTTTTGTCCCATTTAACCGACATCGTAGCTCTAACAGTTTCCGAGAGCCCCATGTAGTACATCATGTTCAGTGAGTGTTCCGTATGTTCCGTATAGTGTTTTAAACTTTTCGGTTTGGATGCTTTTGTCAAAATCCTGTCAATAAGTTAGTTGAGCCTTTTTACAAAGATGAACTGCAAATTCTAATAGTGTAATAATAAATAGAATAATTAAAATGGAATATCAAATAAAATGTTTAAATATGTACCAAAAATGTTAATAATATAAAATCACCTACCCTTACTTTGAAAACTCTAACTATCAAGGAGTTTAAGGTTTGACTTCGAGAGTTTCTAGCAACTAACGCGGTTTATTCCACTACAGAATATTTTTGATTAGTTAAATTCAATAATTAATTGCTTCATCATTCATATTCTAGAATTTTCTACCCATTTGTGTTCTTATATTTTGTGTCAGAAGTATCATTTGTTTAGTTTATTGAATGATAATTATTTTTTATGGACATTATACAATAACACAGGAAATGTGTTATACCGGAAGCCATATAACATCAGTGAAATGAATCTGAAAGATGGCATCTTGTTTTTACCTGCAAAAGCCGGGCCGACCATATCTCGGATCTTCATTTACCCGACACAAGCGGAATAAACGATGAAATCGCGTGACTGCAAAGCACGCAAAAAATACACCTGTGGGATATAAGCTGACGGGGAAGGTCGTCGTAGCTTTAGTGGCGATTATGTTGTATCCTCGATTTTAAACCGCTTTAGGTTTTAAAATGTTAATTATGCTTTAATACTCACTGGCAGGACGTAACGTAATTATACAATATACGACTCAAATATGTGTACAGTGTATCTGTCATACACTGTACACATATTTCATTTTCATTTGTCATTTTCATTTTAAGCATTAGTATTTTTGTTTGACTCTGTTGTTTTGTTATTGATTTGTAATGACTAATGAGCAGAGAGCGGCGGTTTCAGTAAATTCAAGCCGGGCTGTTAATTGGCCAAGTGGGGAGTGCATATTTGATCCCGCACGAGAGTCGCCCTACTACCATCTCTCGTTTCGATAATATTGACTCCTGTGTTTGAAGGCGCATAACTGTAAAACGACTAAACAGAAAAAAATTACATACAGTGTGCCATACTCTTAAATCATTTCTACATAAGTTATATGACGGTCAACATTTTTTGCCGCTCGGTGAGAAATGAGAAAGGGCACTCGATTTTTGCATTTATAAATTAACGCTTGTCTTTCCAATTTTTTTTCTCGTAAACCGCTTGCCACAAAGCTTTCAATTTTTGTTTAGACTGCATTTAGAGCCTCGTCTATAGATTGGCGTTTTTGTTTTCTTCAGTTTTTGTGTAATAAAGGTTGCGAACAAGATTTTCATGGAAGTGGTAAGTAAAGTCCGGTCCACACTAATGCCTAACGTTCAATGCCTAGTGCGTAATGTTCAAATTAATGCGTTAAAATCGAGTGTGCCCACGATTTAACGCATTAACGGGCCAATCAGAAGGGCGTTAGTAAAGGCGTTAGTGTAGCCCTTTTTTTTTTTTTTTTTTAGAAGAGCAAGGGGAGGGGAAGACCCTCCGCCACCCCTCCAGACCGGCCTTGCCTGATGGGCATCCTTAGTCTGGAGACTTCTTCCTTACATGAATTAATCAACAAACAAAAATAGTTAGTAAACTCCCTTCGCTCTTTTCGGTTTGGGTCGTAAACCTTTATTGATTAATTTAACATGATCTTTCTACCTATAATCCTGCTCTTAAAATCGCTACCTTATACTAATACATACTTAGACTTATTTCTATTAACATGCATTATTCCCTTCATCCTAATGTCACAGCACTTTGACAGAACTACCCACACTACTCTTGGGGACACATTCTTTTCTGTTCTTCCGTGAGCACCGGTTATCTGTTCCGGTGGTCACTCCCTTTTACTGCTGGCGTTGCTCCGGCAGCTTTGGTCCGGATCGTCCGGGACCTTTCTGTTCAACTCGCTCCCGGTCTACCGTGAGCTTTCCTGTACCGGTCTCCGGTTACATCTCTCCTGTACTTCCAGGTTCTGCAGTCCCCAGACCATCAGGTCTCCTGACGTAATAAGGATCCAGAGGTCCCTGCACGTTCCTTTGCCTGTTCGTGCTGTGTTCCTATCTTGGATGCCTGGATATGGTGTAAAGCTGGCGTTCTGGTTGCCTCGTTATCCAGGGCTGAAGGGGTCTGCCATCCGAGCTGTCCTCAGCAGCTGCGTCTGAGGGGCCGGAGGCTATCTACCCCCTCTTGTCCTCCTCGTCCTTTGTTTTGAGGATACCGGAGATTGTGCGGGATATCTCCTCCCACTGCCGAGGTCCTTCTAGCATACGGGTGACCATCCTTTGTTCGTCAAGGCCCTCCACGTACTGGCACGCCCTTCTGGCCACAGCCCACCTCTCGCATCTGAAGAGGGTGTGGCCGGGGGTGTCTATCTCCCCGCAGTATCTACAGTTGGGGCTGTCCCTTCTCTTGTACTTGTAGAGGTAGGCCCCGAAACACCCGTGCCCAGTCAGCGCCTGGGTTAGTTCGTACGACAACTCCCCGTGTCTTCTCTCCGTTCATGTGGCGACGTCTGGGATGAGCTGACGTGTTCATTCCCCCTGCGTCGCTTCATTCCACTCGTTCTGCCAGGCCTCCAGCGTCTGCCTTCTGGTCTCTCGCCCTGTTGCCCGACCTTCCGACCTTCTTAGGTCGTATTTCTTCTGGCGCTCTCTGGCCTTCAGGTGAATGGGCACCATAGAAGCCACCACAAGCGCTGCCGCGGTTGATACAGTCCGGTATGCAGCTGAGACTCCTATCGCCGCTCTTCTCTGCACCTGGAGGAGTCGGCCCCTTCTGTTGGCAAACTCCATGTCATCTACCCAGACCGGCGCGGCGTACAACATCACCGACTCTGCGACAGACGCCAGAACCCGGCGCTTTGCCGTTCGTGCCCCAGATGTTCTGGGCATTAGCCTTATCAGGGCTCCTACTGTTCGCTGCGCCCGTCCTGCGACCTCATCTATGTGTTTATTGTACCTAAGGTTCTTCTGAATCCTGACCCCAAGGTACTTTATGCTGTCGCTAGGTGTTATTTGGGTCCCTGCCACGGTTAGCACTACGGGTTCCACCCTTCTCCTACCAGTCAGTAACACTGCCTCAGTCTTCTCCGGGGCAATCTCTAGTTTCTTTTCGGCCATCCACTCCGCAATCCTTCCGATGGCCGAGTTTGTCCGTTTCTGAAGCTCCCAGCATGTGGCGGCGGTGACAACCATTGCCAGGTCGTCAGCATAAGCAACCAGCTCGACTCCCGGTATCCTCAGTCGGAGTACCCCGTCATACAGGACGTTCCAGAGAGTCGGCCCAAGGATCGACCCCTGGGGCACCCAACTGTTAATGGGCACTCTTTCCTGCGCCCCCTTTCCGTCGACCAGTAATTGTTAGTGTAGCCCGGGCATAACGAATATTACCACGATAACGGGATATGGACGTAAACAATAGTCATATTTTATCTAAGACGACTGTACCAAAAATATTCCATAATAATTTATAAGTAATTTTTAAAGCGATTTAATATGTATGATAAAAATTTCGTGCAGCGCGCACTACGTCAATCGTAACGGTAAATGGAAACGTAGCTGGGACAGTGGAAGATAATTTACTATAGTACGAAACAATCAGAACAATTTAATTGCGGAATTTTGAATAGTAGTGCGTGTTAAATATAGATAAAGAATTTAGATTTACAATTAATTATACCCAACAATATATTACAAAAACTGATTCAAACTGATTCACTGATCGCGTCAAAACTTCGCATCTGGTTCGACTACCTCGCACCAAAACCCACAAGCGAGGGAAGCCGAACTGCGCAAAATATTGTTCTGGTTTACTTCGATCTTAAAAATTAAAAAAAAGTTAACAAATAGTCGGAGTGCTATAAAATTCAAGGGATGTGTATCGCAGTAAATAAGGATTATTTGCATGCTAACTGCGTTGTCGTGCTAACAATCGTTACTGAGATATCGGCTTCCATTTAAATCTTGTTCGCAACCTTTATTAAGTAAAAAGAGAAGAAACAAAAATACCAATCTATAGAAGAGACTCTAAATGCAATCTGAACAAAAACTGAAATTTTTGTGATAAGTGGTTTAAAAGCTAAGAAATCGGAATGACGAGCGTTAATTTAAAACTGCAAAAATCGGGTACTTTAATTCACTTCCCTCGCGCTCATGTTTACACCGAGAGGCAAACAATTTTGACAGTCATACAACTTATGTAGGAATGATTCAGGTGTATGACATAGTTTATTTCAAGTTTTTCTGTTCAGTTGTTTTAGAGTTATGGGCCTTGAAACACAGAAGACAATACCATCGAAACGAGAGATGGCAGTTACGGCGATTCTCTCGTGCGGGGTCACATATGTGTAGCGCGACAGCAGGTACAAAACGCCAGTGGACGACCTTAGCTCCAAGAGTGGCGTACTCCCCTTAAAACGTAGTGTGCGCTCATGGAACGAATAAGCGACTTTTCCGGCCGGTCTCTGCTAAGTCTTCATACTGAAAAGTTAAACCCCTAAACAACAAAATGTCCAGAATGATTAAATCGGGTCATAAATGATTGTGCACATTTCATGGTAGCTACTATAGTTTCTTTCACGACAAGTGGCAGTAAGCCGCTGACATAACGCGCAAACGCTCCTACGCATTGACATGTGTTAGAATGAAATAAAGAAGATTGCTATTTCATTCTAACACACGTTAATGCGTATAGGAACGTTTGCGCGTCATGTAGCGGCTTACTGCCACTTGTCGTGAAATAAACTCTACCAGGGATTTTTATTTTAAGAAGTAGGGGGAAGAACCCACCACCACCTAGCCGCCTGTTATCACCACAAGGGTATTCTGCAGGTAACGACATGTAATTCTTAATTGTTTTTCGGAATTTTTAATAACTAAATTTCCCTTTTACCTTTTATATTAAAATATGTTAGTAGTAGAAGTCCAAATATATGAACGCTTGGAGGAAACACGCCAAGGCAAGGGTCCCGGAAAGAAATGTCCCACAGCAACGAAGAGGGAAGAAGAACAGGCAACCGGATCAACCAGTGACGGAACAGTGCTAATGCCTTACAAAGAAGAAGAAGAGACCCAATCCAAAAAGAAAAAGCAACAGAAATAGGCTGGACCTTCACCTGAAAAAGGAGAGAAGTACTGGTCGCGTTTGTGACGAGCAATTTGCTCCGCACAGATATGTGTATCGTGTCCCATGTGGGAGAGTAGAAGTGGCGAGTAGACCCACAGTACATAAATACTATTAAAGTTTATGACAAATTAATTAATACAATTTTTGTGTTTACATAATTCTATTTTGTGGACGGACGAAATCCATTTCAGGTATTTTTACACACCGTTCGTAGCGGTAATGGCATTTATGACAGTGAGTGAGGGGGTCGTAAAAAACTTGTCTGCTGCAAGGAAGAAAGTTTGAAAAGCCATGATTTACATGATTACATTGGATAAATAATCCATAAGTTTAAAATTGATAAATATTCCCGAACGACATATTCCACTATGAAATATCGATTCTACTGCGTACTGTGTAAAAAGTTTTCATAAGCCGATTTCCCTTTAATGGAAATACGTTCGTTCACACAGAATGGTGGTATACAAAGGAAATATATTATGGTGCTCACAATATCCACGGGAGGATATTTATTATCTTTTCCAACATTAATAACCGTAATGTGGTGATCCCAGGTCCCGGTAGACTGCGCTATTTGGCAAATAAATAGCTCGCTTAGAGCACCTGGGCTACGGGGTGACAGTTAAAGTGCGATAGTTGCACATGCACACTCAGTCAGGTGCTCACGTGGACGAAATTCCACTGGCTGGACGCCCCGAGTTTCTCGCCAGTAACTGCACCGCAAAATTACTAATGTTCCAGAAACACTTTCTGAACTTTCGCGTTAATGCAACCCAGTAGCGGCAAAGTTGTATCTGGTTATAATTTCGAAATTATTGTCGCAGTAAATAAACACTCGCTGAACTTTAATTTCCCCTGTTCCGGTCAAAATAGCAAACACATTCTCTTAGGTATACGAGCGTGGAGCGACACAGTTTCGCTTTATATTATTATATATTCTGTAATAGCAAATAATGCAGTCGCCCTTGGAATATTTACAGCAAGATCTATAAATAATAAAATATCTGATGTTGCCAGGCACATGACTTTATCATACTTTGTATAAAATTAATAGTTTAGCTGCATGTGATTCTATTTGATCGAGATAGGTCGTGTCTGCATTAAAATAAAACTAGTTAGCCAGGATTTGACAGATATTTTGGTTCTATTGACAGTAGCTATTGTCAAATCCTGGCTAACTAGTTTAATATTAATGCAGATACTACCGATCTCGATGAAATAGAATTTGCTCCAGCAGCTAAACTATTAATTTGACAACAAAATTTTATAGACATAAATTATACAAAATTTCCTCTACTATAATTTATTATTTAACTATTTTGACAAAATTACAGGAATGGTGGCTCATTTGCAAAATCCTTGAAAAATGCTTAGAGTAAACAAGTTCCTTTGGACCCTTTTGAACAAAATCCTTTTCACCTCTAAGTTTGGTCATGAAACGCCTAAATATGAAGTTTCGCCCCGATACCTTTAGTAGTTTCTCCGGAATCCACAAAACACACACTGTTTCATCAGCTGTTTTCGAGTGTGACAGCACAAAATAGTAATTTTGGTGCTGTCCACTCGAAAACAGCTGATTTCGTTCGAGGTTGGAGAACCGCTATGGAACTTTGCCGCTCTAGTGCGGCAAAGTACAAAATACATATTTCAGATAAACTAAGATCACCAATTTGATTGTTTGTTGATAAGGAATAGCAACCCGTTGTTATATCTGTTATGACCAGTAGAAGTAATGAACAGTATGACCAATGAGCGAGCGCGCCACCAACCGTCAACGCACCGCTCTTCCGGCCATTACGACGTGCTACAGCAGTAACACGTATTCCATTGTTATACCTTTACAGTTAATTAATATACAGTTCCAACGCTACGTAGTTGTGTATTATTCAGTATCGACCCTACCACTGTTACAACAGAACTGGCGACGAGACAGAGGAAGAATTCACCAAAAAAATCGATAAGGAGTACGTGAGTACGAACATTGACGTTACGTCACAATTTATTTACGCTTCAAATTTGTACGGGAAGAAAAAGGGAACAACTTTACTGTTTACCGCAACGCAGTTTACGCAATTTCAACCGCTAAAGCAAGAGTACGCTTTTACAACGTATGCCGACGTCACAGCAGGGCCGAGCGCGTCTGTTCGTGTATTACACCGCTACGTCACGTATCATAGCTCCGAACCAACTCTACAATCTAAAATAATACGTTCCTTACGCGACAATGGCCGAGATTACAGACGTTTTACAGAAATTAACCGACATTCTTGGGTCAATGCAAGCAACCCAAAACGAAATATTACAGAAACGGACTACAAATATTAGTATCAAAGATAATTTACATCCTTACGATGATAAAAATGAAAATTTTGACTCATATCTACAAAGATTGGATAAGCATCAAGATTGGATAACCATCTTCAATTAAGAGGTGTAGATGATTCAACTACAGACAAAGATAAAATATGTGTACAAGTTTTAATAGGATGTTTAAATCGCCTGATTTGCCGAATACAAAAATGTACAAGGAATTAGTTCAGCTTTTACGTGAACACCTATCTCCCAAATCAAGCGAGATAGCTGAGCAACACAAATTTAACACACGCATTCAAATGGAAGGCGAATATACAAGAATATATTGCCGAATTAAGGAAACTAATCATTCATTGCAATTTCAGTTGCCCAAAATGTGCAGCGTCTACAATCGATACACACCTACGAGCACAATTTGTACGTGGAGTGAGGGACACAGATATTCGACAGCGTCTGCTGCAACAGAAGAAGCCTACATTCGAGGATGTCACTCAACTCGCCCATTCGATGGAAATTTCAAGGTAGGAGTCCAGCCAAATGCAGCCATTTGCCGGCCAGATCAACATCATTCAAAGAAAATACAAGAAGCAAAAACCTGAAGGGAAAGTACGTTCGAAGGGATATACACAAGAAAAAATTCAGAAGATGATTGGAAAATGTTTCCGATGTGGGAAGCCCGACCACAACGCGAATGACTGTCCTTACAAGAACCTAAATTGCAGCCACTGCAATAAGAAGGGGCATTTACGAGCTGTTTGTTTGAAACGTAATACACGCGATCACAAACAAGTGGAGGTTGACGATAATGACAGTTCCACTGCAAGTGACGAAGACGAAGATAACTACATTGGACAACTACAGATAAATTCAATCTCGGCCGAAAAAATAATGTTACCCATGCGCATTAATGGCAATAAAATTGACATGGAATTAGACACAGGAGCAGCAGTTTCAACTATATCTAACAGCCTATTCAAGAAATTATGCCCTAATACGCCAATAAAATCTACAGATACTAAATTACGGACTTACACGGCAGAAATAATAAACCCCATCGGTACGGCACAAGTTAAAATCAAATATGAAGGACAATCGACAATACAGGAAATATATGTCCTACAGAAGAAGGTTGATCCTATTTTTGGACGAAGCTGGTTGAAAAACATAGCAATTAATTGGAAGGAGATACGTGAAATAGACTTACACAAGGAAGAGAAAAATACAGAACAAAAATTACAAGAATTACTTAAAGAATACGAAGATGTTTTATCCGACCAATTAGGCCAAATTCCAGATTATATTTACAAGTACCGCCTCAAGAACGAGAATACAAGTCCTATGTATTTCAAACCACGACAACTGCCGTACGCACTTAAACCCAAGGTTGAAGAAGAACTTTTGAGATTAGAGAAACTGAGGATCATTGAGAAAATTGACCATGCTCAGTAGGGAACACCAATAGTACCCATCGTCAAGAAGAATGGAACAATCCGACTCTGCACTGCGTACAATACTACTTTAAATAATGTCATAGAAGATGATTGCTACCCCATACCCAGAGTTGAAGACTTATTAAATAAAATCTCCGGAGGTAAATATTTTTGTACCTTGGATATTCGAACTGCCTACTTGCACATGAAGGTTGATGACGACAGTGCAATGATGCAAGCAATTTCAACTCATAAAGGCATCTAGAAGGCCAATAGACTCATGTTTGGAATTAAGACTGCACCATCGGCTTGGCAGAGGTTTATGGACCAGATTCTACAGGATGTAGACGGTTCGGTATGTTTTTTTGATGACATAGCCATTCAAGGAACCACTCCAAGTGAATTAATCCGACGTTTAAAACTAGTCCTCGAAAAATTACGTTTGAACGGACTACACCTCAACAAGAAGAAGTGTGAATTTTTCAAAACTAAAATTGGTTACCTTGGACACTACATTGACGGCTCTGGTTTACATACTGCTCCAGATAAAATAGAAGCAATGTCAAAAAGCCCTACACCCACAAATGTCAGCGAAGTGAGAACCTTCTTGGGTCTAGTCCATTACTACCAAAAGTTCATACCTAATCTTTCAACAAAACTTCACCCCTTGTACGCCTTGCTCAAGAAGAACGTTCCTTTTATATGGACTGACAAATGCGAGAAGTCATTCAACTCCTTAAAGAAGGAACTGACAAGCTCAAGAATTTTGATACCATTCAACCCAGAACTTCCTCTGACGCTAGCAACCGATGCATCACCGACAGGATTAGGTGCAGTAATCTCACACTTAATGCCTGATGGCACCGAGAGACCTATATCGTTTGTCTCTCCTTCACTAAACGCAGCTGAGAGAAATTATAGTCAGCTTGACCGTGAAGCTACCGCCATTGTTTGGGGACTAAAGAAGTTCTTCCCATATTGTTATGGAAGGAAATTTATTCTTATAACAGACAATCAACCATTGATGCGAATTTTCCACCAGAATAAAGACTTACCTGCCACATCAGCGATTAGATTACTTCACTATGCAAGTTATATCTCAGGATTTCGATACGAGATAAGGCATAGAAGAACACAGGACCATGCAAATGCAGACTATCTATCTAGGATGCCACTTCCGACTACTAGAAAGACATTGGACCACGCTGAAGTCTTCCAGATCTCCCAGATTGAGAAGATGCCAGTCAGCAGAGACGAAATAAAGAAAGAGACGAAGAATGACCCTACCCTGAGGCGAATGTACCTGGCCCTGGAGACTGATGGTGATTTTCCTTTCACTTTTGGAAGAAAAAGTGACTTTTCAATCCAGGATGGATGCCTACTCAAGGGAATGAGAATAGCTGTCCCAAAGAGCCTCCATAGGAACATTCTGCAGGAGTTGCACTCAGCGCATGTTGGAACATCAAGAATGAAGGCATTGGCCAGAAGTCATGTCTGGTGGCCACAAATTGATAAGGACATAGAAAATGAAGCAAAATCTTGCATCCGATGTGCTGAAACTCGAAATAATCCAACAAGAGTGGATGTTCATCCATGGGAGAACGCAACAGTACCCTGGCAAAGAGTGCATGTTGACTATGCTGGACCATTTTATGGAACATACATATTTATCCTCGTAGACTCATACACTAAGTGGATAGAGGCTATACCAACGAAATCTATTACCTCAGCTAAAACGATCCACATGTTGCGAGACATATTTGCTCGATTTTGATTACCCTATACATTGGTGTCAGATAATGGGACAAATTTTAAGTCGAAGGAATTTGAAGATTTCCTAAAATCAAACGGCATAATTCATAAGGTAACAGCTCCGTACCATCCTGCAACCAACGGTCAGGCGGAGAGATATGTGCAAACCATTAAAAGAAGTCTCCGAAACCAACTGAAGGAGGGAGTACAATTAGGACTGAGTTTGCAGACGTTTCTTATGCAATATAGAAAGACCCCGCATCCAGCGACAGATGCTAGCCCAGCTGAGCCCATGATAGGAAGACCGATTAGGACACGTATAGACCTAGTAAAAAGAAAGATGAAAAAGGAAACCCGAACAGAGAATAAATGTTTAGCAGATACCGACGGACGACCCCTGCCCGTAGATGAGAAGGTACAAATACGCATCTACAATAACCCGGAAAAGAAATGGGATTTTGGGACCATTGTAGAAAAAACAGGGAAACTTCATTACAACGTTAATTTCGGTGGAAAGACCCACAACCGACATCGTGATTGATACCCTACTCTGGACCATTACCCCGAACTCCAACAGACACGTTTGTACCTATGCCAATACATGCCAATACATAATGATACTAATGAGTCTGTTCCAGAAACAACCACGTCTGTGGACCAACCAGCCACACCACCCGTACCTGAACCGTGTACACAGTTACAGATACCACCGTCACCGATACAGACTCCACCAGCGCATCCACCAAACCCGGAACAGACTACGCCGACACCACTTCGGCGTTCAACTAGGATTAGAAAGCCTCCAGCGAAAATGGACCTTTAAGTTGCGAGGCGGATGGTGTTATGACCAGTATACATAATGACCAGTAGAAGTAATGAACAGTATGACCAATGAGCGAGCGCGCCACCAACCGTCAACGCACCGCTCTTACGGCCATTACGACGTGCTACAGCAATCCAGTAACACGTATTCCATTGTTATACCTTTACAGTTAATTAATATACAGTTCCAACGCTACGTAGTTGTGTATTATTCAGTATCGACCCTACCACGGTTACAACAATATCTAATTCGAAAAACGATAAATTGAGAAAATCGTAAATAATGTATAGCGACGAGTGTAGTTTTATTTTAGTATGTTGGTACGCATGTGACATCTACAGTATCAAGAACAAATATAAATCTGTCAGAATTTGAATTAGTTTCTTATTCTTGACGTTTAATCGAAGTGGTACCAACCTAACATTTCTTATACAGAAATATAACCAATTTTTATTTTTTTTAAATACATATTTATTCAAAAAGGAGCACAAAAAACGTTGTATGTCACTCCTGCCGAAAACTACATAGCGCGACTCGCTCACATGCGACGCTCCGCCTTCGACGTCGCACCGCGGTACCGCTCGTCGCGCTATTCCGTACTTTCAGCACTTGTAACATAAATAACTATTATGTTACAAGTGCCGAAAGTACGGAATAGCGCGACGAGCGGTAATGTCCAGTTTACGTTCTAAGACGCAAACGCAAACGCGAACGCGAACGCAAAACGCAGAAAGTTACCACATACAGTCCGCGTGTATGGGTTTACGTTCCATGTGACGCGAAGGCCAACGTAGACGCGGAAAGTTCACCAACTTCAACTTTTCGCGTTTGCGTCCTGTGTGGAGGGTGGCGTCTGGCCAATCCCAGGCAATCCCAGGTAAGCGCGCTTGCACGCGACACTGACACTGACAGGTTACTAATACAAAACACAGAAGAAAATAGGTACATTTGCATAATTATAAAGATAGACGACGAGAAGCTAAGAAATGTAAGGATTTCAAAGACAAAGTCTACAAAGAAAATGCGTGGAGGCAAATAGCCGAATTTGTAGGTGCAAGTGCTAAGTTATATTTGTCGAAGTGCAATTTCAAAGTGAAATTTAATTTATAATGTGATTTATTATTAGATTCCGAGTGCCAAACACGATTTAAGGTACTTCGTGATCGGTACGTAAGAAAAGCGCCTGCTACTCCAACTTTCCGGATCTGGGACTAACAACCGACAGCCATGGGAGTTCATGTCGCACTTTAACTTTCTCGACAAACACGTCAAAGGCAAGAAGTAAGTACACTTATATTTCTGTACTACTTATATATGTATGTAATCAAGGATCGCAGCTAAAGTTGTGTCTTTTCCAGGACAACAGGGAACATTATTCTATCCCAACAAACTTCAGGGGAGGTTGTGGATGAATAGAGTGCTGTTCGAGCACAGGCGGTGGCTGTCGTCTGCGAGAGCGCAGATTTTTTTGATACGTCGGTGGATTTTTCATTGGAAGAAATAGGTGAAAGCGTTCCTCATTCGGAAGAAGTTCGTACCAGCTCTGCAAATACGGGTACCCGTAAGCGTAGAGCCGATGACGATCTGGACGCGTCCTTCAAGATCCGAGCAGAGTCGGCCCAGTAGCTCTGCGTCGACGAGTGCCCGTAGCCGGAAGGACGACTTCAAAGTCAATGATACTTTGTTGGGGATCATGGAGAAAGTGGGAACTTTTTTCGAAGACCGTAAAATACCTACTGAAATTCCACCACTTGAACTAGAATTTGGAAGGTCAATTGCCACCATGATGGCAAACAAAAAAGACCGACCGGGCCGCATTAAGCCAACTCTCCGGACAAAAATTTACCAATTGATGTCAGACGCCCAACTTCAAGACATTGACGAGCTGGATTCCTTTTGAAATTTTGTTTATTTTATATTATTTTATTAAACAGTATGTGACCGGAAATATTAAAAGTGACCTAACTGTTCTAATAGACAGTTAGGCTGCTTTCTTTATTTCCGATCACATATATTAACATAGGATTAGTGTGTCAAACTGTGCATCCTAAGCATACAAGTCTATTGTGTGGCAACCCAACTAAGCGGTGATAGAGAAATCACCGCACATGCGTTAAGATAATTAAAAGTGTCCCCCACTTTTAATTATCTTAACGCGTCAGGAAGCATAATTTGAAGCAACGTCTAGTCGTACCATATTATTCATTTAATTTTAATATTGTATATACATAGACCAAGTATTAATAAAAAACACAAAACAACATACAATAATGTTTTATTATATAAAAGGAAAGAAGTAAGAAACAAAAAATATATACAGAAGAAGTAAGTACAAAAAATAATTTTATTTTATGGCAAACGACCTCTATTTACATGTGCATAGTGTTGTTCCATTTCTCCTAATGGAGACATAAAATAATTTGCCAGTTGATCACGGATTTTATAAATAGTTCTCTTTGCGTTGTTTGAGGAAAGTCGCCCAACAAATGGTAATGGTTCGGTGTCCCTTCGCCACATCCCTTCCTAACTTTCCCCATCCGCATATCCAGGTGGGCAGTATCGTTTGCCACCACTTCTGTCATCGCATATTTTGATGTAATTGTGGAGTGCTACACATGCTTTTACAATAGACTCCACATTTTCCACCTTGCACGGAATACTCTGCTTCAGAATCCTCCACCTAGCCACCAAAATACCAAAGGCATTTTCTATCGTCCGTCGAGCCCTTGAAGGTCTATAATTAAGGATCCGCTTTTCTTCGCTTAAGTTGGAACCAGGGAAGGGACGCATGATGAAATTGTTTAAAGGAAATGCTTCGTCGTCCACCAAACAATACGGTAAATTCCAGTCACTTCCTTCAAGTTGTGATGCAGCAGGCACATTTAATTTGTCGCTGTACAAAGCTTGTCCGAATACTGAGTCTCGGAATACACCACCATCGCTGGCAGACCCATATGCACCAATGTCCACTAATTTTAAACAATATCTGGCATCGCAGACTGCTAACAAAACAATACTAAAGTGTTTCTTGTAATTGAAGTACTGCGATCCGGAATTGGCAGGCGCTTGAATATTGATATGTGTGCCATCAATAGCTCCTATGCAATGAGGAAAATTCCAAAAGGTCTTAAATTCTTCGGCTATTTTAAGCCATTCTTCTTCACTTGCTGGTGCTTTGACATATTCCGGTGATAAAATTCTCCTTAAAACCTCACACGTTTCCATCACAATTCGATGCACTATTGCTTTGCCCAACATGTAGCTCCACGCAGCTGCTTGCTGCGACACTCCTTGTGACAAATAACTGAAAATATAAATATATTATAAGTATTTGTATTTTTGATTTGAGCAATTAAAACTTACTGTAAGGTTATTGCTAGTCTTTCGTCAGGACAAATAGCTTTCTTGCTATTTTTAGTGAGGTGTGGTTTACACAAAGCCAGCAACTGATCGAAGAAAGGAACTGTCATTCTTGTGCAAATGACAAATTGTTCGTGGTCCGAAGTTTTCATTTGTTTGACAAGGGTTATGTATTGTCCGTTTGTATTTCTGGCTCTATTGAGCGGTCGAACTTCGTATCTTCTAAATTGTCGTCGCGGTTGGTTTAATTGTTGTAATAACAACGAAGCAGCAGCCAAAATAAGAAGTCCGGCAGCAGCCTCTTGAGCTTCTTCATCGGGGTCCATACTCTCTCGTGTTTACACACAACGATCACCACACCACCAATCTGGAAAATAATATACAGTATCAATAAAAACAGTTTCTAAGATCTAAGAGATCACAACAAAATATACACATCGTGACTTAACAACTTACCGTGATGATACCAAACGTTAGAAAGCGTTAATAAACGCTGATGATAAACACAGGCACACAAAGCGTATCGAAGAAAAGGCAAAACACCGTACGTAAAGAATAGAACCGTTACCACAGACCTTTTCAAGACGAATAAACTGTGCGAATAAACAAACATGGCGATTTGCCGCCAATGGTTTACCGGGTACGTTCGCGTGACGTTAGTTACTCAACCACTAAAATATAAAAATTTCGACAAAACGTCAAAAATAAAAAGCTATTTCAAATTCTGACAGATTTATATTACACACTGTAAATGTCACATGCGTACCAACATACTAAGATAAAACTACACTCGTCGCTATACTTTATTTACAATTTTCTCAATTTATCGTTTTTAGAATTACATATAACAACGGGTTGCTATTCCTTATCAACAAACAATCAAATTGGTGATCTCAGTTTATTTGAAATATGTATTTTGTACTTCGCCGCACTAGAGCGGCAAAGTTCCATAGCGGTTCTCCAACCTCGAACGAAATCAGCTGTTTTCGAGTGTGACAGCACAAAAAATAGTTAACGAGGTTGCACTGTATTCACCAATTTTATAGGTTACAGTATTTTTTCCGGGTTTCATCCTAAAATGCCTGACCTTATTAACATCTAAAAACTTCTAAATAAAAATACATGTATTAAGCCTCGGGTGGCATGCAGTTCACTAGGAAATTTGATTATGTTATTCTGTTCACGTTTCCTGGATCTTTAATATAAGCATTAGTAAATATCTTTATCATATTTTAGAACTATTCGAAGTATTTCCCGTATTTTCAGAAAATAAGACTTCGACAATAACAAGTTTATGTTTTTGATGATACCTCACTAAAACCGCAATTATATAGACATTGCAGACAAACATATTTTTGCCCGTCAAACTTTTGACGAGAGCTCATTTATACCTAGATTTTGGCGAATATCTCTCACGATTGAAAAGAACGATATTTAATCTGCCCCGCATAATATATGTGTGGAAATTTTAATATCGCCACGTCCGGACGATAATAATTTATCATTTCCTTTCTGAGGCGCGGCAAAAGAAAGCGAGAGTACTACGGAGAATGGATGGGGCCGATATTCTCCTTCGATATAGAGGGCACATGTATCAGCTCACGGGTTGCACGTGAAAAGGAAATGTGCCATGAAATATCCAACCGGAAAATAGAAAAATAAGGTAATATAAGGTTCGATCCGGCTATGTCGTACGCATTGTGTGATGAGAAATGCCGCACACTTTCTCACCAATGGAATTCGCACAGAAAATAAATCAATTACTTTCTACGAGTTTTTTTTTATTATTTTATAAGCATAGGTAGTAGGTACGGTCAAAAAAAGTAATAGATATTTACGTGTAATATACAAATATTGAGTTGAAAATCGATTGTTGCACTATAGTGATGTGTTGTATGCATTTTAAAACTAAACATTTTTAATTGACCTCTTCAATAACAAAACGTTAAATGTTGAAGAATAGTATCCGCAATACACCGGGTGGTGTTTTTAACTTGAGACTCCTAAATATCTGAAAAGTGAAAAGCGAAATATTTCTTTGGAGTTAGTCTTGGAAATCATAAACAACCACTGGGTGTTGATTGAACCACATTGTAACATCCCTTTAGAATTCTTCAACAGGATTATTAACTTCTTTTTCAGTAGTACTTATTTTGGGTTCAATGATGTCTTCTATCAGGTTATGTTTGGGTGCCCGATGGGGTCGGTGCTCTATCCAACACTAGCCGAGATAGTAATGAACTATCTCTTAAGTCCTGTGTGGAGAGTTTGCCGTTCACGTTTGGCTTCTTCTATCAGTATGTGGATGACATCATCTGCTTCTTACCCTCAGACAAAATAGATTTGACTTTAAAGACATTTAACAATTTCAATACACATTTAAAAGTTACAATAGAGAGTGAGAAGGATGGAGGCGTACCTTTCCTGGATACTTTCGTAATAAGAGATGAACATAACTTCATTAACCTCGATTGGTATAGAAAGGCTACCAGCTCAGGAAGGTACATCTCATACCATTCAGATCACCCGTTTAGATACAAAATTAATCTCATCAATGCTTTAAAAAATAGAATTGAAAAAATAGTTCACCCTTCTCTTAAAGAAAAAAACTTAAATATTTTTCACGAAATGCTTTGAAAGAATGGCTATCCCACTTACCTGTTGAAAAGTTCCTGTTCACTGACCAACTAACTCCTCTTAACAGTGACTCCCCTGTGGAAGAGGTAATGTAGGTGATAATAATAACAACTCTAAAAAGTACAGAAAGTTGCACAATGTTGAGAACCTCACACCCCCCTTGAAGCGTGTTCTGGGTGGTTCTGGCACTGTCGTGGCCGTGTCTAATACCATCACGGTTGGTAATTAGTTTACTAATCTGCAGGATAAGACACCTATCTTACGAAATTCCCTGTATGAACTGCCCATTGACCTATAAAGGCCAAACAAGCCAAAGATTGGGTCAACGTGTAACTCAACATAAGAGTGATGTGAAGAGGAAACCTCGGGCTTGTGGTTTGTCGATTCATGTCAACGAGTCGAGACATGAGGCAGACTACGATGGTGTCAGGGTACTCAGGACGGAACGCAACGACCAAAAACGTCTTTTCTTGGAAATGTGCCTAATTAATGAAATAGAGGGTAATTGCATGAATAGTAAAAAAGATATAGAAAATTTAAACAACATTTACACTTACCTTCTGCAACATGGTCCGGAGTAGTTAATATCTAGGAACTAAAAATACGATTAGCATTTGGAACTGCCCTATAGTTTAATTAACCCTAACCCACCACTCTCCAAATCAAATAATTTCATGACAAACTGGTCCCGCTTGCCGTTTCAATTTTTCCCTAGTGTCCCATAGTGATAAAGAATCACACATGTTGGTACCTATCCGTTCGTGTTGGCCTGACCACGTCAAAAAAAGTGTATACATTTTAGTTTGGTTAAAAATGGCCCATGGTGCAGGATCTCACTCTATTTCACTCTATCTAACAATCTCCTATATATATATATATATATATATATATATATATATATAGTGTGTCCACGAAACTATGGTTGGTTGAAAGTATGTATGGTTGGTTTGGATGGTTATAAATGATAACCCCGATGTCGCCTACTAATACGTTTTATTGTCTCCCTTTGGTTACATCTCGTTCGACTGCCTATTTCTAACTATATCTAATTGTATTGCATTTACGTGTCGTGCTCGCATCCGTTCGCACTGTCAGCAACATCGGCAATATTGCCAAAGGTCCACCGATATATGTCCGCACTCGGTCACGCCACTTACCACGCACTTTACGGTCATTGTTCGGAATATGATTCCATTACACCGCACCATATGGAAAAATTTTTTATTGTATATTTCTCAGAAAATTTTATTCTTTATAAAAGTTGGCGGCTCGTATGAAACTAAAACTGCAACCGTCAAATATGTAAATTTCGCTGCCATATACCGAGCGATTCAGAATATATGGATTTGTGATAAGAGTAACGTACATTTATTTTCATTATTATCGATAAACTTTATCTGGAAATGTTGTTTAGAAGTAAAAATTATATTCAAATATGAAATCACAGCCACCTACCTTGAAAAAAAGATATTTTCAATTTTTTCGTAATTATTACTCTTGTGACAAATATTAGTAAATGCCAGTGATACTAAAAGGTTCTTTTTAATTTATTATTTAGAAATTTGAATACATTTTTTATATTTTTTGTTATTTTGGTATGGTAACTAATGTTTATTTAGAACTAGCGCAAAATTACTCATTTTCTTAATCCAGGAGCGTGACTTACCTTTTATTCAGTTAATATTAATGAATGTGGATAGGTTTATAATAGTAGTTATCCATCTACAGCGAGCGATTCTCAAGTGGTCGTACGCGCGGTACTACCACTTATGAAATTTTATTTTCACTGCTAATATTTTAATAAAAATAACTAAAGCATCAAACATCTATTGTTTCTTGAATTAATTATGACTGACTCACCCGTTATTAAGTTAATAACTATTATGAATATGTTAATAATGGTAATTTATTATCTATGAACGTATTATACTTCTACTACTAACAATTATAAAAATACATACATTATTACAAATTAAAAAAATAACTTAGCATTGAAAGAATTGTTCAATATCTATTCATCATGTTTCTGTGTGGTGTCTGTCCCGTTCTATGCATAAACACATTCTTCTAGAAACATATTTGGCCGCATTACTAACAAAATTCGGTGTAATGTTCTGGATACAATTTTCTATAGTTTCCTCTAAATGATTTATATCTCTAAATGGTCGGTGTTTGTATAATTTATTTTTTAAGTAACCCCTGAAAAAGAAATCTAACGGGGTAAAGTCGGGGGATCTAGGTGGCCAGGATCTTGATTCCGAATTTCTGCCTATCCAGCGATGGCCAAATTTATGATTTAGTAAGTTCTTGACAGAGTTTATTTTGTGTATGGGCGCACCATCACGCTGGGGCCAAATTGACGCCCGTTGAATTAACGGCAAATTGTCCAAATAAGGTGACAACTCTCTGTTTAGGAACTGAGGATATAATTATTCCCCATTTAAATTTTGACAAAAAAAAAGGCCCAAATATTTGATTATTCAAAATAGCACACAGCACATTAGTCTTAATATGGTACTGATCTCGGCATTCTATTGTAAAGTTCGGCTTTTCATGTGCCCACCACCGGCAATTTGGGAAGAAACAGTCCCATTTGACGTAAATGTTGCCTCGTCTGTCCAAAGAATATTTTTAAAAAAAGATCTGTTCTCTTCCATTTTCCCCTCAAACCAGATGGCAAAGTCATACCTGATGTCGCAGTCTCTTTCTTTTAGCGTACTTATAAATTTTGGTTTATAAGGGTGATACTTAATGATTAATGCTATGTACTTAATTAATAAATGGTGGAAATTAGGTAAACTAATAAAAAAAAACAAAAGACTAGAGTTGTAGGTGTGATTTTAATTTTAGTAAAATTCTAACAGCAAGAACATTCACATTGGGTTGCCTATACAAGAACCTATACTTGGTGGTTATTGGTGCGTTCTGTGCTGCTGTACATAAGAAGATGCATTTTTGCATAAAATAAATAATGCAAGACACAATTGTTTGAAGTTTCAGTTATATTTATTAAGATATTATCAGCGAAAATAAAATTTCATAGGTGGTAGTAACGCGCGTACCACTAGTTGAGAACCGCTCGCTGTAGATGGATAACTACTATTATAAACCTATCTACAGTCATTAATATTAACTGAATAAAAGATAAGTCACACTCCTGAATTGGTTATTGTATGATATATTAATATCTACAGGGTGAAATATCAACTTTGCACCAAGAAAATGAGTAATTTTGCGCTAGTTCTAAATAAACATTAGTTATCATACCAAAATAACAAAAAATATATAAAATGTATCCAAATTTCTAAAAAATATATTAAAAATCACCTTTTAGTATTACTGGCATTTACTAATATTTGTCACAAGAGTAATAATTAAGAAAAAAACTGAAAATATTTTTTTCAAGGTAGGTGGTTGTGACTTCATATTTGAACATAACTTTTATTTAACAACATTTCCAAATAAAGTTTATTGATAATAATGAAAATAAAGGTACTTTACTCTTATCACAAATTCATATATTCTGGATCGCTCGGTATATGGCACCGAAATTTACATACTTGACGGTTGCAGTTTTAGTTTCATACGAGCCGCCAACTTTTATAAAGAATAAAATTTTCTGAGAAATACACAATAAAAATTTTTTCCATATGGTGCGGACTTTCGTGGACACACTCTATATGGATTTGATCAGAATTGAAAACTGAATCGGTTTAGCTATATCCGTCTATCTGTCGGTCTGTCCGTCTGTGTACACGATAACTGCCGTAATTTTGAAGTAATGTATCTGAAGTTTGGTATACAAGCTTATATCTTAAAAAGTAAGGACAAGTTCGTGAATGGGCAAAATCGGTTCATTTGTTTTCTTTTTGACTATTTTTAATATTTTACGGTGCGGGTATTTTAACTTCAGCACGGCTGAAGATAATTTTCTTACTAGCTTTTACTTGTAGTTCAGTTCCGTTGAGTTTCGCCTAAAAATGCATTTTCAAGCCTAACGTGTCGAAAAAATCCTAACAAAGCAAAAGAATCAAGCAATAAATCTATGTGAATCCATAAATATCTTTTTCTACTTTGCATTCACAATGCACACATTGTAACACTGTTTTCGGTGTTACAATTAACACATTGTAACACCGAAAACAGTAACATTTTTGTCTAAGATTGCCAGGATTGGTACACATTGATATCAAATGCCAAATGTCAAACGTACAATACATAACCACACACTGCCTCTTTTTAATCTCTTGCAATCGCATAAACTGCGAAATATCAATATTCTATACATATTTAAACATGCGTGTAGCCTGCTATAGTATGGCCAAAGGTTGTGGCTTTCTTAGTTTTGCTGTGTTCATCAAAATACGCCAGCATAACGTTTTCGGTGATGTTTTACGACTCTGGTAAGTGATCGTTATCATTCTTTTCAACTAAACATCAAATCCCCTTTTCAGATATAATTCAAGGACCACATTTACTTTAATAAGGTATTATGCGAAGATCAAACCTACATCGTAGTTATGAATGATTTTAATTACTGCTACGAGATTGTATATGCGCAATCAATGGTTTATCAGCATACACGTATGAAGCTATAGTACATTTAAAGTGTAGAGGATTTCTTAGTTTATGTAACGTATAAGTTTTCGGTAACATTTTGGACCGAATTCTGTTCGGCTCAATTCGTATTCATTTTTGTCCGTCGCTTTCGACTTCGTCTTAGTTCTGGTTGTGTGCAACATATTTGTATTACCTCCATCACATGTAATTTTACTAAGTATAATTTATTCTAATAAACTACTTTGCCGAAATTAAAATTGGGTTTCAATTATTATAAGTGCTTGTAAATATATAAGCCGCAACGGCTACGTAGCGGAATTAGGTAGACACCGCTATTAAACGTTAGGTGTTAAAACAATTCTTTAGTAAGTTCTTGTTCTTCGAAGTAACTAATCAGTCACCGCCAAACACTTCTATTCTGATTATTATACTTATAAAACCACTATTAAAGTTGTTGAAGTTTCATATATTTATCACAGTAGGGTTAAAAGCGTTGCCCCAAGCTCCATTATGATCATCGTTGAGACCTCGCTGAATATTTATTCAAACTTGTAGGCTAAAGTAGATTAATTTTATTCACAATTAGATTTTGTCATGATTTTATTTCATCGATCTGATCCTTAACGAAGTTGACAGTTACTACAGTGCAGCCACGTGGTACCCGCGAAATACCCTAGATTCTAATTTAGCGCAATATAGTAACCACAATTTCTAAATTTATATAAAATTAATGACGCAAAGTAGAAAAAAAAGTATATTACACTCGTTTTATAAGACGTATTGGCGCACTCGTTCCATTTGGGCACTCCTCGCTACGCTCGTCGTGCCCAAAACAACTCGTGCGCCAATTTGACGTCTTATAAAACTTGTATAATAATATACTATTTCCCGAGACTTCCAAAATATGTTTTGCACATAACCTAGTAGCGTTAAACAAAACTCTAAAAAAACAGTCGGAACGAGTATAAATTTAAGCAAAAAAGGCAATATTTATCAACCAATTAACAGTTAAACCAATGACAAACTAATGAACAACGAACAAGTACAGAGCGTAGAATAAAACAATTCTTGTACGGCAATATGTCGCACCCAGGTGAATATATTAAGGAGCAAGTATACCCCACTAATGAAAATTTTTGTTAGTGCTTAGAGAAAAACTATTTGCGATGGAAACTAACCACAGGTGATATAGGACGTAAAAAAACACATGAAACAAACGGTAAACGCAAGGGTGTCTTAGAAAAACCAATTTTTTTCTAAATAGCGGGTTCGTAATCACGTGAAAACGATAAATAATTCAAACTAAGTTCATAGGTAAAACCTTTCTATTTTTTTATGTTCTATTTTGGAAAGTCATTTTCATAAAACAATAATGTAGAGCAAAAAAAAATAATGTCGTTATTTAATATTTTATAACTTTTATATACTTTCCAATATGCAATACTACATCAGAAAACCACTGTAAAAATTTCATATCTCTACAACACGTATTAACGCTAGGATTCCGAACCTACGGTACACTTCCGGTAGACTACATCGTTAAAGGTTTAAATTTAACAGTTGGAAAAAAATGCAAAACACGCCGCCAACTTGCTGTCACACACAAATAATCTTTAAATGATTATGAATATTTAAATCTTTGTTTAATGTACCTTTTGAAGCTTAATTTGATTTTAGTCTGAAGATGCCCTAAAGGGTGAAACATGTGACTACGTAAATATTTGAAATATACCTGAAGAGGAAGAACATAACCTTTTATTTATTTATTTACGTGCACCTGTTTTTTCTGCGTTTTACTTCTTTATATAATAAATAAAGCTGCACACAATAATCAGCCTATAGTAATATATTTTTTACATTTTTCTTACATATGCCAATAGCTAATTTGACTGGACTGCATCATAATAAAGGAGAACATTGAGAGGATGCTGCAATAAAAAAATAAAAGTTCAAAAAGACGAACTCACTAATAGTCAGGTAGATACCTATATTCAAGTTTATTGAGCCAAAATGGCCGGATTCTCTTGCAGTTTCCAATGATTTTATTGTATTTATCTTGTAATAGCGAGAACACGAACATAGATATAGACGAAGACAGACATCCATTATAAAAGGCCAAACAAAAGGGCTATTCTACTATAAATACACTTTTAAGCTAATGAGGATCACGGCAGCGAGCAGCGGTAAACGCTGATTTTCGCGAAGAACCGGAACTGCCGACCGACAAAAGTTTTTAATCCGAGAAGATGAGCCATCATATTCTTTTCATACCCGGTAATTGGCAAAAATAGGATCGACGAACGCTGGCATAATTAAGGCTTCTTTATCAACAAACCGCAAGTAGTTGAATAAGATGGTGAATTGTGAGTAAGTTTTAACTTATCAGCATTTTCAGGCATGCTGGTGTTGCAGGTAAATGGAACGCCAGTTTGTTGACATGTCAAACGTATAAAATCTAAATGATACTAAATGATTTTTTATTATAGAGAAACTTTGAAAATACAGAAGAAATGCAAACATGTATTACCTTGGCATCAATATAAAATTGCAAATTATGAAAACCAAAATTTCAACGAAACTTGAAATGACATAATTGCTTTTTTTTGCAGAATGAGACCTAGACATGGCAACCAAACTGTCCACAATAAATCAAAAGCGAAAATGAATGGAAAACTATAAACGAAATTAAAAATAATGTAACTGACAGTGACGCTATCATCATAAAAGCTGCAAAAATGCAAAAAAGCCAGATTGATTGTTATGAAAAACAATCGTACTTTTACAAAACTTCTTTGAAATTTCTTTATGAAAACAATTATACTCAGCTCCGCAAAAGTCCCTCGCCACAACAAAATGTGTTGTGACGCAATGTAAGGACACATTAACTGAATTGACTCCATACCGTTATTCTTTTATCCCCATGAATTTTAACGTACCCCAAGTTTATGCACTTCCTAAGTTACACAAGGAGGACCATCCTATTCACCCCGCCACCGGGTACTATGATTCACCAACTTTTACCGTTGCTAAAATAATATTAAACCTTTTCAAAAGCTTGAATTATCAACCTAAATATTCAATTAAAAATACTTCACAATTTACTAACGAGACAAAACACATTATTTTGAAAGATACAATCAAGGTATCTTTTAACAACCACTTTATATACTAACGTTAAACAGAAAATAAAAAATAAAACATTCTAACATAATCTTAGAACATATTCTCAAACAGAGAGGTGATGAACTAAGGCTCAATAATTTCCTGACGTACCTTAACAACCTTCACAACAAACATATGGGGTTACCTCAGTATTTAAAAAAAAATAATATTTTTTTATTATTTATCAGTATTGTACTTATATATTTTATATACTTTTGTACTTATATAGGTAATACTTTTACAAATATTTTAAAACCAAAAATTGTTAAAAAATCCATTTAATTACGAAGTACAAAAATACACCAGATACAATACAAACCAAGAATGGTAGATTAGTCATAAGTTAACTACAATAATTAATTATTAATACACAAAATTTGCTAGGATATTATACAATTTTACGTTGAGAAGTTTATACATGTTTCTCTCAGAACTATGTTTTGCTGCACGGTCGGCACGATAACTCGAAAGGATTTTTATTTTAAATCTTCATAAATACTTTCTCTACAGTCTGTCGAACCATCTTTTTGATATTTTGTTTAATGATACTATAAAAGTATGAACTATAAATGAACTATAAAAGTATGAAATTGGTCATAAAATTCATGTTTTTACCTTCAAAACATTATAAATCGATGTTTTTCGAAACTCAAATATTTGGCTCGACAGACAATATAGTCTATAACAACAATATTATTATATAAAGATCTTTTTGAATATTTAAGATCTATGGATCTAGACGGACGAAAACATGCCGACCATGAGGTAATGTTTTTCTAACAGTCTCATCTAATAACCTCTTTTACGCACAATTAATTTACAAAAAAGTGAAATATTTTCCGTTTGCCATAACTTACATATAATGCACTGTACACTCTGTACAGTGACCCTAAGTAAACACTGGCTCATTGAATCATCTCATCATTCGAATTTATATCTATTTCTGTATATTTTTTTATTAACACGTTGACGTCAACTCATTCACACTTTCAGAACAGATAGGTAACGTCACGGCACGTCACATCAAAATATTCTTTTCGAGACTTTTCTTAACGGTCGGGGACGTTGACGGTCCATGGCGTTCCGTATAGTGTGAACGTTACCATACATAATGCATTTAACAATATTTTGACGAGACGTCGCCGCTCTCTGAAGTGATGTGACGTTCCGTATAGTGCGAACTGACTTTAATCCATCGCGATAGCATAAAAATGAGACGCTATGACGACGTTTTTCGTTTGAAACGGCACGGCGTCAGTTGGCGGGTTTTTAGGGCTATTAGGGCCGATATATTCACCTATCGTGAAACTGTTCGTCATCTAAACGACAAGATAAATGGTAAAAATGTGTCTATTCACCTGTCGTTAACGTTACCGACCGGATAAATACGCTTAACGATCAAATTTATTTAGCGATCGAATGAACCTGCCGTAAACTAATGACGAACACTTTGATTGGTCACAGAGCATGTGCTGAATGTCAAACAAAAAGTCAAACTGACAAATATTTACATACGTACGTGGTACTGTATTAATTGAAGTCATTATTTAGTTAATATGGCCGAATTTGCTGAATTCATCTTTCGTACCATTTTTGTTTACTTTTGGTCGTCTTTTTTAATTGATGCGGTTAGAACTGGGTGCGAATAAATTTTGGTTACGTTTTGTCAATGTCTATCAATGTCATTTACGGCGCTACATCTAGCGGCAATTAGTCCAAGTTATGATCCAAGTGTTGATTTAGTACACCCTTTTTACCGACATTTGATACTATACTGCCGAAAAACATTCGTTCGCGATGTTTACGTCCTCGTTGCCTGACGATAACTTACAGATTGGTGAAAAGACAGAATCATTTTTAACGCGAACGTTAGCGTAATCTGTTCGTTGGCTAACGACAACTTTGACGATAGGTGAATATATCGGCCCTAATACTAATTGGGACTGGGACTAATTATTGTAATAGACTATATTTGTTTAAATAAAGAAAGTAAAACTAATAAGAAAATTATCTCCAGCCGAGACAAAGTTAAAATACCACTACCGTAAAATACTTTTGGTGTGGAATTTGAAAAAAAGAATATGTTTAACCGATTTTGCCCATTCACGAACTTGTCCTTACTTTTTAAGAGATAAGCTTGAATAGCAAGTTTCAGATCAGTTACTTCAAAATTACGGCCGTTATCGTGCACACAGACGGACAGACCTTACAGACGGATAGACGGACAGACGGACAGACATAGCTTAATCGATTCAATTTTCAATGCTGATAACGTTGAGAGTAGGTAACTATCGACTTCGTTCGTAGTTAAACGTACAAAATATCCTGGGAAATTCGGTCAGAAAGGCGTTATAAAGGAAACTCCTTTTCTCTTCGTTCAAATTTTCGTTTTAATTAAAAACTTCTTCAGGAACTAGCTGCACAAAACAAAACAAAGGCCTCAGCAAACACAAGAGTCTTTTCCTCCCACGCCTCCTTAAGGGTGTTACAAATGTTGCGGACAAAGTCAATATACCCTACTACAGTCAGTGTGGAGGGTATAAATATATAATAAACACAAAAATACTCTGGATTAAAGTTATAACAAATATAAGATTTATTTTAGATTATAAGTGTAACATAAGTATGAATATGAATATGAACAAAATGAGTATTATACATTTTGTTGCCTACTGGCAATTAAACAAAACCATTTTATGATTTTGATGTCGAATGCTGGCGGATTTACTTATTTTTGTTGCTGATGTAACACATTCGAATATGTGTGTACCTATTTGTAATACTCTTAATTAATAATAATTCTGTCATAATCAAACACGTCTTGATCAAAACTATGCTGAACTCAACTAGAAAATATATTTGAAAAAATTAATTCTTTTAAAACTAAATTATAGACAACCTCTGCTGAAACAGCTTTAGAACCTGAAGTTAATATTGTACTTTTGATGACTTTTCAAATTTTATACCAACTAACAAAATATCCCCCAAAAGGAAATCGAAGATAATCTTGATTTTTTGCATTTATAAAAAATTTAAAAAAATATAATAATAATTAATAATTCCTGCTAAACAGGAATCTTTTGAAACCTACATTTAATTGTTAAATAAACCAAAAATCAAGTAAAATTTTATTTAATACGGGCCTGATCATTGTCAGTTAACTGACATCTAACGATGAAACGTAATTCCCGTTGATTTATTGCAGCCGGTACCCTTTCTCCTGAGGCACCTTCTTAAAGCACATGCTGTCATGCTAATTAGTTATAAAAATACTAATAGCGGAGTAGAAACAACTTAGACCTATATAATGTATCGGCTTATCAATTTGACGTTATGGGACTAACGGACGGTATGATTTGACATAAAGTGGTCCCAATTTTAAGCTCATATGACTCCTCCACTTTTATATCCCGATGCTTTAGTCAAACAAATAAAAGATTTATGCGTTATTTCAAATTTTGGACAAAAACATACCGCCTCAAGTGAAAAACTGAAGTTTTACGCCTGTAAAACATATGGATTTACTTCCACTAGTTTATACAATAAAATATGCGACAACGTTTACTATTTGGTTCACAATAATGGGATGATTAGCAACTACGTTATGGTTTGCTCCGTTTTTTTTTTTATTTAGAATGTATGTTAAATCCTGATTTGGTGCTATTCATGGGCGATAGTGCAATTCTTAGAAATTAAATTGTTTACGGGTTATGCCCTACGTCAAAATAACTGAATACGACGAGTATTCAGTGACCTATATAGTTCTGAAGAACCGAACAACATGATTCAGAAAACGACAGAATGTACGAATTTTGACGTGGGGCATAACCCGGAAAAAATATTTTCTAAACTATTCCATCATTATTATTGATATTATCCTCATTATTATTATTAGGTTTGTTCAAGCAGCACCAAAATAAGTGCATAAAGCACTTATTCTTTCTCCTGTGCATGCCAAATTGGGGTTTTGCCCTTCAAAAACCTGCATTACGTATGCGTAGAAGAATCCCTAATTGTTTTAACTGCTGCTCGAACAAACCTATTGTTGTTATGCTTTCAAGTATAATTTATCACATGAAGCTCAGTAGGTTTTACGAACGGACAAATTTTCGATTCACGTCAACAACATCTGAAATACAAAAGTCCAGAGATTCACGTCGGAATCAGCAGCGGCATTATTATGTGCATCCGAAATTCGGCACCATCAAAAAAGCAAATAGCCCGGCGAAGCGGCGACGACAACCGTATACAATAACATTTCTCATTTCTGGCTGCTGCGAGTACAACTCGTAATTCTCCGGGTGATTCGGAGAGGGTTCTGCTAGCGCGGCGGAGGTGTAAAGAAATATCAGAAAACTTGTCAACCGTGTACGTAATAAATTGACGCCACGAACGAGTAGCATTTTGTCGATACGTGCTTCGCATTGTATAATGGACACGAACCAACCTCTGCTGTACATCGCCAGCGGCTTGTATAGCTCCGCCGCGCAGTGATTTTATTCAGACGTTTTGGGAGGGTCTTTATTATTGTTCTCTCTGGTGATAAAAAATCTATGAGTGCGAAAAAAATGAGTACATACAGAGCTATGGGAATGTAGGGCAAAGTTGCAACACATATCATAGGATACCTCTTTAAAATTGAAAGCATAGACAAAGTATAGTAGATAGGCGACCCCTCCACAACTAGCGGAGATACAGTTTTGAGCGCCATTGGTGGCACGACTCAGAACTACATTTGCAACATTTTAGTACAATAGAATTTGTTAAGCGTTTAATAAAGTGATTTATAATTATACCATGTTTATAATTCATAAAATCTGATGTGGCCAGGCACATGACTTTATCATACTATATATAAAATTAATAGTAAATGAGATTCTATTTTATCGAGATCGGTGGTATCTGCATTAAAATAAAACTAGTTAGCCAGGATTTGACAATATTTTGATACTATTGACAGTAGGTATTGTCAAAACATCAGCATTTGACACATAAATCCCATGTTTCTTTTGATGACAAAAAGTGAGCGAAGCCGCATGCAACAGCTAATCAAGTGATAATTGTGATCAGGTGCAGTCTTTACGAGGAACTGCAAGGATTTATTTTTACACTTTAATTATATGATCCCAACCAACTTATTAAATTCCGGAAATCAATTTTGTTGAAAGTGAACAGAGAAGGAATTCCCGGGTTAATAAAGTCGTAAGCTTTCCGGGTATATCAGACCGCTGCCCCAAATTAAATTAAGGTTTGCCACTACCATGGATCCAAGAATTCTCGATTTCTCCTTTATCTCAGACCGATGGATAATACCGGTTATTATTATGAGGGGACGTGTTAATAAATAACGAATTCTGTTGTAGATCTAAATCCACAATGACCATGGAAGAGGAGTGTATATATTTTTTTGGTTTGGTTATTTAACTGATGATGACATAAAATTTAACAACACATTCTCACAGTAGAATACACTTTTGTGTAGTCCCTGGGATCTTTGATTTTATACGTGTTTGATCTAAAACTACAATAGTTTATACCTATAGTGTGTATCACTGAAGATTCCATCTTTTTTATATTTTTTTGTCAAACATGTAACATGTTTATAATATTCCACTTATTAACAAAATCCATTCGTCTGCTTCAAATACATCCCTACGGCCGTCCCAGCGACATCAAAATAAATTAAAACCAGTAAGCCAGTAAATTATCTTCAGCCGTGCTGAAGTTAAAATACCCCCACCGTAAAATATTTAAAAAAACAACCGATTTTGCCCATTCACGAACTTGTCCTTACTTTTGAAGAGATAAGCTTGTATACCAAATTTCAGATCAATTGCTTCAAAATTACGGCAGTTATCCTGTACACAGACGGACAGACGGACACACAGACGGACATAGCTAAATCGATTCAGTTTTCAATTCTGATCAAATCCATACACAGTGAGCGCGTAAAGTATAGAAACATGACAAAATCTCAAGAACGGTTTGTTATTTTAAAAAATCCTCGATTTATAATTATCAAAATACACCTTATGATATCAAATAAATTTTTTTACCGTCAATTTTTTTTAACAGATGACGTCATCGAGATTATTTTAAATGACAACCCTATATTTTTTTGTTGAATTTGACAGACCTTTTAATTGTCTTATGGTAGCACAATATTTTTATGGTCTTACATAAGAAAATTTTCGAGAAAAAGACAATTGAAGGTTATGAAATAAAAGTCACAATATCTCCTGAACGGCGCAACCGAATTTAACGAAATTTTGGAATTAAGTATTTTGCACCATGCGAAGTCACTGGTGTTATTATCGTTGATGCAACGTTTACAGTTGCATTGCAAACTTTTGAATTTGAAATAGAACACCTGTATGTTTACACATTTTCTGTTACAGTCTTCTATTGCCTATTCAATGTTACTACGATTATTACAGTATTATATATCAAAAACATCTAGAAATTAACAAAAACTATTTTTGTTTATAAACCTTTATTACTTAGGTCTAAAAATTAACAAAGAAAAAATATAACAACAACAAAAATAAACCGATCTAATATAAAACACTATGTTCTTGTCAATGGTTGAGAATCCTCATAAACCAACTAGAGTAGTTGCAGTAGAAAATGTAATAATGTTGTTTGTTAATTTTTAAACCTAAGTAATATATGTTTTTGTTAATTTCTAGATGTTTTTGATATAATAATGAAGATAGTAACAGAAAATGCCAAAATATACAAGGAGTTCTAATTCAAATTCAAAAGTTTGAGGTTATATCTCGGAAACTATAAACGTTGCATCAACAATAATCATCAATGCCAGTGAGTTCACATGGTTGCAAAATACTTAATTCCAAAATTTCGTTAAATTCGGTTCAGCCGTTCCGGAGATTTTGTCACTTTTATTTCATAACCTTCAATTGTCTTTTTCTCGAACATTTTCTTATGTAAGGCCATAAAAATATTATGCTACCATTAAGACAATTAAAAGATCAGTTAAATTCATTGAAACAAAATATAGGGTTGTCATTTCAAAAAAATGTCGATGACGTCATCTGTTCAAAACAATTGAAGGAAAAAAAAATAATTTGATATCATAAGGTGTATTTTGATAATTATAAATCGACGTGTTAGAGGATTTTTTAAAATAGTAATCCGTCTTGAGATTTTGTCATGTTTCCATACTTTACGCGCTCACTCTATATATAAGACTATATCTGCCACGCCTCCTTAAGGGTGTTACAAATGTTGAATCAAACTCAATATACCCTCACCACGTTAAATGTGGGGGGGTATAAAAAAGAACAAGTGCGAGGGTCTCGCCGATGTTAAATTACCTGGGAGTCTACTCTTGTCATCTTTTTGAATCGAATACGAGACTTCTCGAATGGTTAGGTGAGACGGAGTGGGGATATCAGCGGTTGCCCTCTGTTTGGAACGTATCCATGAGCAAGTTTCCTTGTCGCTAAGAACAATAACGCACGCGCCACGCCCATACGTTTCAAACACCAGGGCTACCGCCGATATCACCATTTCGTCTCACCTAGCCATTCGATAAGTCTCGTACTCGCTTCAAAAAGACGACAAGAGTAGACTCCCTGGTAATGTTACCCACCACATGTTAATTCTTATGGGTAATATTAGCGAGTATTATATGGTGACTCTTGGGATTCTGTTCCCACTAGCTTAGATTATCAATTAATCTATTACGGCAACTTATAAGTTCACATGATTCGGATGAAAACCACGTACGTTATCGCTTGTTCCATTTATCTTCTTATATACAGCTGTATAAGAATGGATTTCGTTATCCAAAGTAGGTAGTAGTTGAAGGCACGGAACGGAAGTACCATAAATATCTACGCTACAGCGAAAACTGCCATCGTCCGGTATTAACATGGAAAGTTTACCGTCGGAAGAAATTCAGGAATCGTTATTTTCCTTTCAATTGATCCGGGCCAATTTCGCAATTCGCCTAAAATTTAATCTTGACTTTGGGATCCCAACTCCCCGGTATCAACGTCCAGGAAATATCGGTTTTTAACAAATTGCCAAAGTTCGGTAGAGTTTTCGTGGTTGTAGTCTTCATATCGATTCACAGGACGGTTATAAAGTCTCCATCCGTTCCAGTAAAAGTGTTACTGAATGTCCTAAAAATTATTGGTGAGGAGTATAGCGATTAGTTGGCAGTAGTTTTAGAGTTATGAGCCGTCAAACACAGGAGTCAATACTATCGAAACCAGAGATGGCAGTTAGGGCATTTCTCTCGTACCGGGTCACATATTATAATAAAAAATCTGCAAAAATTAAGAATTTAATTCTGTTAGTTAAAATTCCTACGTTGACAAGTTATCGTTCTTTTTGCGTATTGATAAATCAGCTGCCCGCAGTTCTCAGCTATCGACAGCACCGCTAACGACTCCCTTCCCCGCACCACACCAAAGACCGAAGCGCATCAGAATTCATGCGGCGCTTCAGCACGATCTCTTGTATGGAAAATGCAAGATACAATGATTATGTAATAAACTTTAAACATCTAAATTATAGGATATGTATATTTCATTATTCTAGCTCTTCTAATAACGGAATTGCTGGCATTGCATAATAAAGCTTTTTGTGGATGAACCATTAGTCCGATCATTTTCAAAAATGCACATTGAAAGCTAGCGTTCCGCAGGTGATCTTGCTTGTTAATTCGTTCAAATCTATGGATTATTTCCGGAGTAATTAATTGTTAAAGTTAAACGAATGAAATTTGCGGGGCAAAAACAGCGCCAATTCTTGTTAATTTGGAAAAATCGGGTAAACGCCAACATATACAGCTTTCTAACTTTTATCAGTTGTAGCATATTAATCAAGGAAGCATCAGAATTTTTTCAATTTTTTTCTTACCTAGATTTGCCACAAAATCGACGTCAAAAGAGCGGACATAATAGATGGCCACGTTAGTACATCAGATATAATCATTTCCTTTGCGATATCCTTATTCCCCCATATTCCACTTCTAACTTTACCTACTCTACAGTCATTAATAAACCACTCGGGGATAAGTAGACAGAGGTAGTACCGGCTTCAGAACGTGGAGGATGTTTTGTAACGATTTAACTAGCAGACAATTAAACATACTGTTAGGGATCTCGGCAAATTAATTGAATTTCGGACTCTCAAGGGAGGGAAGCTGCCGCTGTTGTTAGTCACAATATCTTGTTAGTACGAAGTTTGCCTGTTAGTCGGCTGAGGCACGCAACTGGATCGCGCCCCACTCGCCCGTTTGAATATCAATGAATTACCATAATCGCTAACTATCCACTACACCAGCAGAATTTTGTGTTTACGTCTACCCCGATGACAAATATTATCCATTTTACTATTTGACTTAGGGTGGATCTATCGATGCAAGGTTAAAACAGTAACTACGGGTTTAATTTAGGTTAACTCTTAACTTTGTGTTTACGGGTTCATCAATGGTCGGGTTACCCCTAACTACCACTTAAATCGTGGTTAATTTTACCCGGCAGAATTTTTGATAGTTAAAGCGCTAACTCCTAGTTTACGGTGGCGCGCGCATACAGTATGCGCGTTGAATTGCACTGTGTTTTTCTAACCTAACATAAAACGTAGTGAGATTTCATTTATATTTACTACAGATAGAAATCTTTTGGATGATCCTTGTCGATTCGATGATGGTGAAGAAATCAGCGATTTCGACTATCAAAAGAAACTTGCTTGGTTTTATCTCGATTCATACAATGTCAATGTCCATCATATATGTAAGTTCAGTTTCTATTTGTATGTTTTTGTGTGTTAAATGGTGTTTCTTTTTTAGATGTCATTCTGTTTGGCTTTCGACGCTTCATTAAAAAGTTATACCTTTTTATTTTTCAGTTTTATATTACCTTAAAAATATAACTGATAACAGAGTAGGCGTTGATTATTTAACAGAAACAAAAAAAAATACTTACAAATAACAAAAATAAATAAAAGAGTTTTGCAAATACTGCTCAAAATGTTTGCCCTTCTGTAAGATCTTGTACTAATAAAAATGCAGGTTCTTCATTAACGATACATTTTATTATCAGTCAATTATAATCTTCCTTTTTTAATAATACATAACACCATGACAACGTAACACTACTTAGAAAGCCTACTAAAATATACTGTAATATATATAATGAGATAACACAATTCATTAACATCGAACAAACCTATACTAATATATTACATCCCTCCCTCTCAAGATACTACCGATAGATCAAACGGTCAGGTGGTTTAACATTTCTGTGAGGACGTTTGTCTACAGGTTTTTGTGATAATTGCTCTGGGCTGGGACTTGATAGTCTAGGTATAATTTGATAGTGTTGATCAGAACTTTCAAGTTCCTGGTGTTGCGTTTCTAATTCCTGTTGTTCGTTACTGACCTCTTCATGATTTTCTCCTATTTTCTGTAATTGGTCTGTATGTCTTTTCCATACTGTGTCATGTTCATCCACCACTCTTACCAAATACGTTTTTTCGCCTAGTACCTCTATTACTTTACTCGCTTTCCATGTTACCTTATTTGGATTTCAGTAACACCTAGCATATACTGTTTCTCCTTCTTTAAACATCACATTCCTTCTTCCTCTCCAACATGCTGCTTGTCTATTATCCTTTTCTACCTCCTTTATGATTAATCCTATTGGAATTCTGAGTTTTCTTCCAAACATTAAATAGGCAGGGCTTTCGTGGGTTTCAGAATGAGGTGCATTTCTGTATGCTAACAAATATCTACTTAAAATTGTACTCATCGTCACTGTAGAGTTCCTCATATCATTAAATGCTTTAAATAATCCCTGCTTAACAGATTTTACAGCATTTTCCGCAGCACCATTTGTTGCTGGATGGTAAGGCGGAGATGTAACATATCTAATTTTATTCCACATACAAAAGTTTGCGAATTCCGCTGAAGTAAATTGCCTTCCGTTATCCGACACTATTTTCTTGGGTAAGCCCAATCTTGCAAAAACTTCCCTAAGTACTTCTAATAGTGTTAGCGAATCCAATTTTTTCATCTCTATTACTTCCGGCCATTTTGTATAAGAATCTGTCAAAATCAAGAAAGTCTTTCCTCTTACAGGTCCAAAGAAATCCAAATGGACTCTTTCCATCGGCTCCGTAGTTTTATCCCATTTAATCAATGGAGACTTCTCGGGTGAAGGTCTCACCGCTAAACATGCATGACAGCTCTTTACCAAACTTTCGATATCTTTGTCCAATTTTGGATACCAAAAATAGCATCGAGCCAACGATTTCATTTTAGATATTCCCATATGTGAAGCGTGTAAAATATCTAGCACCTTTCTTCTCAATTTTTCCGGGATTACTGTCCTATATCCCCACATTATGATTCCACCATCCACTGACAGTTCATTTCTTCTTCGTTGATATGGTTCTAGTTCCTTGTCGACTGCTGCTGGCTATCCGCTCATTATGAAATTATGAATTTTTCCTAGCACTTTATCAATTCTAGTTGCAGCTCTAATTTGTAAGGAATCCACGGGCATTGTTTTCTCCAAAAATGATAAATATTCCATCTCCCTATCTGGCACTTCTTCTTTATCAGCTGGTATCGGCAATCAGGATAAACCATCCGCTCCACCGTTCAGCTTTCCTTTAATATATCGCAGTTCATAGTCAAATTCGGACATATACGTCGCCCATCTCTGCAATCTACCAGCCGCCATGACTGGGATTCCTTTATTTTTGCCAAAAATTGCTTCTAACGGTTTTTGGTCTGTTTCCAAAACAAAAGTTCTTCCAGCCAAGTATTGGTAGAATTTTCTTACTCCCCAATATAATGCTAGTGCCTCTTTGTGGATCACAGAATAATTCTTCTCCGTTGCCGTCAATACTCTGGATGCAAATGCGACTGGTCGTTCTGATCCATCATAATAGATGTGAGAAAGTACTGCACCAATTCCCTTTGCAGATGCATCACAAGCTAATTTGATTGGTAAATCTGGATTGTAGTGTACTAGTAGTTTATCTGAAGTAATTTCTTTCTTTGCGTTTTCATAAGCTTTATCACAACTGACATTCCAATCGAATTTTACGTTTTCTTTCAATAAGTTATATATTGGACTTAACTTTGTTGCCAAATTTTGACAAAATTTACCATAATAGTTTAACATCCCTAGAAAACTTTTGACTTCCTGGACATTTGTCGGCTTCGGTGCCTCAAGTATGGCCCTTGTTTTATTATGATCCTTTCTTAATCCTTTTGCGTCTATTATATAATAATAATAATAATAATAATATGCCCTAAATATTTAATTTCTTTCTGAAAGAATACGCAATTTTCTTTATTTAATCTAAAGCCAGATTCCTTCAACTTCTGCAATACCTTTTTTAAATTTTCTAAATGCTCTTCTCTGGTCCTTCCAGTAACTACTATGTCATCTAAATAACTGACTACCCCTGATAATCCTTGCAAAGTTTTTTCGACAATTTTTTGAAAAATTCCACAAGCAGGTTTTGTACCAAATGGTAAGCGATTTAATCTGTATATACCTTTGTGTGTACTCCAGGATAGTAATTCTCCTGTTGCTTGGTCTAATACCAATTGGTTATAAGCATTTTTAAAATCTAATTTTGTAAATTCCTCTCCTCGTTGTAGCATTGTAAAAATGTCTCCAATTCGAGGTATCACCTGTTGGTCATTATCAATAAATTTATTTACCGTTACTCGATAATCTGCACATAATCGAATAGATCGGTCTCCTTTTAAGACTGGTACTAATGGCGTTCCCCACCGACTTCCGTCTATCTTTGTAATAACACCAGCTTCCTCTAATTTCTTTAATTCTTCTTCTACCTTTTCCTTAAAGGCATACGGGATAGTTCTTGGTTTGCAAAATATTGGTTTAACGTCTTCCTTTATGTGAATACTTATCTTCTCAAATTTATAAGTACCCAGCCCTGGCTTAAATAACTCATCATATTCTTGTAAAAGAACGTTTAGGGTTTGATCTTTTTGCTGAATGTACATTAAAGAACAGGTTAAATATTTTAATATCCCAAACATATCTAACATGTCCCTCCCCATCAATGGTCTACAACCTCCTTTTACAATAATAAGCCTAACTTTCTTATTTATTTTCTTTAAGGAAACATCTACCCATATTTCACCTACTGGAATTATATTATTCCCTACATAAGACTTTAATTGGACAATTGTTGGATTTAACATAATCTTTCTAAAATATTTTTTATATATTTGCTCTGGTAAAATTGATAATCCTGCGCCTGAATCAATTTCCATTAATATTGGAACGTTTTCAATCATAACTTCTATCATAATTGGCTTCACAATATTACTATAATTATTTACGTTAAAAAGGTCTATCGCTGTATCATCCCTTTGTATTTCAATGTTCTTAACATATTGGGACTTACTGTCTTTAAATTTGCAAACTACAGCTAAATGTCCTTTCTTTTTACAAACCTTACATATATAGTCTTTATACTTGCATTTATAAAAATTGTGTTCGCCTTTACCACATGCACGACACTTTGCACCTCGAACCTTGGATGCGTCGTCTCGGACGTTTGGTCCATCGTCGACCTTCTTCTTCCACTGATTGGATTGGCTTGGTTTGGCTTGGCCCAACTTGTTGACTGCTACAACTGATCCTGCTGAACGAATGGCTGCTTCCCTCTTCAGTGCAAGCTCCACCAACTCCGACAAGGGCTTATCTTCATTTTCTTCGCAGAGTCTATCCAACAGCGGACCTGGCCGAAGTCCCGTTACAAATTTATCCTTCAGAACTTCCTCCAACCTTGTACCAAAATTACACGAGCTGGATGCATTCTTGATTTTTATGAAATAGTTGCTGATGCTTTCTCCTATGGTCTGCCTAATTTCATAAAATTCAATACGCCTTCTGAACACTGCTACTCTTGGAGAAAACTGTTTCGTCAAAATACTGCATAGCTGATCATATGTTTTTGTCTTCGGCAACTTTGGTAAACACAGGTCCCGTAACATTTTGTAGGCTTGGTCACCAATTGACGTTAGCAAAACTGCCACTTTCCTGTCACTTTCAATGTAGTTGGCAATTAAATACTGATCCAATCTTTCTAAATAGAGTCCCCAATCCGCCTCGGTATTGTACTCCTTAAGTTGTCCAACGATTCCCACAGATCGCACATTCTCTACAAGCTTTTCTTTGGGCATTCTTCTTTTTTTTATCGCTCCTTGCCGATATTATAATTTTTGTATGTAACCACCTTGGTTATACCGCTTAGGTTCTTGTCTTGAAATTCTCGTCGCCAAAATGTAAGATCTTGTACTAATAAAAATGCAGGTTCTTCATTAACGATACATTTTATTATCAGTCAATTATAATCTTCCTTTTTTAATAATACATAACACCATGACAACGTAACACTACTTAGAAAGCCTACTAAAATATACTGTAATATATATAATGAGATAACACAATTCATTAACATCGAACAAACCTATACTAATATATTACATCTTCCATGTGAATGCACATTTCAGCACGACTTCTTGAATCCTGCCGGACTCTGAAAAATTTCAATGCACTGCTGAACTGCACTGCTACAGCGAATAAATGGTGCCAGCAATCGCATTCGAGAAACACCTGAAACGTCTAAACGTTATAAGAGAGATATTACAGTTTTTTCTGTTTTTATTTTTAAAGGGCGACTAAACACATTAAAAAAGATTATTAATAGTAAAGCGATTTCTCAGCAACTTGTGCAAAGTAAATCCAAATTCAAACGATAAGCTATCACAGAATTTTTTACTAAGTAGGCTGATGTCAGTAACTTTATATCTCTCTTACTATGCAACTTTTGTTAAGACATTTTTACGTTACTGACCTTCTTTTTAAATGTTTAATCACCCCTTGAAAATAAAATCACAAGACCGTAAACACCCTGTATAAGCAGCAGTATCTTCGTTAGCAAAATCCAAAATTTGTTATAACAATGAACATTTTCAAATATTGTATCCAAATGGTATTTAGGTATGTTGCTAATTTCCTTTAAACATTATCATATATTATTTTGATTTATGTCACTCTACACTAAAGTCTGTCTCCAATTTTCGGCCAGCCCGTCCCCAGAAATAATTTTAAACGTCGCACATGCTGAGAAATGAAAGGACAAAAAAAATTTACACCCCGATCTAGAGCGTTTATAAAATAAAGATGGCGTGCCGCATGGCACTTACAGGTACCTATATAAAAACCACTTGTAAGCGAAAACGGGCTTTTTCCTCGTAAAGAACGCTGTCGCATTTAATGACTCACGGTATGCGTGCTCTATGTTCAACAACTCCTATAAAGCCTCTGGAACAGTGAGATAGTTAGCACGGCACTATAATACAAAGCTTTGGTATAAATTTTTTCCATCAAATATGTAAACAGCACACAACTATGGTCCAGTTTATTTTCATGATATGTGTACGCCAGGGGTGTTAAACTCATATATGGCAACGAGCCAACAAAATCAAGTTTCAGGTAGTCTGCGCTGAGTCTGCGGGCCGCATTAAAAACAGTGTGCGTATGGAAATATGAGAAATACTGTGAGACGGTTTGCTATTTTAAAACATTTCTCAAACGTTGCGATTTTCAATTATTAAAACATATATAAGTTTATGAAAAAATGTGATGTGGCCAGGCACAAGACTTTATCATACTATATATAAGATTAATTGTTTAGCTGCATGAGATTCCATTTGATCGAGATCGGTCGTGTCTGCATTAAAATAAAACTAGTTATCCAGGATTTGACAGATATTTTGATACTATTGACAGTAGGTATTATCAAAACATCACCGTTTGACACTACCTACTGTCATTAGAATGAAAATATCTGTCAAATCCTGGCTAACTTTTTTTTTTTTTTTTTTTTTTTTTTTTTTATAAGGGCGAAGGGGCCCAGGAAGAACCCACCTCCACCCCGCTGCCTGGTATCGCCGTGAGGCATTCTGCAGTGCAGCGGCATCTTCCTTCCTTACCACTACAACAATTTGAATTATAAAAATCTGGGCCCCTTCGCTCTTATGCTCTAGTGACTTTATTTTTTAAAAAACAAATTACAACTAAACCCAGCCGGAGCTGACACCTTAAGAGGTTTACATAATTACCCTTAAAAGTAACATATAACATACAGTTCCAAGCGTCTATGCACTTTACCCTATTTGCAGGCGTCCTCGCGCACTCACTGGGACACATCCTGAGCTATTTTCCAATCCTGGCTAACTAGTTTTATATTAATGCAGACACGACCGATCTCAATCAAATAGAATTTGCTCATGCAGCTAAACTATTAATTTTACCAAAGAATGTCGTAGGCATAAATTATTCAGAATTTCCTCTACTATCATTTATTATTTAACTATTTTGACGAAATTACCGAAATAGCGGCTCATTTGCAAACGCGTTAAAATGCTAAGAGTAAACATCCAGTTTCTTTGTACCCTTTTGAACCAAAAGCTTTTCAGCATTAAGTTTGGTCATAAAACTTCTAAATACGAAGTTTCTCCGGAATCGTCGCCACAAAAACTGGCACACACTCGCACACGAGCACGCGCGCCCACACACACACACACATACACACACACACACACACACACACACACACATACACACACACACACACACACACACACACACACACACACACACACACACACACACACACACACACACACACACACACACACACACACACACACACACACACACACACACGCACGCACTCGCGACATTTTTTTGTACCTTAGTCAATTATGTTCAGGGGACCCAAAAGGACATATTTCCGCTAAAATCTAATTTTTTTTTTGCACGATTACTATACTTTGCTTTATGATAAAGTAAAAAAATACTTTTTATGGAGACTACTTATTTTTTTTGGCGTATTTATTAATTATCTCAATTGTAACGGTAACATTTTATGGCATCATATCACAAACTTTCGAGACAAAGACAATTAAAATTGTAAAATTTTGATTGAACTATAGGCAACATGGATTTTGTGAATGAAATATAATATTGTGTTTTTGATAGAATAGACCGTGAAGACGAATCCGGACTCTAAAATTTTCTATCGTGTCTACCAAGGTTTTCGAAATAAGATTTGCTAGGAATGTTTCCATTTTTCGCTGAAGTTGGATATAATAATAAAACAACCTTGTTCCTTCAGTGATTTTTAATTGGTATCTTGCATGAACCGGTTTTCGGGTTACCCCGTCATCAGATGCAAACGTCTATCTTAATTTTGGCATCTGATGACGGGGTAACCCGAAAACCGGTTCATGCAAGATACCAATTAAAAATCACTGAAGGAACAAGGTTGTTTTATTATTATTTTCGAAATAAGTTGAAAGTAAAAACCGTGAGTTTGGTAATTTGCAAATTTATAACAGGTGTTACCCATGCCCTAGAAACTTTAAAAGAACCAAAATTACAAAGATTAATAGAAGTCTCATATACCGGGTGACCGAGTTATATGTTTTTCTGAGAAATTCTGAGAAGTGCTAATAGACAAAAAATGCAATTTTTGGGATATTCTTGTGATAAATGTGACTTCCGGATTTTCCGGAAATGACGTCATCATTGAAATTTTATTTTTACAACAGATGCCACAGCAAATGTATACTTGAAACGGCGTTACTTAAAAAAATTAGATAATTTGAATAATCAAAAGACAACATAATAATAGATAAATGTTTGTAACAGAGTACTTGAGATCCTGAGCAAGGTCTTTATTTACTGGTTAGTATCTGTCAAACCTATACAACAAAAAACCCTTTTGGTTCACCCAGTATAATATCATTTTACAATTCTCATGACGTTTATCGCAATGTGTAGAGCAAGTCATACAAATTGAAGCAGGTCAAAAAAAAATTGTATAATGAACAATAATTATAATAACTTGTTTGATTTATTTATTACCAACACCAACATTAGTACTTAAATGTGGTTTTATTTTTTTATCAAAATTACGGAAATCGGGTAGGCCACTGTGCAAATTCGTCGGCCAGTGTCGCTTGTTAGGATTACATAGTCGGCAAAAATCCAAATTATTTTAATTTATTGATATCCGCATTGTACCCAATGGTTTTTTTGGCTACAAAATGTTAGCAAGAGCTGAAAATTAAAATAGGAAATATTCAGCATAACCTATTAATCCGTTTGTTCCATTGTGCTGTCGAATGTTTCACGTCCGGTTCAAAAAGAAATCGATTGCAAACGCAATATTTGCCAGTGTTCCAATTATTCCCTTTATAGAACATAAAAGCAAAACAAAACAGAAAAAACGGCCCAGTTACAGGAAGTGATATCCGTGCATTGTATTACAAACATTTCGGTGCTCACATTGAAAATCACGATTCATTTGAATTTGATTAATATAGAGCAAAATATACTCAACGACAAAAAAAGTTGAATATTATACAGGGTGTCTCAACACTGCGATCTCGGAAGATTGTGCATCTGTTAATGAAGATATTTTAAAACTGATCACTCATATATACAGAACGTCGACGCGCACATATTAAAATTATTAGCGTGTATACAAGGTGTTCCATAAGGTAGTACCAACCAAAACTTATGTTTTTTTAAGTGGAACAACCTACATTGCGGAACAATTTTGAATTCCTCGCAATATTTTACGACATTGAAAAATAACATTACCTACCCTAAACTTTATACTTTTTGATTTATTGGCATTTTTATGGAAAGACAGCAGTCTAAGAAAAATTGTATATCTCAATACCTATTTTAATTTTATTGCGCACGCTTAGATTATGATTAAGTAAGAAGCGGTCTATTAGTGTGATTATCTACCATATCTTAATTGTGTACAGGGTGGTCATAATCTGCAACAAAATATAGCAAATAGTTTTTCGTAAGAAAGTTAATTTTTTTATCTAATTAATTAATTTTTTGAATTCTACGCATCGTTCTGCACAAAAAAGTACTAGCACACAACAGTGCTAAAATAAACAATTGCAGAGATAACTAGCCTTTTCATAAAAAAAAATCGATCTTTCTTTAAATAAGTGCTTCTACACCTTAATTAACCATTAAACCAGCTAAGTATTTACCTAAATTACTGTTTTCTCGCATGATTTCATCTTTTTTTAAATAAATCAAAACATTTGATCACATCTGCAATTAAGTATTATGATTTGAAATACAATTTTACTTATACCCGGTGCTAAACAAGTTATTAAGGTATAAAGCTGATATAAATTTGTTGTTAAAGAGCAGGTGTTGTTTTACTGATCTTAAAATAAAAGCAATTCATAACGCAATGCATAAAGACAACATTATTATTTCCAAAAATTATGCAAATGTAACCTAACAATATCACCACCACTGACAGATACCTTAATAACTTGTTTAGCACAGTTTTTCATAGCCTACAGGGTATAGGTAAAATTTTAATTCAAATTATAATATTAAATTACAGATGTGATCACATGTTTTGCTTTATTAAAAAAAATATGAAATCATGCGAGAAAACAGTAATTTAAGTAAATACTTAGCTGGTTTAATTGCTAATGTAGGCGTAGAAGCACTTATTGATAGAAAATCGACTTTTTTTATGACGAAGACTAGTTATCTCTTCAATTGTTTATTTTAGCACTGATGTGTGCTAGTAATTCTTTTGTGCAGTATGACGCGTAGAACTCAAAAAATTATTTAGATACATGGTGTTCCATTTAAAAAAATCAAGTCTCTTACGAAAAACCGCTTCTTACTTAATCATAATCTACGCGTGCGTAATAAAATTAAAAACAGGTATTGAGATATACAATTTTTCTTAGACTGCTGTTTTTCCATAAAAACGCCAATAAATCAAAAAGTATAAAGTTCAGGGTAGGTAATGTTATTTTTCAATGTCGTAAAATTTTGCGAGGAATTAAAAATTGTGCCGAAGTATAAGTTGTTCCATTAAAAAAAAACATAAGTTTGGGTTGGTACTACCTTATGGAACACCCTGTATACACGCTAATAAATTTAAAATGTGCGCCTCGGCGTTCTGTATATATGAGTGAAATCAGTTTTAAAATATCTTCATTAACAGATGCACAATCTTCCGAGATCGCACTGTTGAGACACCCTGTATATAACGAGTAAACGTAACTGAACTAACATGAAGTTAGACCATCAAAACAGCTAATGAAGTAATTAGGGAACTTGTACAGGTTATTATAAAATTATTAAAAAAATATACATCCCAATATCTAAATTTTGTGGAGAGACACACAATACCAAAATAATTATAAAAAAACGATTTTTTCTTAAAACTTTAGCACCCTGTAGTTCAAAAGATAAGACCTTTAGGACATTATGTTCATATGAATTTTGTTCCTCAAAATGGACCCAAGAATAACCTCTTTAAATATTAACGTGTTATTAAGAAACATCCTGTATAAACCAGAGTTATTCTACTGGTCATACAAACACTTGTAACAGCGGCCCCAAGAATGCAAAATAAAAATTCCTACCGGTGTTACATATACTTGAGTGGAGATATTGAACGCAGAGCCTGCGTCTAGAATATTTGGCTATCACTCTATAACCCAGTGGGGAAACATTTATTATATCCATCCGGTCGGCGATCATCAAAGATTTCCTGTAAATATTAGCCCTTTCATGGTCTGAACGTTCATGCGGACCGTTTATCTGTTAATTGAGGTATGATTTGCTAATATATATATTACGCCGATTTTGGGGTCCGCATATTGGTAGCCCCCTGCGATTTCTGCGCTTCATAACGCCAGTATTACGCCAATGCTATTTGTACGCTGATGGGTATCGTTGTCGTGGTTGGGAAGGGGAAGCCGGATAGTAACGTTAACCGCAACGGTTACTGTTACTGAAGTGTATGTTTAACGACTGTGATGGTATTCGAAAATAAAATTCACGCTGTTCAGTCATGGGATGATATATTTCTCTCAATACATTTGTACAGAGCCGACGTTTCGCTGGTAAGTCTCCAGCTTCATCAGGGCCTAGAATTATACATATAATATAGAAAACAATACAAGAAGAGATAAGCTCCTCCAACAACTTACACGATACGAGCAACAGAGATCGTCAATAAATAAACTAACAAATTCATACAAGGCAAATAGGGTTACTGTTACTGTTATTAGATGAAAATGAACCGAAATTACATCTTTGTAATTTGATGATGATATTACGTACCTTGTTCATGCATGAATTTACTTCAGGCTAATGTAGTGCGGCAGTGGGTAAATTGATATGAAGTACGATACTATAATTCACTGTATTAAATCCACATAACAATTACAGTACGTAGGTTAATGATATGGTGACATACAGGCGGGATGTAAATGTTGATTAAATCAAAAATTACAGCCACAATCTGGATTTGAACCAGGGACCTTTGCGATTCTAGCACAATGCTCTCCCATCTGAGCTACTGATGACCCATTAAAATACAGCTGAGGTAAAGAGGGCAGACTGAAGAAGAGTAAGAACTTATTTTATACTCTGCTTTATTAAAATTCGTAAAACATAAATGTTTAACATTACTTAATAATAAATCTTATTTAACCATATTTAAATCACTATATATTTTCTATAATGTTTATATTTGTCGGAATAATGTACCACAAGTGTCTGGTTTAGGGCCACTGTCTGAGTTAGGTTCATTGAAGTGTCGGATTTCGGATCAAAATATACGCTGTGTCGGAGTTAGGGGCAATTGTAAAACTTAAAATATAATATTTTAAAAATTTTATAAAATATAATATAAATGACATAATTATTATCAATTTTCTTTAAAAATGAATAACCAGATATTTTTAGAAGGACATATTTGTTTAAAAAATGTTGACATAGTCATTAGCACCACATAAATATAAATTCTACAGTTACAAAAGTAACAAAAATTCCTTAACCTGTCTGAATTTGGAGTGTTTACCTTAATACATTTTGCTTAAGTTCAGTCCAAGTTGTTTACGATTGGTGAATATGCGTTTTTTTTCATGTAGGGCAACGCACATTGGCGAGAAAACCCGAAAACGTAGACTTTTGAAACACAAGCATTCTTAACGCCTATAAGGTGGCTTGACGTGTCTTACACCGGATCTGATATAAGATTTTCGACATTCAAAATTGTGGCATCAATATGGCGAGCGAAAATGTAAAGAAACATCCGATTCCTATGAAACTAATTTCTTGCAATGTATGTAGATTTGTGATTGGAATCTGGTATCAAATATTCAAAATTCAAAATGGAGGCACCGATATGGCCACCAAAAGTGTCAAAAATATCCGATTTGTATTCAACCTATTTCCTGTAATATATGATGATTTTCACGTTAAATTTAAACAAAATTACACAAAAAATAATTTGGATAGAATTGGATAGAGAACCTTAAACTTCAAAGTCATGAAGAAAAAATAGTGATGACTCAGCAAATAATAATTGTTCGGTTAAAAAGCCTGATCTATCATGTAACACTTAACAGAACTGTCACGTTTTTATGATGACAGGTTTATCTTCCACTAGTCAATAAATAATCGTCACTTTTGAACAAAAATAGAAACTAGAGAAAACCCTATAAAGTGGCATTTTGACTTTATTCCACTTCCGCTCAATAAACTATTTATTTGTTAATAATATATAAATTCGTATGCTAATTAAATATTTGGAACAAAAATATTGAAAAGGCATGAGAACGCTAATTGCGCTCTTGAGTTATCTTTGAAAATTGTACAGAAACCATTTTGGAAACCACTTTGGGTTTTCTTATGGTCACCATGTTTGATTTTACTATTTGACGTTGTATTTTGTTCAGTTTTCATCATGACGTGTCACTTCAAACCAAGTCATTTCATTTTTAAGAGCAGCTAGCATTTTTAAATAAAAAGCATTTCTGACATCAGCCAGTCAGTTTAGAATACATTGTGTTACTCCTCATGTTTCCCCATAGTTTTCATTTTAACATGTAATTTTTTCCAACGCCTGACCGTTGGACAAGTGAAACAAAAATCAAATTTATGACCAAATTATACTTTACAAAAACAAAAAGCAAGATACATAACCTGAGGTAAAACCACGAGCTCAGAGAGCATGTAAACGGCCCTTAACAGTCATAAAAACTACCCCTAACATACCATATAAGGAATTATACCGAATTTTAATTAAATTGTGTTCAGAGGTACATATAAAAACTAAATTTAAAACAATATATATAAATGAGAACAATACAACTAGGAATTACCTTCCCTCCCATAATATAGTTGCCAATCAATGTTACGACAATCTGTATACCGTTAGTGTCAAAGCCGTACTTACTCTATTGTTGGTATAGCATATGTGGTCGAGGTAGCGTAATTTACGTGGACGAGGTAGCGTAAGTAAATATATAGCTGGGTGTTGTATAACAGCGGCCGAGCATATCGGTTATGTTCAGGGCGCTGATCTATGATCGCACGGCATGCTATGCACAGACAATCACAAAGCGTGTCCATCACAAAGACTATTATAACATTAATCATTTAAGGAGGAAGTATTATTACCTAATACCCGACCAGTTTATCACCTTGACAGTGAGTCTTGTCTTCGTCAACACAACTGGCACCCGCAATCGTCAGATAATGCCATCGATCGCTGATGAATTCATATGTAATCGAGGATGTTTGGGATGAGTTATGGGTCAGAGAATAGTAAATTATGTAGCAAACGATGCTTTCCAATAGGATTATTAAGTCGGTCAAAATGTAGAGAAGAATTAGCAAGTAGTCTTAATTAGGAAACCTGTGCTGTATCTGCGATTTTCTATCATTTGTTTTTGTATATAGAGGAAAAAATTTCGTTGTCAGTAATAAAGTTTACTAATAATGTAACTATTGAATATCAGCAATCAAATATTTCTTAGTGCTAACTATGTTCTTTTTTGTTTTAGCTATGTACCAATATGTTAGCCAAAATAAGCCACTCATTTGTGAATAATATATATTTTTAGGCAAAATGAGTATTTCTCTAAATTGAGGGAAGTCTAAAAACTAGATAAACTTGTTAGACGAAGAGCTAGTGAACGATTTACTCATCCGATTGTTTACCGCCTCAAATTTTGCGCACGTACACCTCGTATATGCCAATAACCGGACAGGGCACGCCGGTTATAAATACCCAAAAAGTCATCCCTAACGTGCACGTTCGCCTTTTTTGCGTTTTACCGCAGAACGGCCACGATTTAGAAATGTTAGCACGTATACAAAATTACAGATATGACAAAGTTTCGTTACTCGGCAAAATCTCATTTCAAATATTCATATAGATTTCATATACAATATGGCGGAGTTACTATTACACATATCAAAAACTAGTAAGAAAATTATCTTCTGCCGGGCTGAAGTTAAAATACCCCCCACCGTAAAAAATAAAAAAAAAGCGCGTGGACCGATTTTGCCCATTCACGAACTTGTCCTTACTTGTTAAGAGATAAAGCTTGTATATATATATATATATATATATATACATATATATATATTAAAAAAACACAAACAACTTTATTTCAAATTGTTTATTTTCTTGGGTACTGTAGGCTTGGTCACGTTTAACACATTAAAACTTATAACTAAGTCACAAGATACAACACATTAAAAATTATTTGCTCTGACGTTTCGACACTATTTGTGTCTTGATCACAGATAAACTGAAATATTCGTGAATAACTTTATACATTTTAATACGTACAACCAAGGCAAACCACGTATGAAACTTGTTTCCAAAACAGGAACTCGTCTATCAACAATCTCCCACAAATTTTACGATCTCCTTAAAATACATTTTCTCCCCTTTTGTTACATGTTTGTAGGTAAAATTAGTTTGTAACAATTTAGCAAATTTAAATCAGATCTGTCGTTCACCGCGTCCTTTTGTTTTAAAATTTCTAAGGTCTCCAACACACACCGAGCTTTTAAGTTATTCTCCTTTTGGAGCACTTTCACATCACTAAAGTTAAATTGATGTCCGGTATCTTGTTGGTGTTTTTTTAACGCTGTGATGTTTTTCGCGTATTTGTGCCCTTTCAAACGCTCCTCCAGAAGTTGCTCCGACTGACCAACATACACTTTTTTACAGCTGCAGGGAATCTGGTAGACACAGTGAGAGTTCTTCAATATTGGTGTCGGCGTTTTTAGTTTTGTGTACATTTTAGACAAGTTGTTAGTGTTTTTGTGAGCTACTGTTATGTTGAATGGTTTTAGTATGTGTCCTATCTTTTCAGATATTTGTCTAATGTAGGGAAGAGCGATATATTTCGTTTTCTTCGTGTGCGATTCTTCGTTGTGTTCTGGTGTTGCATCCTTGTTCTTTTTATTAGATATTTTTCTCTTTTTAATTATTTTTTCTATCAGATCTTTCGGGTAGTTGTTTTTCTGTAAAATGGTTCTTACTTTCTCTAATGCTTCATTTTGATATTGAGTACTCGTATAACCAGTCCTCTTATAACACTTTCTTTGTACATACGTGGTTGGATTGAATTATAATTCAGATATCTGTGTGATGCTGTTTCTTTGGTGTACCATTTTGTATCAACCTTTTTGTCATCTTGTATTAAGGTCATATCTAAGAAGTTTATTTTGTTGTTTTTATTTATCTCCATTGTAAATTGTAGTCTATCATTGTATTTGTTAAAAGTTTCCAAAACTTCATTTTCTTTTCTTTTTGGTACAGCAATTATGCAATCATCTACATAACGCTTATAAGATGACAAAAAGGTTGATACAAAATGGTACACCAAAGAAACAGCATCACACAGATATCTGAATTATAATTCAATCCAACCACGTATGTACAAAGAAAGTGTTATAAGAGGACTGGTGGACCGAGCAATAAAGCTAACGAGTACTCAATATCAAAATGAAGCATTAGAGAAAGTAAGAACCATTTTACAGAAAAACAACTACCCAAAAGATCTGATAGAAAAAATAATTAAAAAGAGAAAAATATCTAATAAAAAGAACAAGGGTGCAACACCAGAACACAACGAAGAATCGCACACGAAGAAAACGAAATATATCGCTCTTCCCTACATTAGACAAATATCTGAAAAGATAGGACACATACTAAAACCATTCAACATAACAGTAGCTCACAAAAACACTAACAACTTGTCTAAAATGTACACAAAACTAAAAGCGCCGACACCAATATTGAAGAACTCTCACTGTGTCTACCAGATTCCCTGCAGCTGTAAAAAAGTGTATGTTGGTCAGACGGAGCAACTTCTGGAGGAGCGTTTGAAAGGGCACAAATACGCGAAAAACATCACAGCGTTAAAAAAACACCAACAAGATACCGGACATCAATTTAACTTTAGTGATGTGAAAGTGCTCCAAAAGGAGAATAACTTAAAAGCTCGGTGTGTGTTGGAGACCATAGAAATTTTAAAACAAAAGCACGCGGTGAACGACAGATCTGATTTAAATTTGCTAAATTGTTACAAACTAATTTTACCTACAAACATGTAACAAAAGGGGAGAAAATGTATTTTAAGGAATTCGTAAAATTTGTGGGAGATTGTTGATAGACGAGTTCCTGTTTTGGAAACAAGTTTCATACGTGGTTTGTCTTGGTTGTACGTATTAAAATGTATAAAGTTATTCACGAATATTTCAGTTTATCTGTGATCAAGACACAAATAGTGTCGAAACGTCAGAGCAAATAATTATTAATGTGTTGTATCTTGTGACTTTTAGTTATAAGTTTTAATGTGTTAAACGTGACCAAGCCTACAGTACCCAAGAAAATAAACAATTTGAAATAAAGTTGTTTGTGTTTTTTTAATATTATCTACAAGGCTAAAGTAAACATAAACAAAATATATATATATATATATATATATATATATATATATATATATATATATATATATATATATATATATATATATATATAGATATATATATATATATATTAAAAGGTTTCTTAGACGGGAATTCGAACAATGGCAAGGAAGAAGAGAAAATCTCGTTTCTTGTTATGCAATATTTCGAAGCTTTATTTGCTTCTTCTACAGGCAAACCACTACAATAAGTAAAATAGAATTACAAACGAAACCCAAGTGCAATTTAGTAACAATACAGTTATACTTACAATTGAGTTAAATGAAGCGGCGAGAATAAGCGGACAGACGGTCCATGTGGTTGGCGGTTAATTACATTAAACTACATGGATACATGCTTGGATGTGTTAAACACAACCAAAAAGGGCAAGACTGGATCAGGTAAATAGTGCCAACAATTCGAAAGAAAATATATAGTAATTACTCAAATTTAAAAACATGAATAGTAATAAAAAGTGACAAACTTCAAGTAACAACTCAAAACCACAATCAGAAAACAAGTTCCGAAACATCTTGAACATTCAAATTCCTACCTTTGTCTCTGTCTAATTCTATAATATACGAATATATGTTACTTAAGCCCTCAACATAATTTTTGAAATTCACTGTGCTATCAGTGGTCATTATGTGGTACAATCCAGGAACAAACGGCCATGGTAGCTCGATTCCCTGAAGAATCTCAACATTTTCGAAGTCGAAAGAGTGGCCAAGGTAAACGGCATGGCAGGCTAAAGGACATTTCAATTTCCGCGTGGTGCAATCACTTTGATGCAACGAGATTCGGTTTCTGAGCCACTGACTGGTAGTTCCAACATATCTACCATCACATTGCTTACAACCAATGCGAATACAATTTTCTTATCGTCTTATCGTTTAGGAACGGATGTTAATTTTAAAAAGATGGGATTGCTTCGTAAAGATTCATCAAAAATACTTCTAGTGTAATTGATGTTGTGGCAAACTCAATATACCCCCACCACAGTGAATGTGGGAGGTATAAAAATAAAAATGTCACCGAGAAATTTCTTTTGAATTTCTTTACTATGTTACAGTATTACCAACAGTGCAATGTTTGCAATTAATATTTCAGTATACTAGTATGTTAGATATTTATTTACATTATTCACCTTATAATTCGATATTTTCAGAACTCTGTCCCAGTTTAGAATTTCATAATTATAGTGAGCCGACCTACATACAGAGAAATGCACGTAGTCATACACAAAAACGAGTGGATGTTTCTCCGAAAATCAGTTGATTGAATGCTAAAAATTGTCGAAATTGTTGAAAAGTTAATTTAACTACATAGCAGGAAGTTCAAAATAGTTCCTATCCGAAAGTGTGTATATTTTCACAGGCGCTATGAAATGAAAATTTATTCCATGCAGGGTGTTGAAATATCTGACAAAATAAGAACAAAATATTTATTTATTTTTTTGGTGTTCATACAAACTCCGTATTGCAGTAAATAATTTCCAAAGTTGTATGATTTATTCTGTAACGGAAAAATTTGACAACTTGGCAACAACAGCACGCCTATATTTCGCCACCAAGACGGTTCGCTTTACAGTGCGGCTGGTAGTTGCGTTGTGGTAACTTGTGTTCCTAACTTTTTAGGCTTCAATTGAGTGAGATACGTTTTTGACTAGCTTAATATATTATACATTAGTATTTGGTACGGAGCAGTCTATTTTCATCCGCGCTACATACTGAAACAAAAATAAAAGTGAATGAGAATTGCAAACGAAATGTTATATTTCGTCGCAATGCATACAACATGTAACGACACGTCCTTATATTGCTACATAGGTACACATGTACCTAGATATATTGTATACCTATGCATGCACATTGGCATCATAAGCTTTTATATGTTTGTATATTTAAGTTTGTATTATAACCATAGTTTCATTGCAGATTCAGACGTATTGGCTGCACCATGTGTCAGAGAACGATGTTTAATTAATAATTATTGTTCAACGGTATATATTGAAGTTTTATTTACTACGAATTTAACTGATAAGTACTGATTTCCATTTATAATACGTTTCCGTGACATTCGAAAATAAGAATAGAAAAAGATTCCCGCACTTTATATTTATTTATTTCTTATATTGTAGATCACGCACAACTTTTAACTGTTACATAAAAATCACGGAAACTGGGAAGCAGGATTTACAGACAATTATATAACAATATACAGGATGTTCCATAAAGATTGCGACATACTGATAGGGGTTGTAGGGGACACCTAAACAAGCAATTTTTGTCAAGTCAGTTATGGAACCGTGTAGGCACTAGCCTACAATTTAAAACAATAGTATTATGTTCGCCAGTTCTTAAATCAACATTTTCCTAACAGACGGAATAGTTGGGACACACAAAGTATACCGATACTGACAAACAAAGGTATATTCTAGAATAGTTTAAATTGCATTGAGACTTCTCTCAAAGTTAGAAAAATGAACTGTATCCTTAAGAGATCAGCCAACCTATTTATTTTATACCGAATTGGCAGTGTATTAAATCCTTTTACCTCCACTCTTATACAACAGAGCCACTATCTCGACAACCTCCGTCAATTCCCATCGTCTATGTATTTCCTTCAATTCGAAACTAGCTCTGCAGCACCCTCCTACACGAAAAGCTTTAAAGTCAAGGGGATGATGATATCTCGCTCCGGATAGCTTCCCGGAACTCTTGAATCTTGTAAAATACCCGAAGTAAGATTAAATTTTCCGGTTTATAGGAGCTACACTGGTATAAACGTTTATTCTTTTTATTTAGTTTTACGGATAGACCTACGAGGCTGCTTTTATACGTTTGTTATCCTGGTGCGATTTTCTTCTCTAGTCCTTTCCCGCAGCGCCCCTGGCTGACGGCGATAATGAACGTAGATAATAAAACTTTTACGACTTAAACGTGTTCTAGGCATCGATTTTCGGAAGATTTATTGTTAATATTTACTGCAAGACCGTGCTTATCTCCACACAGTGGCGTGCTTAATGTAACCGATTAAAACGCGAAGGACTGTAGTATGTATGAAGTAAATTATTTTTTTGTAAATAGAACAAAATAAGAAAAACCATCTTAAAATAAACGTTCTTAGGAAAATAATTAAATTTTCTAAAGTTCAGTTTTATGCTGAAATCTCAGTACATCCTCTAGTGTAATTCGTATCCATCGTACCATAAATATGCAGGTGTTTGATAATACTTTTCATATTCTGCATGGAGTTACTCCTAGGACAGTTTTATTTAATATTTTTTAAACCGCATTAGATGTTCCTTTTTTTGTTTTGGGATGTACTAGACATGTACTAACTAGGCATGTAAATACACTGACAAATTGTAAAGAAACTTATCAAGATTGTCATATCACCTATAAATTAATTAAAATGGAATGTTACAGCTGTACTGGGAGAACCAAAATGAGCTTTATGTCTAACTTCGTGACACCCTGTGGAGTAACTAAGAAATATTCCAGAGAGCCGTTTGACCAAATATGATCAAATACAATCATTAAATATCGTAAAGGGGAATCCGGATCCCCTACGTTTTACACGCAAAACACCTTCCTCTAAAAATGTAAAAATTTTCATGTAAAAATCAATATCTTTCTCAATTTTTCACTCATAACTTTACTTCTTGGACTACATGAATCTCTCATATTTTTTCACAAAGCTTAGATACAACAACAACGAATAATACATATACATTACCACAACAAGTTATACACCGTTATCTATAATTTGATGTATAACATGAAAATTGATACACAATTAAGCTCACTATGGACCTACTAGGACCTACTAGCTCTACTTAATTCTTTCTACGACTTACTTGCTCTACTTATTCCTAAGTGCTAGTCAAAAATTGACGTTGTCAACACGCTGTGCCCTGGACCATTTCAAGCTCCTTTTAAGTCTATGTTATTGAGAAAACGGTCAATCACGAAAGCAATAACAAATCTATTCTCAGGTTTATTGTATTATCTGTCGGTCTAGTTCTACAGCATAGAGAAGGTGATACAAAATCTACCCACGTCCGCATTGGAAAAACGGAGATAAAAATGCAACAATTCTCTCATTAGCCACAGTGGCCAATAAATTTCCAGTATCTCGAAATACAAACGTCAAAGTGCGCATTGACCCAAACCCATCGCAAGAGCGTCTGCTAAAAAACGTGTAACGTAGTTTCCAATTCTGTCTTTTAAATTAAATCCTAAATCATACTGTGCAACATGAAAACCCGTCCCGAGTGGTTCAAACGAAAAATTAAAGTGGGCCAACCAGTGGCGTAGGAAGCAAAACTGGCGCCCGGGGGACGCTACTATTTTGCCCCCCCCCCCTCCTTCCAGGAAAACATATAGTAATATACTTAATATATAGAATAATAGATTGTAGTAGCTACTTTAAAATACTCTAAAATATATTGCGAATAGCTACCACACTTCTACAAAACAGTGTACTGGTTTTCGGGATAAGGGCACGGGCTCAGGTTAGGCTTTAAATTTCAGATAAAAAATAGTTAAAGAAATCAAGACTAGGAGTGGATAACGAAATACGTCTATTTCAGTGGAAAAATCAGACATACGGTTATCTAGAATTAGTTAAAAGGATATTATTTATTTTACATATTTATAAAATTGTTTTATAAACATACTAGTTTAAAAGGCATATAGGTTTTAAACAATGAAAAGTTTATACTTATTATATATAGGTAGATATATTTATTAACAATAATCTAATATTATAAGACGATATATTTAATTGCTATATATACATTTTTCTTGCCTTTGACGAAGCAAATTTATCTATTTTTTCATCAAAGTCGATCATTTAAAATTTTTCTCTTTCCACACTTAAGAATGCTAGGTCACTTAGGCGCTCTTGTCCCATCGTTGATCGTAGATAACACAAAATTAATTTTAACTTGCTAAATGAACGTCACAGGTAGCAATTGATATTGAGGTAGTGACGAGTTTTTGAAGTGCGTCTCGCAGGTTTCAATTTCTTTTCTACTGCGGAGTAACATCTTCCAGTCACATATTTCGACATAGACTTCTATTCCATTAAAATCTGTATTATAAAAATCACCCTAATTTTAAAATTTTTTTAACCTATATCACCATTGTTCATGACATGCCCGAAAATCAGGAATTCTATGAAAAATTGTTAAATTAAATCAATCTTATAAATACTTAGAAAGGGCAACCACAGTGACGTATTTCACGCCCATTAGTGGTAACCCTTCATTGGCAATAAACCTTACGTCATGCGTCAAACTATTGGCTTCCACTAAGGAGTGTCACCACCCAAAACACGGTTATTCACAAATTTAATTTCGCGCAAGCATTGTCGAAAGATATTAGTTTCGAAGAACACATCAGTAAAAAGTATAAAAAGAAGAACTTACTTTTGGAACGTGCGAGGACAATATTGTTTTGATAACAACAGTTGAGACGAACCTTGTACCCTTCTTGTAGGATACCGTTGCGCGCCGTTAGGAAACACGGGTATTCCCCGGCAGAATACCCGCACAGTCGGTCCAAGCCCTGGATACTTTTATTATTATTCATTCATGTATACATAGTCATTCGTAGCTCACATTTATTACTGTTCAGATAGTATTCTTAGTGTGTGTATAGTTCTCCTTAGATGTTATAACGATTAAGAGTAGTGCTATTTGGAAAAGGCTGTTACACTTTTTTGCAAACTGCAAACAATAAGTAATAAAGTTTGAATATTGTCTGTTTCTGCAATAATTTTATTCAATACTGTAAACAATTTCCGATCTTTCAATTCAGACCAGTCAAAGAAAGACCATTTGGCGCCCCTTTACAAGCGGCGCCCGGGGCATGATACCCCCCTTGCCCCCCCTCGCCACTGAGGCCAACTAACTAATAAAACCTCCGCGGGGTATTTTTGATGTATCTTATTTTATTATATTAGTTTTATTTGATTTTCAATTTATTATTATTTTTTATTATTAATTTTTATACCCCCTACATTTACTGTGGTAGGGTATATTCACTTTGTCACTACACCCTTAAGGAAGCGAGCCAGGTATAGACTCGTATAAATATTTTTGGACAGCGTTGAAAACTGAATCGATTTAGCTATGTCTGTCCGTCTGTCCGTCTGTCTGTCTGTGTACACGATAACAGTCGTAATTTTAGAGCGATTGATCTGAAATTTGGTATACAAGCTTATCTCTTAAAAAGAAAGGACAAGTTCGAAAATGGTTTAATCAGTTAAAGCCATTTTTTTTTCAAATTCCACACCAAAAAAAAGTACTTATTTAACTTTGCCGGCTGTAGAGAATTTTCTTACTAGTTTGTCTTATTCTTGTATTTTTTGTTAGTTTTTCCAATAAATTTAATGAAATATTACATGAAACACACAAAAATGGTTGATGTATTGGTGGAAGGACAGCTAATGTCCATGCGTGTTAGTATATAACTCTTTGTGTGAGTAGTATGTTTTTAGTTTGAATGATACTATTTCTTTGTATGAATCTGTATCAATAAAGTGTATGTAAATCCTACGCCAATTTTTGGTTACCAAAACTCAGCTGGACATCGTTGCAAAGATAGGACTTTCCCAACTAAAGTCGGAAGAACTGCCTGGATTTCAAAATTTGATGACTCTGTTGGCAAGGGGGACAAAAAGTTTTGTCGTGCATGACGAGCAAACATTTAATTTCAAATTTTCCCTCGACTCGCCGTGAGCTAACTGAAAGATATGAAATATTAAATATTATTATTTCGATAAAAAAGGGCAAATTTAATTAAGGTTTTCCTCCTCCCAGTGCAGTTTTACTGTTGACCGTTTGAGCTTGTGGGGTGATTTAGCAACGTTTTTAATATTGCAGTGTTCACATTGCAAACATAACGGCTGCGGATTGTAAACTTTTTAGTATAATTGTGATACCTCGTCGCTAATTGGATAATGTTTATTAATTAATATCATTCCCGACAATAATTGTGCTGTTCGAATAACATTTAGTACCACATTTAAGCACGGCTACACCGAGAAAACAACAACAACGCCTGGAATAGTACTAAATTTAGAAATAGAAAATAATGGATGGAATTATTATTATCAGAAAAATGATTCTCGCCGATAATATACGTCATGATAATCCCGATTCCCGGGTATAATAAAGTGTACAGATTGAGCAATTTGCAGAAATGTAGTGAATAATATTCGGCACGGTATTCAAGCACGGTTATACCGAGAAAAACAAAAGTTAATCTGTAAAGGATGAGCCAAATATAGTCAAATAAAATTGCGCACAGTGAAAATTGTGTATTCTTTAATTTAAAGCGCTATAACTAATACATTACAATAACTGAGGTATAAAATTACTATTAATATTTTTGAGTGATCATCGCAGGGCAAAAATGTCAATTGTTTATTACTTCATAATTTAATACCGATTTTACATCATAATCTTTCTCAGTGTTAGGGAAATAATACTTGAACAATACATATGCAGAACACGTAGTTTGGAATTAAATTCAGTGGATTATCTTTTTTATGAGTACAAAAATTGCAGAGTGTAGATTGCAAACAGTGAACAATAAACAAAAAATAATCGAACCATCACTGGTCGATTTAGTGAAAGTAAAGTAAGGATAGGATAGAAACAATGCCCACGTACTTTGTTTGGTATATTTTAATTGAACGATTGAAACAAGTTTAGTTTTTTATTGTAAGCATGTTTGCAAATGGCGGCTCTGAGCGGAGAAGCGCGAGACACACACGCCGTATTTAATTAGTAATTAATTAAATTTAAGGGGTATACTGTTAGAATAGCCGTTGATTATAATTATAAAACACTGTTTTAATATAAATAGAACGTTAATAAGTAAACTATTATCATAAGAATCTCTATAACAATCAATATGCCAATAACACGTCTGCATAGTACTCTCGTACTGGTAACACTGTCCTATTAGATAATCGAATGTATGTCGCATCACTGGTATCACCTGCTTCAGCCTAGTCACGTCCGCCCGTTTCTTATATTCAGCCATCCTGCTCCACATGCTGTCCTCAGGCCGCTACAGTAAGCATAAGGAAAAATACTAAATATATATTTTTTCCAATACCGTAGCAATCACCGTATTAACTTATATTGTGGCAACAACCATATCAAAATTTACCAACATAAATTGAGTATGTATATGCAAAGTGCGAAACTTACAACATTACTTCAAAACATGTAAACACAACAGGTTTAAAAACATAAAGACCACCAAAACTTTGAGCGTATGCAAAGTGTGAAACTTACAACATTACCTCAAAACATGTAAAAGCAACAGGTTTAAAAACTTTAAAACCACCATACCTTTTGAGCGTATGCAAGGTGTGAAACTTACAACAATACCTCAAAACATGTAAAACAAAACTGGTTTAAAAATATTAAAACCTCCAAAAACCTTTTGACCGTATGCAAAGTGCAAAATTTACAACATACCTCGAATGTGCAAAGCGCCAGGCTTTAAATACACCAACGTTTTGAGCGTATGGAAAGTGCTAAACTTACAACATACCTCAAATGTGCAAAGCGCCAGGCTTGAAACACACCAATATTTTGAGCGTATACAAAGTGCTAAACTTACAACATACCTCAAATGTGCAAAACACCAGGCTTTAAACACCGAACTTCATTAAAAGATTATGCAAAGCGCATAATTTCCAACATATCAAACAAGCAATAAGTTATATACAAAGCGCACTGCTTTCCACATGACTGCTAGATGTAGCATAATTAACTCCAAGCAAATACAATATTAGGAAGGTATTTCCAAAACGCTTAAAAATTTGACAATCATCAATTCAGTCACCTGTCGGTCCGACAGAGTACTAAGTCTAGATTCTATGAAAAAATACAAAATAATATTAATTGTGAGATTGCAGTCTCCACCATGGTTTTACCGCTAATGGGACAGAGACCACACACATTTTTAACTTCTTTACATCTAACAGTGCGACTACAACCACCACTTAAGCTCTGCCACTAACGGGACAGACATCAAACAAATAAATGATTTAAGAAATTCTTTCAATTTACAACAGTGGGATCAAAGCCACAACTTTGGCTCAGTCACCGACGGGTCAGACATCAAACACATAAATAATTTAAAAATTGTTTAAATTTACAACAGCCACTACTTTTGCTCAGCCACTGACGGGACAGAAACCAAAACAAAACACTGGTGAGACGTCATTCTACCACTAACAGGACAGAGACCAAAACACCACATAGATGAGACCTCAGTCAACATCTTAACTCTACCACTAACAGGACAGAGACCAAGACACAAAACTGGTGAGACCTCAGTCAACACCGTGATTCTACCACTAACGGGACCGAGACCAAGTCACAAAACTGGTGAACCTCAGTCAACACCTTGACTCTACCACTAACCGGACAGAGACCAAGTCAGCTGAATCAAATTCGATAGAATAAATAATAATACTCTGTTTATCTTTGTTTAATTATAGCAATTACAATAGCACCGCCTTTTACGTTTCACTCAATTTATGTCTAGATTTGATAGCATTAATTCAGTGTTCATTTCAATCTGTCGGCCTTATACGATAGATCTCATAACAATGCTAGTACCAAAAGAAAAAACAACCTTTAAATGCAAATCGTAAAAACAGTCTACTTTCTTTCATTAATGCATTCACACCAAGAACTTTCAAACCTCTAACTGTTATAACCAAACACATATAAACTTTAAATTGTCAGATACTCAGATTCCGATACACAAAGTCAAAGATTTTCAGTTCTCTAGTTATAATTATGATACACGATGAACATTAACATTCAATTTTGCACTGTGCACTCGTTTACGATTAAAGAAGCATACTATTTATGTATCATTCAGCACTAGAAAATATATTAAAAAAGTCGCTAGTACGTAGAACGCTATTTTTTGTTATAATTTTCGCAAAGCCTGCCTTCCAGCCAATACAAATAACTCAACAAGTTCCGCTGTTCTTTATGGCCAAGCAGAATTTGTAGACATCGCCGAAATGTATTTTTTTTTATCGTTTTACAGCTTTTTTATTGTCGCCCGCAAAAATTTAATTTGAATAATTTTATTGGCCACAGCACAAAAAGCACATTTAGTGAATTTTCTTTAGGAAGGAGATAAAATCATTTTCTTGTCGGTGTCCGTATGGCTAACGACACCCAATTTGTTAAATGTATCCGAGATTCGGTACATCTGACAACTGGTGCAGGACCCTCATCCGACAGGACCTAAATCTTGTAAAAAGCATCAAACCTCGCAGCGAGAGCGAAGTGCCTGGATCTTGGCAAATTACTTTTTTTCTAGATCATCAATTTGCCAGAACAGTGATCCAGGAACAATACGCTCAAGAGCAGATGTGCCGTCCCTTGGTTTTTATACTGTAGTACCTTAGTAACGCCAAGACATTACCATCTCATTATCGTTTTAGATGGCACCGAGTTTTAGTTCACGACTCATACCAACCTTCGGACTGTATAAATCAGATTCAGCACTAAAGTTTACCAATCTCACTTACTCTAGGATTTACTCTAGGCTTTAGTCACAGTCAGAGTTATTTTACAGTTTTTCATTAGCGTGTTTCCAAACATTTATTTTTTCATGCGGTGCAGATTTGATCTGAAAAAAAAAAATGAAGCACGTTTATTATAGTTTTAAAATGAAATTTAAACATTGCTACCCGCTGTCAAACTGCTGCTTAATTTTAATAATAATATCTGATTTGTGTCTTTCCGTATCTGAGTCAGTAGACAGAAATTATCAATTGACAAGAGGTTTTGAATAAAACAATGCCAAAAAGCGTTCTGTACACGTTTTGCGTTTTGGTACTGAAAACTAAATTACTACACAATTCGCAATTTCTACCTTTGGATTAGGACATCTTAGTTATTTAGAGATCGAAAGATATAATTTTTTGATTATTTTTATTAATAGTGTTTGCAATTGTATTAAAATGAAAAAAACAAAACGCGTTTGATTTTTTTGTTTTTTCTTTGTTTTTATTTTTTAAACAACGCCATTTGCTGTCCTCACACGACATTGAAAATTTTGTGGAATTTGTTTTTGAACCTCGACTTCTTTGCAACTATAAGGTAATGAATCTGCTGGTTAGTTAGTGTTTATTTGTAGTTTTAATCTAGCTTCCCACCGAAACAAGATTTATATTCAATTATATGGCATATATTTTAAATTATATTATATTATATTTTCAATTATATTTTCAATATATTTTCAATTATATGGCATATATTTTTGTTTCGTAAACGTCCATTGTTCCGGTGACTTTCTGTTTAATTACTTCGTTATTCACGATTGTAGCTTCTCTACTTTGTCCTTTTTATAGCGCAGGGTTGCCCAACTTAATTAAATCACAATAAATAATAAGCAGTGATAGTTTTTCGAAGAATTGGTTTAAGACGTTTACATACATACTTAGAATAAAGTCTGCCATAGTCATACCCATCCATAAGGGTATGGCTCAAAGACGGACATAAATAACTATCGACCGGTGTCCCTATTGTCATGTTTTTCGAAGGTATTTGACAGAGTTATACATGATAGACTGCTGCAATTTTTCAGAACGCAGAACATAATATCAAACACTCAGTATGGGTTCTTGCCGGGTGTTTCATGTGAGGATGCATTGTTTGTAGCCCAGTCCAGGATACTGACTTCCATGGATGAGCGCCGCCACGTTGCCGCGATATTCTTTGACCTTTTCAAGGCATTCGATTGTATAAATCATAAATTATTGCTATCAAAGCTTCATTCTTATGAAGTTCGTGGTGTTGCTCTTGATCTTGTAACATCTTACCTACAGGAAAGAGAGCGGAGGGTTTGCGTCAACGGGGAGCGATCGCGGAGTTCTTTTCATTATTCGGTTGGGGTGCCGCAGGGATCCATTATGGGTCCTTTGCTGTTCCTGATCTTCATGAATGATTTGCAAATTCATTTGGGATTTGGAAGTTTGTACCAATTTGCGGATGACACCACATTGATAGTCAATGATAAGGATGAGTCTGGACTTTCCGCTTTATTAACAAAGGCTTACGAGAGGGTGACTGGGTGGTGCAACGCGAATGACATGGTGTTAAATAGTAGAAAAACAAAATTGGTAAAGTTTTCGTGGGAAGCACCTCAACAGTCGGTCCTTGTAAGAACAAGCAAGGGATCTCTACCGATTTGCGATGAGGTAAAGTTTTTGGGTATTCACATTCAGCGCTCACTTGGATGGGATGCGCACATACACTATATACATAGAAAACTCAGCCGCGTGTCCTACGCAGTATTTAAGCTGAGGAATGTTTTGGACAGATCGTCAATTAGACAATTCTATCTCGCTAGTGTGCAGTCCGTGTTCAGTTATGGCTTCATACTGTGGGGGTCATCACCTCACATAATCAAGTTATTTAGGCACCAAAAACGGTTTCTGAGATGTACCCTTCGGCTAAACTTTAGAGAGTCGTGTAGCGATCATTTTAAAAATTTTAATGTCATGACATTGCCTTGCCTGTACATATATCGCCTACTATCATATTGCAGGACAAATTTGAATCAATTTCAGACAAATTCCGATATTGACTTGGTTGTGAAATTACAGTGTATTCCTGAGCACGCTGTACTGTTGTGTATTATATTTGTATTATGTAAAACCTTTGTGTTCGCTACATTTTTGGTAATCTTTTTTGGTTCTTACCTTGAGATGTATTTTTTAGCCACTGTGAACTGACTGTAAATGACAATTGTCAATACCTATACAGGATCAAATGATAAATAAAGTATTATTATTATTTATTGGAATTCTCTGATACATCTCATTAAATACATTAAACCTAGATAATATAATTTAGATACAACATATAAATACAAAAATTACACTAATAAATTTTGAAAAGTAATGAAGATCATCAGGGCAAATTGGTAGTACCGAGCTTCGCTGAAGCCTAGGGTACTCCCTTTGCGGGTATCACTGCAGCTCAACCCAATTTTGAAAAGCAACGCTCTTTAGGCTTTGCAACATTAGGTTGCAAAGCAAAGGAAAACTGCAGAAACCCCGTACAGCGTTGCGTACAGGTCAGTAAAAACACATGCAGACTAACAATGAACAAAAGTGACACCAAATCACCTCCTTATATTCATTTATGGACCATTTATTACGATTTCTTCTAGAATTATTTAAATACATTTGTTAAAAGTAAAGTGGGCCCAATAACAATAAAAATTATGAGTAACCTCTTTATTATTATTATTATTATTTATTGGAACTCTCTGATACATCTCATTAAATACATTAAACCTAGATAATATAATTTAGATACAACATATAAATACAAAAATTACACTAATAAATTTTGAAAAGTAATGAAGATCATCAGGGCAAATTGGTAGTACCGAGCTTCGCTGAAGCCTAGGGTACTCCCTTTGCGGGTATCACTGCAGCTCAACCCAATTTTGAAAAACAACGCCCTTTATGCTTTGCAACATTAGGTTGCAAAGCAAAGGAAAACTGCAGAAACCCCGTACAGCGTTGCGTACAGGTCAGTAAAAACACATGCAGACATTTATTAATAGACAATATACAAAGGAAGGTAAAGATAAAATATTAATATAGCAGTACGATAGCAGTAAATTTAGGATACTTTATGATAAAACTCTCCTCAAAATATTCGCGCTTCCCAAAACCGCAATTTCCTGAATTTCCCAGGGCGAAATTTTGCACGGTAACTCCTTGACATGTTTACTATAATTTAGAGTAACTGCTCCCAATGAACCTACAATCACCGGAATAATGTTTACTTTCATTCCCCACATACGTCCAACTTCTATTGAGAGATCCTTATATTTAAGTTGTTTTTCAAGCTCCTTCCTTACAACATTCGCATCAGCAGGTACCGAGATTTCTATGAACGTGCATACCTTCCTCTGGAAATCCGTTACCACGATATCTGGCTTATTAGCATCAAGCATTCTATCAGTGACAATAGGCATGTTCCATAATATGGTAATATGATCATTACTCACAACAGGAGATGGAACGAGGTCATACCACCGAGACACATCCATTGCCAAACCTAATAGTTGGGAACACAAGTTGTAATGTATGTATGTTCCCACCCTATCATGCCTAGCAATGTAATGCGACTCAGCTAAGACTGGACAAGCCGCTAACAAATGATAGACATGTTCCGGAGCCTGATGACACAGTCTACAACTCCCATCATGAGCAACTTTCATAATCTTCGGTTCATGATATCTTGTACGTATTGCCTGATCTTGCGCCGCTATGATAGAGGATTCCGTTTCAGCCTTAATGTTTCCATGACAAAGCCAAGATAACGATCCAGACTTTGAAATACCATCACCCTCCACAATTCTTAAAAATTGGCCATGCATTGGCTTACTAACATAATCCTCTCTCATTTTCTGATTCATTTTTAACTTTATCTGTCGCTTTAAACTCTCCACTGAAATTTTATTTTCATAATTACCGAGTTCTTCCACCTGAAATTTTTCTAAAATTAGTTTATGTTTACTAATTATTGACTTACCAGAAGTATCCCTAATTAATTGTTTAATGACTTTATCCTCCTTGTTGGCCTTTATAAAATTTCCTAAATTTAACATTTCCAAATCATAAATATTTTCCAATTGCTGCAAGCCACGACCTCCATCTAAACGGTGCAGGTATAGCCTGCAGACATCAGACCTAGGATGAAACATAAAATTTAGTGTTAACTGTTTTCTAGTTTTAATGTCCAAATCGCGTATTTCCTTCTTAGTCCAGTTTAAAACTCCAACACTATATCGAAATATTGGAATAGCATATGCATTTATCGCTTGCATTTTATATTTTCCATTTAAACCAGATTTTAAAATTTTTATTATTATTATTATTTATTGGAACTCTCTGATACATCTCATTAAATATATTAAACCTAGATAATATAATTTAGATACAACATATAAATACTAAAATTACACTAATAGATTTTGACAAGTAATGAGGATGATCAGGGCAAATTGGTAGTACCGAGCTTCGCTGAAGCCTAGGGTACTCCCTTTGCGGGTATCACTGCAGCTCAACCCAATTTTGAAAAGCAACGCCCTTTATGCTTTGTAACATTAGGTTGTTTTATATTTTCCATTTAAACCAGATTTTAAAATTTTTCTGACTCGCTTAATGTATTCGCCTATAACCTTCGCCTTCATCCCTTCATCATCTATACCAAAGGCTTCATCCATTCCCAGATACTTATATCTAGTATTATCTGTTAATTCATTAATACTAGTATGATCATTCAGGCATATGTCAGCGGTTCTCTCAATTTTGCCTTTGACAATACTAATTTTGGCACACTTCTCTAGACCAAATTGCATCCCAACATCGTCAGAGAATTGTTTAACTATACTGAGGCTCCTCTTCAACTGCTCATCATTTTTGGCATAAAGTTTCAAATCATCCATATATAATGAATGACCAATCAACTTTTCGCCAGGTAATAACTGAACACCACTTATTATTATTATTATTATTATTATTATTATTAATATTAAGAACCGCCCAAAACTGCGTTGAACACATGCTGACTACACCATTCTCTTAGTTGACAGCTCAAAATCCCAAGTGCAAGCGTAATTTTGTCCAGAAACTGCAGCGAGGTAGAACTTTTTGCGGTAAGCGTGACGAGGGTAGGTAGAGCGCTGATTGCTGGTTTCCCATAGTAGGAAGTTTTCCATCTCGATCGGTGTGAATTTGGCGGTTTTAGCAGAGTGATGGATTTACTCTTCACGTGAAACTTTTCCAAAGTTCGCGATGAACTTATCCCGGTATTATACTTCGCTACCAGTGAGTTTACGGCCAAATTCTCTATTGTATTAGTTTCAGTTCCTGGGAGCGTACGTCTTGAAACGAGGAAAGCTACCTTGTCGGACGAAAATGCCGGATGAAAAATTGGAAAATGTTAATCCTCCTGCGGTATTTTCCGGTTACGGTGGTACTCTCAAGATTCCCAGACGGATATATGCGGAAAGATAAGAATACCATTCTTAACGTAATCGCCAGGCAGCTGTATTACGTACCGTCAAGTATGTACAGTACATGTGGAACGATTTTTCTAAACTTTTGTAAATAAGTTGGTGACAAATGCAGGCATCGCTGTTTGATCTTTTTATGTAGTAGGGAATTACATGAACATCACTGTGCAACATACACAAACAAGTTATTTATTGCCGTTAAATAAGAAAAAATATATTTGTCGAGTTCGAAACAGAAAAAAGCAATGTGGTTTTGTGATAGGGCGGACACCCGTCTCAATATTTATTATTATACTTTAATCAACTCTAAACTGAAGGGGGCCCCTGTTAGGACTTCATTCATACTACCTAACCTTAACCCCACATGTTGAAGGCGGTAACTCGCCTCAAGCGACGCTTGGTCCGCCATCTTCAATCACAGGTACTAAGTGACGTAAACAACGGAATCTTAACTAATCTTACGGTAGCGTGAATTAATTATCTCTCTCTTACGGAGGCTTCAAAACGTGAGTTCTTTCTCTGAGACTTTGTCAGAGACGTTTGAACTCACTAATTATTAATCACTATATGCAATGATAAATACTTTACTATAAAAGGGACAGGTTTATATTATTCTACAATGAATATGCCGAAGAAAACCACAATAAAATCTATTAACAAAAATATATACAACAATGCAAAACTGCTTACATGAAATATGAATTTTAATCCCTATTAACAAAGATGATATTATACTTTGGCAGAGATGGACAAATCAGCAAGTACAGACAACAAATAAATACCTTATTATTTCGGTTGAGCACAAGAAACACGAGACAGCACAGTTTCTATAACCTGGCCCCCATTGGGGCCCTACGCTTGGGCGCACGGTCACGCACGACCGTTTGGTTTCAAAGCCCGATGCAAAAGAGACCCTCCTCTTGACCGTTTACTTCTTGCCCGACCATTTTGCGCTAAAAGCATTATATGATTATGCGGTAATCCTGACGCGACTGCAGCGCCACTCCGAGCGTCTGTTAAATACCAACTTAAATCGTAATCCGACTTATTACATCTTATTAGGTAGCTCCTGGTAGTTTATATATGAAACGAGGTACTATAAAAAAACGATTACACTTGCAAATAAAGTCAAAAAGAGCTACAAGATTTCAGCTCTTCTATGTTTCATAAATGCTTACAGGCGATACAGTTTGTATCAAAAAAATTGCCACAACGTGGTTCTTAATAATACGACCGATGTGAAACAAAAAGTTGGTGAAATCGTTCATTTTGTAGTACAAGATTGTGGATCTAGAACCGCCCTAGCTGCCATATTTAATAGAGGCGTTTATCAAGATTTAAAGGTCAGAAGATTTAAAGGCCGCATCCTGACCGTTACTGATCGTTCATTTTATAGTACAAGATTGTGGAAGTAGAATCGCCCTAGCTGTTATATTTATATGACATAGGGGAACGTGGGTGAATATCGACCACTTAAGAACTTTCACAAATTTTAAGCGTATTTTACCAATACAAATGTTTCAAAGTAGAAAAATGTTTATACATAGGTTCTTCTTAGTTCTTTTTACGTGAAATTTTCCACAAATATATTACCTTTTTTCTTAATTATACGACCGATGTGAAACAAAAAGTTGGTGAAATCGTTCATTTTGTAGTACAAGATTGTGGATCTAGAACCGCCCTAGCTGCCATATTTAATAGAGGCGTTTATCAAGATTTAAAGGTCAGAAGATTTAAAGGCCGCATCCTGACCGTTACTGATCGTTCATTTTATAGTACAAGATTGTGGAAGTAGAATCGCCCTAGCTGTTATATTTATATGACATAGGGGAACGTGGGTGAATATCGACCACTTAAGAACTTTCACAAATTTTAAGCGTATTTTACCAATACAAATGTTTCAAAGTAGAAAAATGTTTATACATAGGTTCTTCTTAGTTCTTTTTACGTGAAATTTTCCACAAATATATTACCTTTTTTTTGTAACTACAATTTAAAATTTAGAAGAAAAAGTTGGGTAAAATCGATCATTCGGGGTAAAACCGACCAGTGTGATGGATAAAATCGATCATTTGGGTAAAATCTACCCGTGTGATAAATCAAATCGAACAAATTGAGAATTGTAGTGATATGTGTTATTTCGAGCATTTTTATGTTTTACAAGGGTCACAAATGAATTTAGAAGCATTATCAACATCAGTGCAGTTGGAATGAGCCCATAGACCGCAGAAACGGCAATTCCACCAAACTTCATTATGGCCAAATTCTCCACACACGAGACACACTTCTTTATAATCTTTTCTATTTTTGGTTCCTTGTTTTTTGACTGAAAGTGACAGAAATTCATTTTAATGATAGTAATAATATCTTTCTTCTCATCTTTAACCTTACCGTCTTTCTTTTTCTTTAGCCTTTTTTCTTCTTTCTAGCTTTCTAGCTTTTCTAGCCCTCCTTTTAAAGGGGCGGACGTTAGTAGTTTCGAATGTTGCTTTCTTCTGTTTAAAGATGTTCGTGTGAATGTTGGTACTGGACATACTTCTTTAAAGGACGTGTATGATTTTGTCTTTCTTATTGTTACTGTTTTGTCCTCGCTATCAGTAGTATCGTCTTCAACAACTTCCTCCAAGCTTATGTCAGAGTTTGACGAATCTGAACTCTGAGGAACACAGGTCCGATTTTTTTTCGGTGCTGTTCCACTAGTTCCAGGTTTGGGCGACAACGAGGTGTTATGCTGATGAGGAAGTTCTACTAGGAGAACTAATCTTTTGCTCTGGGGAAGGGGTTTGATGCCGTGGCTCTAGAAGAACTAATTCTTGCATATCCATTTGTTGTTCATTGGTATTTTCTAAAATGGTAACAAACTCTTCTTCTAGAAAAATAGGCGGATTAATGGGAAAAATACCTGTTACCCGAAAGCCATTAACGCCCTTTTCAATAGTAGTTACCCTGTTGTAAGCATTAGCAAATAGTTCAGCTATATCTGTTTGATTTATTTTCTCATAACTTTTATGTCTAATATATTTATCACATTCTTGGTGGTAAGCAGTCTTTAATGGTTTAAAAAATGTAACGTCCAGTGGCTGAATGCGGTGTGACGTGTGAGGTGGAATTGAAAGCAAATGTATACCTAAAAATTTGCAAAAATTGGAAGAGGCCAAACTGGAATGAGTGGAATGATTATCAAGTAGCAGAAGAACTGGTTCCTCTGGAGAAGGATGACTAAACTTTGCAAAGTGCTGCAACCATTCTGTAAACAATTCCTCCGTAATCCAACCTGATTTTGAGCATTTATAAAGAGCGTCAACTGGACCATGCCTACTTAACCTTTCTTTCATCCTAGCTCTTTTAAATATAAACATTGGAGGAATGTATTGGCCTGCAGCACTAAAGCAACATACGACTGTTGTAGTTTGGCCCCTTTCTCCACTAGTCATGGCACCAACCTGTTTTTCTCATTTTTTTTTTGCTACGATGCGCCCTGGATTGTGTATGTTACTAATCCCAGTCTCATCAACATTATAAATTCTATGGCTCTGAAAATGATATTTATCACACAGTAGCTCCAGATTATCAAAAAACAAATTTATTGCTTCCTTATTGAAAGCCGTAACACGATTAACACTTGTTGCCTCAGGCTTCCGAAACGTTAGTTCTGGGTGTCTACGCATAAAAGAATATAGCCATTCTTTGCCACAGGTTCCCTTTTCTCTGTGAAAAGTATGTTTTATTTTGTTTTGTGCAGCATATTTAAACACTAATTCGCCTATCTTTTGAGCAGTCAACCCATAACATATTTTGACATGGACAAAATGGTAGTAACACTTTCCTCCTCCTGATCTTCAAATAATACTGGTTTTCTACCCAACACGAGTTTTTTTACTTCAAATCGTCCTCGAAGTCTCTTTTAATGAGCCATATGGAACATGGAACCTAGCAGCTGCACCTCTATATATAAACTCCATATTCTCTGATTTCTCTAATTGCTCATTTCATCGACGCTTCACCCCATGAAGATCGTTCGGTTTTTCGGACGTAATTTCGTGGCATCTGAAATAAAAATACTAATTTTGTCATCTTTGCAATAGAGATGTTCTAACCTGTACAGATATGCAGCTTCAATTTATATAGTGTGGTTAACCAGTTCTGCTATACTTAAATTCCAAAAAGAAAATACATCGGCACATCCGCCATAATTCGTAATTTGGATCTGGTGATTAGTGCAAGTTACAACAATGCTATTAAAACACACTAAAAATGCAAATTATTGAAAATAAATCGCATACTTATCAATCGATGGTAATACCGACCACTGCGAGGTAATATCGACCGGCCGGTCGATTTAACCCCAAGGGCGTTTACATAATCTACAAATTTTTTAGGAACACACTACCATACATTACCATACTACTAAAAACGTGAGTCCTTACCTTACTAAAAGCAGCACAAAACTTACTTAATATGCCCTGCCCCCCCATTTCTGACAAAGGTACAAAAAATGTCTGTGTTATATATCGGTTTTATAGCTCTAGTGCAACATTTTGTTTTACTACATATGGTACCTTTTTCCAGATCGTGTCTCACATAAAAATATATAATACATAATTTTTTATTTGTAAATAAATACGTGAATGTTGATGGAAAAATCTCTATTTTCAGCCCTAAACCCCACTTTCTGATAATGTCCATTAAGCCGATGTACTTCCCATGGAAAGGAAATTCGTCACTCGTGAGATTATTCAAAAACTTTATGGAGATAATTGTTAAATCTGAGAGTACAGTAATAATTGACGGCTCTGAAACTGTTCTCGGCGTTAACTAAACTCGCCGCAAATGTGCCGCGTTCCCATGGTAACTTTTTCACAGTTCCACTCTTAACGTGAAAGTTTTGTTCACATATACGTAATTATGTTGCCAAAACAGTCACATGAACGTCTCATTTGATTAAGGAAAACCTTGTGCCACAAAACCACCTTGTGCGAGGCGCCTTCGCTTCGAGGCGTAGGCGTAGATGCTATTTAGTTATTCATGTAGAAGCCTGCCTAATTTCATTAAATATGTAAACTTGATTTAGAAAACCTACCGACGGAACTGCGGATAATTTCCCAACCCAACTTTACTCCCACTGTGAGATGAGAGGTACCTTTTCAGGCATTGCGTGAAAAAAAGGGGCCAGCAGGGAAAATCCTTTAGCCGACCCGTAGGATAAAATGCATTAAATTACACTGCGTGACAAATTGAGTGAAGTTGGTTCTAATATTGATCAAAATAACTATGTTTGACTAAACTCGACCTGCTGATCACGAAAACGACGTTGAAATATTTCAATAACGTCAGGTTAACGAAAAAAAAAATGAGGTCAAAAGCCGAAAAATACGTGATTTTGGCAATGTTTACGAATGTATAGCGGCTGACCCCAATGTCCCAGAAACACCAAAAAGATATTAAACAAAGCCGCAAACTGTGTACTTTTGCATGTAATCTTCAAAGTTAGGTTACTAATGGCATTGACCTGCTGACAAAGCTTGTCGGCGGGCAACAAACAAGTTGCTGTTCATAGATTGGTCGTTGTAAATACACACTAAAAAAGAAATAGTTGGCATGAATATATGTGCTTAAGGTTGAGTAAATGGTAAGATCCTATATAAGGAATTAAATATAGTATTCAGCCAAAACATTAATATATTCAAAGTTGAAGGTATGATGTGTTTAGAACGAATATATAGATATTCATATTGACTATATCGCACCTCGAGTTAAGAATACCGTTTAATCAATATGATCACGATAACGCGTTGCCAGTCCAACATGAACGCTGCGCAGACGACCACAAACGCGACCACAAATGTGACCCAGCGCAGGCGCTGGGTCACATGTCACATGTTTCATGTTTTTGACGTTCTTTAGATTCAATTGAATATACCAGATTCTTACTATTAACATTGAAGATACATAATTCTTCAATTTGATCCTATAGATTACATTCAATGTACACTGTAGACCAAACGACACTATAGTTTCCCTGCGACATTATAATATGTTCCTTATGATTAAATCTAAATTTGGTATAAATAATCGATAGAGTCCACAAACTTAAATCAGTTGAATATATGAACTATTTAAAACGAGAAATACAAATATTAAATCTATTAAATAAACTGATAAAATATCATTCTTGTAGGAATACAAATGTTTTTCTTGAAGTGATCGAAAACTCTTGGTGGAACCATGCGTATATTCCAGGTGATTATATATTTCTGAAAATATGTCTACATTTGAATTGAGCATTTATTTTTTAGTGTGTACAGCCTACATGGGTTGCATACACGATTAAAATGATATCATTACGTTAGAAATTTGTTGATAATATATATTTTATTTCTCCCTGCGATAATATATATGTATATACCGTGTCTGGCAGAAAGGAAACTAATGGAATTTCTTTATATTATTAACCTTTTAGAAAAAAAAAGTACAGCTTTTGCATCTTTTGTCTTCAACTTAAAGTGCAAATTTTAGGATGTATGTGCATATACCGGGTATTACAAAAACTATGACAAACTCTTAAGAGTAAAGTACCTCTGTGTTAAAAGCTATCCAAAAAGGTTATTTGAAAAAAATATTTAGAAATTTTAGAGATGATAAAATACGAAATTATAATCACCTTCTTCATTGCATATAGAATTTATGTATTTGCTCGCATGTACCGGATGTTACCAAAAGTATATACCGTGTCTGGCAGAAAGGAAACTAATGGCATTTCTTTATATTATTAACCTTTTAGAAAAAAAAAGTACAGCTTTTGCATCTTTTGTCTTCAACTTAAAGTGCAAATTTTAGAATGTATGTGCATATACCGGGTATTACAAAAACTATGACAAACTCTTAAGAGTAAAGTACCTCTGTGTTAAAAGCTATCCAAAAAGGTTATTTGAAAAAAATATTTAGAAATTTTAGAGATGATAAAATACGAAATTATAATCACCTTCTTCATTGCATATAGAATTTATGTATTTGCTCGCATGTACCGGATGTTACCAAAAGTATGAAAAAATGTTATTTGAAACAAATATTTGAAACATTAGAGGTCTTTAAATACGTAATTATAATCACCTACTCCCTTGCATATACCGCGTGTTGCAAAAAAAGATGAAAATGACAAGTATCTTCATCTTAGGTAATAATATCATTTATAAAATATTTCAAAATATTAGAAGGCATTAAATATGAAATTTTAGTCATTTTCGACGTTCCATGGGTCCATGGTTCATGCAACGATGAAGAGTTTCGGATTCTGATTTATAAGAACCGCCCTCACTCTCATCAGGAAGTACTAATGTTTCAACGCAGGTGCCTGTGATATTATATATTAGTTTTAAATTGTGTTTACAAATACCAAATTTTTGTAATTCATACAGTCAATTTGTGCTCAAAACGGCCTCTAGCGGGTAAGTTGTGGGGAAGTTTTTATTCCTTCCTTTTTATATGTTTTTTGGGTTGCTGAATCACATAAATTTTACCAACAAGCGAATACAACACGTTCCAGTGAAAATAAATAACACCACTGTACCCTACTCGAACACCGCAAAATACCCCGGTATGACGCTGGACACCCAGCTTCGCTGGAAAGCACACATTAAAAAGAAACGGGAAGAATTGGGAATAAGATACAAGAAAATCTACTGGCTTATTGGTAGGAAGTCGGCTTTGTCGGCATATAATAAACTCCTACTTTACAAGCAGATACTTAAACCTGTGTGGACCTATGGTATCCAACTGTGGGGCTGCACCAAACCAAGCAATATCGCCATCATTCAACGCTTCCAAAATAAGGTGCTAAGAAACATCGTGTGTGCGCCTTGGTATATAAGAAACAGAAATCTCCACAGGGATCTTGAGATGGAATTAGTAACCAACGAAATTGGAAACTGTGCAGAGAATCATCAGAACAGACTTCTCAGGCACACGAATGTTGAGGCAATCCAGCTTCTTGACAATTGTGACAGTGTGCGACGACTCAAAAGAACTAAACCTGTAAAGATCTCACCTATTATGAGATTAAAACCATGCGACTTTTTGTTTTCATATTTTTTATTGCATTTATTACCATTTTAGGGGTAACGAAGGTATTCGCTTTCATTGGATTATTGTAGAATTGCTAATTTCTTCCAAAGTCCTATCTACATTTGGAGTGAAGGATTGGTTTTTAAATTTTGGGCTAAATTTAGGTGATTGATTTCTTAAATCCTTTAGTCGCCTTCCATAGAGAATAATATGTGCTTACGTCACTGTTATTTCTGCTCTGTTTTTGTTAATTGACTGTTGCTTAATATCGTTAATGGCCACTCGAGATTGTTGAAGTAACCAATTTACTTTAGTTTTGATTGCTACACTGATACTGTACTGTTAGATATGGCGCACCCCGACTTTAAAAATATATGCACAAAAAATAAAAACTGGGATGCAATGGCAGTAGAAAAAGTGGTACAAAAACTTCTTTATTACTATCCCTATCCCTATCCCTACTATATACTAAAAGTCTAACACAGTCCGCGCAAGAAGTTTACGAAAATTGGCGAATCGGGGGAAAGGTCTGCCCCTCGGAGAAGCGAAAATCGGCGCCGCAGGCGCCGATTTTCCGCCTAAAATTTGATTCTACAGCGCTTAGGCCTTCGATTTCGTCCATTTTCGGCCCAGTTTTCGTTATTTTTTACCTCGATTCGGGTAAATTTATGGATTATAGTTTAGAGTGTACAGGTCAGCGCGTCGCCATGGCAACCTATCGAGGTTGCTAGGCAACGGCCGCGCGCTTCGCGACGCGGTCACCAGACGGCGGCACATCATCATGTCGCTGTTGGGATTACGCTACGAAGCAGTAGATGGCGCCCCGTAACCGCTTCGAACGTACGAGCATAATCACGTCGCGCGTGTAAGAGCATCCGGGCTTTTTGTTTACCTCTTAACGCTGCGGCGATCTACCTAGGTTGACCAGCAGGCCTATTAGGCCTGCACATTCTCCTAGTTGTAATATACTAACAATCTTATATACAACTACACAGGTGTTTCACTTCACGAGCGCAAAACCTAACCAGGTCGTGCATAAAAGACCATAACGTAATATTTGTGATCATCTTCGAGATGATCGTTTTTTTTCTTGTTTGTATGTGTTTGGCACACGTTAAGTGAAATAGAATAAAGTACAATAAAGTAGATAAAAATAAATATATAACTCTCGTAGGGTACCGGAATCATATTCATTATATAACATTCACTCGTCAGGTGATGAAGACGAGCCGGACGTTCGGATTCCACCTGCAGTGGACCAAACTGAACGGTCGTCGAGTCACCGCGGGGTACCACTTCCACTGCGGCGCTGGCTCATTTCTCCATAGGCGCAATTTAACTTCAAAACCATAGAAATTATTGTATATTCTGATAACTTATATATAGACTTTCCTGTGTAAATTAAAGTAAAATTCTTGATAACTATAAAAAATTGAATCAAATTAAAAAGTGAAATAAAACACATTTTCGAAAAAGAAAGGAAACATATTTTCTTAAATATTGCAATTTAAATTAAAAATTAAATATTCTTCTAAATTTTTTTCTAAAAACCGATTTCTGTTTTTAGTAAAAATATTTTTGAATCTAGAAAAAGTTATTTCTACATCGCAACTTGTTCCTGGGGCAAAATTAATTAAGGTCCTGTGAATATAAAATTTTTTATCAACTAACTTGTCGCAAATGTCTCTTATTACTGGCAAATCGTGCTTTAATACACTATCAGTTTTTAATGTTAATTTATTTCCAAAATCGCCGTCCAGTAATATGAAATTATTTGATGTGTTTAATACCGTGCTTAAACCATTGCGTAGTTGAATATCCCGTTTTTGTAATAAACATAAAACGTCTGTTATTTCATGAACATTTTCTGCAATATAATTCAAATTTATCTTCAAGTCCGGGTTTATTATTATTTTTTTAAATTTTTTTGTAGATTGCACCTCATCTTTTAAGTTTGTAATAAATTCTTTTATTTTATCAAAATGTTGGGAATAAAATACGCTAGCTTCTATCCATGTGCCCACCTTGTTATCACAGGTTCTGGTGGAAATGGCAGTCCGTCACATATTTCTTTATAGAGTGCTTTTCTATTTGGTGCTTTCAGAAGAATTTTCTTATAGTTGGTAATTAAATCATTAACATCAGGGAAATTTAATCTGATAAAATCAGCCACTCTGTGTAAGGCATGTGCAAGGCAAGTTAAATGCAAAAGATTAGAAAACACTGTTTTTAGAAGATCGCCAACTTTAATCATTACTGCTGCAGCATCAGAAATAAAGAAAAGATTTTTTTGTGTCATAGGTGGTATTGTATCGTCGTCCGAGATAATTTCATTTAAACCGTTTCTGTTAAGAATGAATATATCTTCAGCTTTTAAGGAATCTCTAAATTTGGACGCAATTAAATAAGGTGTAGAGTTTTCTTGCAACGCGCCGATTACAATATGTAAGACACATCTACTGTTCGTTTCAGTTAAGTTGAGCGGTCTGGGGTGGGGCATAAATTTGCGGTGGCGTCAAATCCATAGGCGCGCCCTATACTTTTGTGATGGGTACCGGTAAAATTTAAGTCAATTATAAACAGACAAAATCTATGGTTCTCGAATTATGTCAATACTCTATTGTTATAGAAACCTAAAACATTTAAAAACAGTATTTGCAGAGTTATAGTACACTAGTTGACGTTTGGACCGAATAGATAGGTAGACCAGCGAAGTCGGTAGACCGCCTATTTAGGTAGACCGCATAATTCGGTAGTCCAGCGAAGTCAATAGACCACAAACATGAGCAGAAGAACGAAGTCGATGGGCCGCTGAAATCGATAGACTGCTATTCCATATGACTCCCCATCATGTACATACTACATACCCCCACGACCTCTCCCCTTACACCCCTGCGTAAGATTGGTCAAAATGGGTGCTAAGATGTAATCATGCATCAATAACAAATAGAAAAAATTTGAATGCTATTAAACAATTCTGCCGTCCAACGGTAAAACGCCGCATCTCCATAAAAAAATCGCTAGAATTTTTCTGTTTGAATGCAAAAACCACGCTTTACATTTTAAAGAATTTACCTTAGTCTAGCATGTCACCTAACAATTTGTACGTTAAACAGGCTAATTTGTTTTAACTGGTAACGTCAGATTTTCGAGAAAACGGAAAATATTTCAAATGAATGTCATTTTTGTACATACGGCACTTTACTATTGGAGGGCAGAATAGGTATCAAAATTCAACAGTCATATACAGTGCTTTGGAAAGACGTGCTGAAATGTGAATTCACATGGAAGGGCAACATTTTGAGCAGTATTTGCTAAACTCTTTTATTTATTTTTGTTATTTGTAAGTGTTTTGTTGTTTCTGTTAAATAAACAACGCCGACTTTGTAATCGGTTATATTTTTAAGGGAATACAAAACTGAAAAATAAAAAAGCTATAACTTTTTAATGAAGCGTCGAAAGCCAAAAGTGAATATACACTTTTTGGATGGCAATGACGTCCTCTATCAGATCTCTAATATTCGGAACATCTTTACCGGACACCCTGTATACCTCTTGCTTAGTTTTGAAGAAAAAAATATAGTGAGCGCGTAAAGTATGGAAACATAGAAAAATCACTGAAACGGTATATTTTAAAAACTCCTAAAATAATTTTACTTTTTACCATATTACCAAATTAGTTTTATATTCACTTTTTATTGTCGTAATGGGTATTGAAATAGTTACCTACAGGAAAAGTCAAAATGTTGAAAAATTTAGTTTTTACTGTGTACAGATGATATGTAGGGATGAAATATATAAGAAAAACACCTAATGGGTTGGGAAGCAAAACAAATTATTTTGCATTGTTTAGGTTCTATTTTATCAAACGGCTGTAATTTGTAAGGAATTGAAAAAAAAATCATATCGATGGCCTAGCTGCAGTACCATGCTTTAACCTATGCTTTAACCATGATGATACGTGGTAGGAGAGCTAGGCCATGGTTATAAAATATTTCTCTCACAATGATATTTGGTCGCAAAAAAATAATTTTGTCAGGAGAAAAGTGGGGGACAGGCTGTACCTATATGTCATATTATTGTGTAAGACAAAATTAATTCATATATTTTTTGCTGTAATTATTTGAATTATCCTTTGTTTCAATTATAGTCTATTATTATTTTTAGATAATATGTGTAAAAGAAAATTTTGAGAGAACCATTTGTAAATTTGTATAAACATATTTTGCAAGTATCAGTAAAATTTAATTTTTCTTTTGCATGATGGAGTACCCTCACAAGTAAAATGCAATGATTGTTTTTTCTTTTTTCGAGAACTACACTTTATAAAAAAATAAGTAAGCTGTAATTATTAAGCCTTTCTTTATTAATATTAAAGTATTTATTATAATTGTAAAGCACAAAAACCATAATAAGTAGTAGTAATAATATCAATACAGTAGTAGTAGTAATAATACATAAGCGCTTTACCTTCAAGAATTTCAAATTCCAAACTTACCAAAAGCTCTACTAAATTTTATGTACATACATACTGTGTCCGGCACTAACTTTTCAGAAAATTGTATTATTCAATAAAGTTTCTAGATTGACTTAAACTTAAAATGCAACTATTAGAATGTAATTATCTGCTTGCATATCGTGGGTGTCACCAAAACTAAGAACAACTCTTTCTTCTAAAAACAATGCAAAAATGTTATTTGAAAAAATTGTTTAGAAATATTAGGGTATTAAATAAGAAATTATAATATCCTTTGTCGTTGCATGATCACCCGGAACGTCAAAGATGACTATAATTTTTTATTTAATGCATATTTTGACGTACTTTTTCGAGTAATATGTTTGCATAGCTTTGAAGATGAAGGTACATACTTGACTCTTATGTCACTTTTATTTCTTTAGCAACATGCAGTGTATGCAACGGAGAAGGTGATTATAATTTCGTATTGGATGACCACTAATACAGTAGTGCGTCGATAATCCGAACCTCGGTAATCCGAACGTTCGCTAACTGAGTAAGAAGCCATTTTTGTCGATTTCTGTTTACAGAAATATTGCTTTTGTTTTATATCTTTTATCCAATACTCCTATTTTCTTCTATTTGGGTGCAATGTTTGATAATCCGAACAATTCGATAATCCGAACCACCTTCGGTCCCAATTAGTTCGGATTATCGACGCTTTACTGTACTTTGAAATACAATTTTCAAATAACATTTTTGCACGCTTTTAAAACGGAGGAACTTTGCTCTTAAGAATAGTTTTCATAGTTTTGTTAACGCAATGCAAGCAGATAATACATTCTAATTTCTAATATTGCATTTTAGGTTTAAGACAATACGGAAACTTTTAACTGAAATAAAATTACCTGAAAAATTTATAATACACATTTTTCCCATTCTTGTCCAACTTAATTCCGGACACTGTATTTATCTCTCTATTATATTAAAATGGCAATTATCGGAAAATTTACTTCGACAAAAACAGAGAAATTTACAACTTTATGGCACTATTTCAAAACCATTATTTAGCAAAGCCTTTATTTGAATAGGTAGGTATATTATAGATATATTATAGGTATATTATAGGCATATTATATGTAATTTAATGAAAATAATGCTACCGTACCTTTTACCGACATTAACAATCTGAAAGAAATAATGGAATACATATGCAATAATAATGGAAAATAATTGTTGCTTAAAATTGGATTGGATATCGATGTTAATGGCAGTTAGTTGTTAAGATCCTAGATATAAAATTTATGCACAAAAGAAATTTCTCCTTAGCCAATAGATCAAAATTTAAATGGAGGTTTTCAAGGCGAAGGTGCACAACATTTTTAAAAATTTAGATCTCTTGACTTGTCGCCAAGTTGATAATTGAAATAGAAAAACGTGTTTATGCATTGAACCGTAATATATAACCCACATTTTTCGAAGAAGACGTGATATTACCGGTAATTTTTCAAAAAAAAACAATGGCTTTACACCCCTCCAGCAGCCGAAATTATTATAACGTTCTGGAGTTACCAGGGGTCATTGTAGAACATCTTGACCGAGCAGACTGACGGCCACATTTAACCGATGTGGCCGTCATTTCCATCGATCATAATCTAACTATTTAAAATACAAAAGAAAATCAAATGAAACACTACTTTGATTGGTTGAAATTACTGAAAGCTCCGAACAGATCAGATTTTAACATTTTTGCCACCACTAAAAGTAGTTTTTCAGAAATCGGGAACATTTAACATTTTCAACAGTTATTCTAACGTTCGTAGTTTAAAATATGCCCATATATGGGATTTTCTTTAGATTGTATATGACCGCAAAGAAGATTGACAAATGAAATCTCTGTTCATTGTCTACATTACGTAAAAGCTTGTCTGTAAGCAAGAAGGCTTGTTTCTAGATGCTGGAAAAAATCCCCCGCGCCTGGTTAGCTTCAATTCTAATGTTTAAATGCCAATAACTTGAAAAATATTGATTTCTCTGCTCTGAATTAACTTTTGGATAAGCTTTCTTTGGTTAGAAAAGCGTTTTCAGGTTGCTTAAACAAATAATGTTGCTATATACCGTGTCCGGTGCAAAAAGTGTTTAGAAATATTAGCGGGCATTAAATACGAAATTATAATTTCTTTCGTCGCAGATAATTACATTCTAATATTTGCATTTTAGGTTTAAGACGAAAGAAGAATTAAATCAGAAGCATTTATGAAGAATACAATTTTCTGAAAAGGTTATATTAATAATTTTGTCCCGTTAGTGTTGTCAAACTTTCTACCGGACACGGTAAAATATCTATATGCTGGCCATATAATTTTTAATTATTGATAAATAATACTTGTCGTTAATTTCAAGATCGATTGATACTGCTGTTCTAAATTAGTAAGCAGCTTTTTTTATATAAATTCGTGTTACGTCGTTGTAATTTATATTATCTCCTGTATATTATGATAAAAAATAAACAAAGCATTAAAAACATAATATGTACCTTAAACAAATCATATGAAGCGTTAAAAAAAATTCAAAAAAAAAAAACTCATCTGGATTTGAACCGCAGTTATCCACTGGAAAAATTAAAACGTCAACGCCTTACACCTCTCGGCCACGGCACCACTTGGTAGAATACTTTGAATTTCACGTATATGACCTGTCTCCTAACCTCCAATGATTAAAATCTAGAAAATTGTCTGTCCGTGTCGTTTTGTCTAATGAAAATTGCATGGCACCTGATTTGCTTGCGTTGAATCGATGCAAACTTCACTAAACATGGCAACTTGAACACCTATTACCTGCGTTACGTCGCATCGCGTACAACCATGGGAATTTGACGATCTCGGCACACATATGGAGCAATGTTATCGCGCTTACATGAAACATGGCAGTTTTCCTCCGTTTTCTCAGTTTTCCGGTCATAATTATGCCGATTGCGGCGTCAGTTAACCTATACATACACAGTACATACACATTACACATGTAAACGCAACCATGCAATTGTCAGTTTTGACAAATTAATCTGACGTTTCTCGGAGCGCGAGACAGAGACTCCGACGTCACACGCCGCCATATTTGCTCGGGGGATCTGCACTACCCCATTCGGGGGCGTTTTTGGGGCACACGCGCTTGGATGACCGTTTCCAAAATACATTCATGTGATTCGAAAAAGAACGGCGCTCATTTTGGTGGTTCTCGCTTCGCCGTACGTTTTGCCAGTTCAGAGGAGATACGCCAATAAGTTTGGGCGGGCTTCGCCGTTTCGCAATTATAAAGTATGATGAAGATTGCTTAGCTTTGCTTAGTAGTCGTTGTTTCGACGCGAACTGCGCTAACTATAGCACCTTTCACACCTACCTGCGTCGCATTGCCTAACCACATTGTATCATGACGTTTCCCGGCAAACTTGTACCCCGCACATTTAACTCGCTTTACTTCAAATATTGCAATTTTCCTCAATGTTCTCGATCAAAATATCCAGGAACAGGTCCGATTGTGACAATACATTCACCCGTAAACGTCAATTAACCTATTAAATGCACTATATGTGAACGCAAACATGGAACTGTAAGTTTTGACAAATAAATTTGACGTTTCTCGGAGCGCGAGACTCCGTCACTGACTCTGACGTCACACGCCGCCATATTTGCTCGGGGGATCTGCACGACTCCATTCGGGGGCGTTTTTGGGGCACACGCGCTTGGATGACCGTTTCCAAAATACATTCATGTGATTCGAAAAAGAACGACGCTCATTTTGGTGGTTCTCGCTTCGCCGTACGTTTCGCCAGTTCAGAGGAGATACGCCAATAAGTTTAGGCGGGCTACGCAGTTTCGCAATTATAAAGTATGATAAAAAAATATTTAAATTTCAGTCAAAATGACTGTTTGACGTTAAATAAATAAAAATATGTACTCAACACAACATTTGTTATTAAAAACGAATAGATATGAGACCAGGAACGGACAAACCGCCGTAGTAATAAAAAAAACGATTTTGACGGAATCAGGTAGCTCTTCCTATTGGCAAACCGATGCAGACAAAATCAAAAAATCGGTTTTATCACTAGTGCCGTTTCTCCGATTCAGGTCACATATTATAACACTAACAGAAAATATATACCAACAATACAAATGCTTAAATGATTAATAAAACTTATTTTGAATATAACTCTTCACGGGACTTCACGGTCGGAGTCCTGCAAAGAATCTTGGTCGGAAGAGGATGTCCAAAACGGTTCATCTCAATACTTCGACAACATTATCTTTTTCCCAGTATAAATTTTCAATACCAATCACATGTTTCATGTATCCGTTCCACTTTTCAGGCGTAATTGTGGGAGTGGCATGCTGAGTTAGATCTTTTAAGGCTGTTATGGATAACTCGCCAGTCGTGTTATGGTCCCGAATATAACGCTTTACGTCCGCCCAGGCAAGTTCAATCGGTATTTATTCACACATGGCGGTAATCGTAGAAGAACGTGCCCTTCATTTCTTATAATCTCTTCAATTTTATAGTGTTTTTCGCTATCCTGACTGGTCGCATGCGAATTTATTTTGGCCATCAATTCAGGCTTCCTGAAGGATAGATCGTGAGGAACATGCATCTTTTGCAACCATGAACTCTTGAACCCAAAGTTGCCACATTTGATATAAGTAATTTCACGGGCAAAGCAACGGAAAATTTGACCCCGTTTTCTTGGCATTATTACCGCCGTGCCGCTACTGTGGTGAGTGACAGTTCTCGATGACTTATGTCAAAATAAATCACAATTGCCCAATAAAGCTAAGCATATAACATCTCGGCATAGTCATACATTCGAACTTGTATGAATAATTGGACGTACACTAGCAGGAGTGAGCTGAATAGTTTGTACCCTTTCTATCATTGTTCTAAGATGTATAGAAAAAAATGCCGCTTCGTAGCATAGGTGGACAATGTTACATTCCTTAGACCGCTCAACTTATCTGACACGAACAGTACCTTTAAAATCCGTAGTTTCATCCGCTGGGAGCCAAATGACCCGGGGGAAGTTAGCAATAAAAGTTAGCAATAAGTTTGTTTTTCAACCGATTTTAATAAATGATACATCATTTTAAAGCTCATAACGTCCTGATAGCCCATGAGTTTTGCCCGGTCGATCAAATCATAATTAGTGCCCTAAAAATACGAATGAAAGTTGACATTTTCGACTATTTGGTAAAGTTTTAGGCACCATATCTCGGCTATGACTTAACCCATCATAATGAGCAATTCATTAATCGAAAGCACAAGGCTTCATGTACTCTATATAGTTTTGCCCGATCGAAATTATAACAATTACCGCCGTGGGAAATTAACAAAGTTTGAGCGTTCTGGAGCGCTAATAGCAGCTATACCAGGAGCGCCGTTCGATAAAAGAGCCAGCAATAAGTACTTTTTCTCATTCGATTTCGAAAATTTATACATCAGTCGATGGCCTAGAGCCTCCTTTATCTGCATGCGTTTTGCCCGATCGAAATTATAACAATTAGTGCCGTAGGAAATGAACAAAGTTTGCGTGTTCTGGGGCGCTAATGACGGCTATACTCGGTGCACCGTTCGGTAAAACAGCCAGCAATAAGTACTTTTTCTCCTTCGATTTTGAAAATTTGTACACCAGTCGATAGCCTAGGACTTCCTTCATCAGCATGAGTTTTGCCCGATCGAAATTATAACAATTAGCGCCGTGGGAAATTAACAAAGTTTGCGCGTTACGGGTCTCTAATACCGGACGTACCAGGAGCGCCGTTCGATAAAAGAGCCAGCAATAAGTACTTTTTCTGATTCGATTTCGAAAATTTATACATCAGTCGATAGCCTAGAGCCTCCTTTATCTGCATGCGTTTTGCCCGATCGAAATTAAAACAATTAGCGCCGTGGTAAATTATCAAAGTTTGAGCGTTCTGGAGCGCTAATAGCAGCTATACCAGGAGCGCCGCTCGATAAAAGAGCCAGCAATAAGTACTTTTTCCAATCCGATTTCGAAAATTTATACATCAGTCGATAGCCTAGGGCCTCCTTTATCTGCATGCGTTTTGCCCGATCGAAATTATAACAATTAGCGGCGTAGGAAATGAACAAAGTTTGCGTGTTCTGGGGCGCTAATAGCGGCTATACTCGGTGCACCGTTCGGTAAAACAGCCAGCAATAAGTACTTTTTCCAATCCGATTTTGAAAATTTGTACACCGGTCGATAGCCTAGAGGTTCCTTTATCTCCATGAGTTTTGCCCGATCGAAATTATAACAATTAGCGTGTGAAAACTAATAGCAAAGTACTAGCGTCGTGGGGATTTGGACAACACAGTTCAACCGCATGCCTTGAACACCGAACAACAAAAGCATAAAAAATAAGCACTTCCTGTCATCCGATTTGAACAAATTATACACCAATCGATAGCTTAGGGTGGCAACGAGTTATGCTCATTTTGCCCGGTCGAGATTCAAACAATTAGCGGGCAAGAATAATTAACAAATTTTGTGCTCCGGAGACATTGAGAAACGACCATACATGGTATACAGATCACAAACTTTTTTATTTGTATTCCTGACACGTAGATATTTACGACAAATTAGATCGAAGCTCGCCATACATTTTGTGAAATGCGAATATGCAATTCGCGAAGAAGTCAATTTTAACAACTGAGTTAATGATTTCAGTACATTTGTTTTGGCGCCGTAGTGGGCCTTAGTCGAACGCCGCACCAAGTGATGCCGCCACCAAATGCCGACAAAGGCACAAAGAAAGTGCCGACATTGGGGCTTTGCTAATATCAAAGGGTGCCGGCAGATCGTTTTTGTCAAGTTCTTGCGGGTAGTTATTGAGTGCAGTCGGAACTTTTGATGTCGTTCTTGGGAATATGTTCGATTGGATTTTGTGTCAGTTTTAGTTCGCAATTGACGCGTTGTGTATCGACAGCATCATGTAATAAAAACTTAATAATAAAATCATCGGGATCATAATTACCGCGGAGAAGTTAGCCATAAAAGATAGCCATAACTTTTTTTTTCGAATTTTGTTATGAACATATATCAAATGATAGGGGTGTTTAAGTACTATACGCCAGAGTTTTGATCCGAAAATTCATTAAACGGTGTTGTCGGAAATTTGATTTATTTCGTTACGCGTTACCTTATAAGAGCTGTTGTCATCTCAATAAAGAAGTGCCCATAACTTTTTGCAACAACCCCATAGAGAAACAAGTGATACAAATTCGGAAAGCGCATACAATTTTGCATCCAATAATGGTATTGGGAAGGTGCTACCCCTAATATCACCTACCCCAATACACCTATAATACAAGAAATTGCATAAAATTATTGCATAACTTTCCTAAATACGTCAAATTATAGGCAATTAAATGTACTATTTACCTTTGAAAGCTCGGAGTTTTGCTCGACGGCGAACAACCCTTGAATAACGATCATGTCCGTACGCAACCGTCCCCGCCGACAATCATATGTCGGGTGGTTGTGGCAGGAAAATGTTTATAACTTTTGTAAATATTGTTGCATAACTTTCTATCATACATCAAATTGTAGGTAATTAAAAGGACTTCACACCCTTCGCCGCTCGGAGTTTTGCTCGACGGCGAACAACCCTTAAATGACGTTAATGTCTGTACGAAACCAATACGACGGGCAATCACATATAAATTGGCTTCTGCAGAAAAATGTTTATAACTTTAGCAAATATTGTTGCATAACTTTCTATCATATATCAAATTGTAGGTAATTAAAAGGGCTTCTCACCCTTCGCCGCTCGGCGTTTTGCTCGACGGCGAACAACCCTTAAATGACGTTAATGTCTGTACGAAACCAATACGACGGGCAATCACATATAAATTGGCTTCTGCAGAAAAATGTTTATAACTTTAGCAAATATTGTTGCATAACTTTCTATCATATATCAAATTGTAGGTAATTAAAAGGGCTTCTCACCCTTCGCCGCTCGGCGTTTTGCTCGACGGCGAACAACCCTTAAATGACGTTAATGTCTGTACGAAACCAATACGACGGGCAATCACATATAAAGTGGCTTCTGCAGAAAAATGTTTATAACTTTAGCAAATATTGTTGCATAACTTTCTATCATATATCAAATTGTAGGTAATTAAAAGGGCTTCTCACCCTTCGCCGCTCGGCGTTTTGCTCGACGGCGAACAACCCTTAAATGACGTTAATGTCTGTACGAAACCAATACGACGGGCAATCACATATAAAGTGGCTTATGCAGAAAAATGTTTATAACTTTAGCAAATATTGTTGCATAACTTTCTATCATATTTCAAATTGTAGGTAATTAAAAGGACTTCTCACCCTTCGCCGCTCGGAGTTTTGCTCGACGGCGAACAACACTTAAATGGCGATAATGTCCGTGCGAAACCGTCAGCGCCGGCAAACATACGTCGGATGGTTGTTACAGGAAAATGTTTATAAGTTTTGCAAATATTGTTGCATAACTTTCTATCATATATCAACTTGTAGGTAATTTAAAGTGCTTCTTCCCCGCTTAGAGCTTTACTCCACGACAAACAACCCTGTAACAGCGATATTGTCCGAACGGAAGCAGTATGAGAGGCAATCACATGCAAGTCACTTCTTGCAGAAAAATGTTTATAATTTTTGCATATAAAATTGCATAATTTTCTATCATATATCAGATTATAGGTCGGAGTTAAGTAAAGGTCCAATAAAAGCAAACGATAGCTAGCGATAAGGAGTTGCCAGTTGCCTTTAATACAGCAATTTCAAACTGGGTGCATTATCGTCATCTAAGGGTTGATTGCCAGGGAGTAAAACTCCGAGCGGGGAAGCATGAGAAGCACTTTTAATTACCTAGAGTTTGATTTATGATAGAACGTTATGCAACAATATTTGCAAAAGTTATCAATGATTTTCTGCAGCAGCCACTTGATATATAATTGCCAGTCGTACTGGTTCCGTACGGACATTATCGCCATTTAAGAGTTGTTCGCCATCGAGCAAAACTCCGAGCGGCGAAGGGTGAGAACCCCTGTTAATTACCTACAATTTGATATATGATAGAAAGTTATGCAACAATATTAACAAAAGTTATAAACATTTTCCTGCCACAACCACCCGACATATGATTGCCGGCGGGGACGGTTGCGTACGGACATAATCGTTATTCAAGGGTTGTTCGCCGTCGAGCAAAACTCCGAGCTTTCAAAGGTAAATAGTACATTTAATTGCCTATAATTTGACGTACTTAGGAAAGTTATGCAATAATTTTACCGTCAGTTATGTTCATTAATACCACTTCTTAGTCGACCGGCGCGCCAATTTCTTGTATTATAGGTGTATTGGGGTAGGTGATATTAGGGGTAGCACCTTTCCAATACCATTATTGGATGCAAAATTGTATGCGCTTTCCGAATTTGTATCACTTGTTTCTCTATGGGGTTGTTGCAAAAAGTTATGGGCAATTCTTTATTGAGATGACAAGAGTCTTATAAGGTGACGCGTAACGAAATAAATCAAATGTCCGACAACACCGTTTAATGAATTTACGGAGCAAAACTATGGCGTATAGTACTTGAACACCCCTATCATTTGATATATGTTTCATAATAATTTCATGTATAAAAGTTTTGGTCGAGGACGGACGTTCCCTACTTAGCTCCGGCGCTTAGTGGATTTAACCGTGTTTAGTCTGTTCGTTGTGCATTGTTCGCGGTATACTTTTGTAGAGCAAAGTCTCCTCTTTGTTCTTATCCAAGTGTTGTTCTGCTGGGATTACTGTGAACTGTGATTTTTCGTAATTTCTAACTCCACAATGAGCTCTATTTGCAAGCGTTGTGCTGGTACATTGACGAAAAAGTCGCCTGTTTTGTGTCGGTCTCTGTCAGGCTTTCTATCATGCCAGATGTGCCAGCGTGCCGGCCTCTACCCTGCCTGCCTTGTCCGTTCCTGGTGTCTCATGGAAATGCCCGGAGTGCTGTGATGACGTCAATATTTCGGCCGCCGCACAGTCTAGTCCCGATAAACTGGACTCTGAGCGGTCTTTGACGTTGTCCGTATTACGCGACATTCAGACCGAAATGCATAAAATGAACCTAAAGATCGACACATTTATGGGTCGCCTCACTGATGTTGAGAATGCTGTGGCTGGGCTCGACGCGCGTCTGGCGTCGGTCGAAGCTCTTGTTACCGAAAATGGTCTCCTCAGGAAGAAGATAGGTGATCTTGAGCAGTACTCACGCTCAAATAATGTAGAGGTGCGTGGGGTTCCGGAGGCGGTTGGTGAAGACATTTATAACATCTTGGACACTATTACTAACTCCATAAATTGTCCATTGAGCAGAAATGATGTTGACGTTGCTCACAGGGTTGCGTCAATGTCGCAAACATCCTCCCCTAAGAATATCATCGTTCGTCTCACGTCTCGCAGGAAAAGGGATGAGCTACTTGCCGCTGCCAGGGTGTCTGCTAGGGCATCGCGCTCGAATGGATTGGGTCCGGGTGTCCAGGTGCCTGGTATCGCTGATAATATTTTCATTGCCGAACATCTCACGTTACAAAACAAAACTCTTTTTAAGAAAGTGCGTCAAGCCGCGTATGAAAAAAAGTACAAATATAATTGGGTTAGAAACGGCGTGCTTTACGTGCGTCGTGATGACCGCACTCGGCCGATTACTATCACTTGTGATAGTGATCTACAGAAAATTAATTAATTGTTATGCAGCTTCAAATTTGTTATCAGAACGTACGCGGCTTGCGCACTAAAACAAAAACTATATTTTGTAATTCACTTCAGTCAGACTTCGACATAATTTGTCTTACCGAAACTTACTTAAACGAGAGTGTCTTTGACGGGGAGATCTTGTGCGATGACTATCGAATGTTCCGTAGAGACCGGCGGTCTACTGCTTCGGCCAAGAGGGACGGTGGCGGCGTCCTCATCGCTACCAGGAGGAACCTTTCTGCGACTCTCGCCACCGATCTGTGCAGTGACGCGGAAGATCTTTGGATTTCCGTTAATCATAGCGGTGGTAGGCTTCTGCTGTGCTGTGTTTATCTGCCGCCTGATGATATGAGTGCGTTTGAGTGTTTTGTGAGTGGCTTAGAGCATGTTAGTGGGAGGTACCCCGATTCAACAATACTGATTCGCGGAGATTTTAACATCCCACACCTGCAGTGGGTGGGGTCGGTGGACGGTTCGCTTTCGCCCTCTGGTAACTATGACATAAAATCTCGGATATTTACTGACGCGTTCTCTTACTGTAACCTCTCTCAATTTAATTGCGTACGAAACGCTAACTCTCGTTTGCTTGATCTTGTCATGGCTAATTGTTTCTGTATCGACAGTGTCTGTCGGTGTCCATGTCCGCTAGTGGAGGAGGATGACCATCACCCTTCCTTACTTGTTAATTTAAAACTATTACACGCAACACGATTAAAACAATCCGGTATAAAACAGTACTTTTTTAATCACGCCGACTATGTGCTCATCAAAGAGTCTCTTCAGTCCATTGACTGGCGCGATGAACTGGCGCACTTGGACGCGGACACTTCGGTCACTGTGTTTTATGACAAGATCTGGGCAATCATTGACGGTTTTGTTCCACATAAATTATTGTATAAACGTCGTTATCCGTCCTGGTTCTCTGAAGCCACCATTAAATGTATAAAAGAAAAACGTAAATTTCATAAGAGATGGAAAACATATGGCAATAATATAGATTATCTCACCTTTGGGCTCTTGCGAACACGATCAAAGCGCTTGATCGCTGATGACTATAATGTTTATATTAAGAAAATTGAGGATAGTGTGGTAATCGATCCGAAGCGCATCTGGTCATTTCTTGGTAACAGGCGTCGCGGTGCCTCGCGGGTTCCATCTACAATCAGACATGATGATACGTCGGCTTCCAATGGGCAGTCTATTTGTGAATTATTTGGTTCTTACTTTCACTCCGTGTTTGTTGATGGTCCGCAGGCTGTTGATTCTATAAAACATGACGGCGCTATGAGTGTACCGACTCTGTTCACACGTGAGCAGATTCTTTCCTCTCTTCAGGAAGTGAAGGATTCGGCCGGTGCTGGGCCTGATGGGATTCCCGGGCTGTTCTTGAAGAGATGTGCCACGGAACTGGTTGAGCCGCTATATTTAATATTTAATCTCTCACTGAGGTACGCCCAATATCCGTGCATTTGGAAGAAGGCCTTTGTTATACCCATTTTCAAGTCTGGCAATAGAGAGCTTGCGCGGAACTATCGCCCTATTTCGATACTCTCAACTATCAGCAAGGTTTTCGAAAGTCTGATCTATAAAGTTATTTTGAATGACGTAAAAAATAAGATTGTCCCACAACAACATGGTTTCTTTCCTGGTAGATCTGTCGACACCAACCTTTGCTGTTACACTGAATTTATTTTGAAGGCTCTTGATAGTCGTACTCAAGTCGATTCGATCTACACGGATTACAGCAAGGCCTTTGACAGGATAGACCATGCTATCTTAGTGGAAAAGCTGAGGCTGATTGGGTTGGATGAGTTTCTTGTTCTGTGGCTCTCTTCATACCTCTCTGATCGTTCGCAGGCTGTTCGATTAAATAACTTTAGCTCTTCTTTTAGACACGTCCCTTCTGGAGTCCCTCAGGGTTCCCACATTGGCCCCTTACTCTTTTCTATTTATGTCAACGATGTCGCGAGTTGTTTTGTCCATTCTAAGTTTTTAATGTATGCAGACGACCCAAAAATTTTCTTTAAAATCTCATCTCTCCAAGATTGTTACAACTTTCAGCATGACTTGAACAGATTGCACCAATACTGTATTGATAACAAACTAGTCCTTAACTACGATAAGTGCAATACTATCACCTTTGCTCGAAGTCGATACACCTACGACTATACCTACAGTTTTGGGGAGAACGCTATATCACGAGTTTCCTGCGTTAAAGACCTCGGTGTTATTATCGATAACAAACTTTTATTTAACTCACACTTCAAAGCAATGAATCAAAGGGCATACCGTGCGCTGGGCTTCGTCATCAGATCCTCTCAGTCCTTCAGCAGCCTGTCGACCATCAACAAATTATTTAATGCCTACGTTAATAGTGTGCTAAATTTTGCGTCTGTTGTTTGGAATCCGCAGTACCAGACGTACATTGATCAGATCGAGTCAATACAAAGGCGCTACGTTAGGTTTCTAAGCAGAAAATTCAACCTACCCGGTTGTTCTTACGAACAACGCTGTCTGGTGTTCGATCTTGTGCCGCTTTGGTTGCGCAGGCGTGTTCATGATGGAGTGTTTCTGTACAAAATCCTGAATGGTATCTTGGACTCGCCTGATCTGTTGCATTCGTTCATGTTATCCGTCCCCTCGCATCCCTCTCGTACTCATAGCCTCCTGTACCCTCCATCCTGTCATACAAATTCCTTCCAGAATTCTCCGGTTAACCGCCTGACTGCCTCTTATAATACCTTCCATAACTCCGTTGATCCCTTCAGTAATTCCCCGTACTCCTTCAAATGTAGGTTAAGACAGAATACTTTCTAATCTTTATAGATGTTTATTTAAAAGTTAACTTTTTTTTCTAATGTACATGAGAGTTTCTTTTCATTACTATTTTCACTGTTTTCTTTGTCGGCTTTAATAATGTTTATTTTTATTTTTTGGTTAGTTCTCGATGTATTTGTTTTCTTTGTGTGTACTACCCTGGGCTTTGCCTGTTTGTACACCACATATATAAATAAATAAATAAATAAATAAATAACAAAATTCGAAAAAAAAAAGTTATGACTATCTTTTTTGGCTAACTTCTCCGCGGCCAAACTTTGTTAATTTACCACGGCGCTAATTGTTATAATTTCGATCGGGCAAAACGCATGCAGATAAAGGAGGCTCTAGGCTATCGACTGGTGTATAAATTTTCAAAATCGAATGAGAAAAAGTACTTATTGCTGGCTGTTTTATCGAACGGTGCACCGAGTATAGCCGCCATTAGCGCCCCAGAACACGCAAACTTTGTTCATTTCCTACGGCGCTAATTGTTATAATTTCGATCGGGCAAAACGCATGCAGATAAAGCAGGCTCTAGGCTATCGACTGATGTATAAATTTTCGAAATCGAATGAGAAAAAGTACTTATTGCTGGCTCTTTTATCGAACGGTGCTCCTGGTATAGCTGCTATTAGCGCTCCAGAACGCTCAAACTTTGATAATTTACCACGGCGCTAATTGTTATAATTTCGATCGGGCAAAACGCATGCAGATAAAGCAGGCTCTAGGCTATCGACTGATGTATAAATTTTCGAAATCGAATGAGAAAAAGTACTTATTGCTGGCTCTTTTATCGAACGGCGCTCCTGGTATAGCTGCTATTAGCACTCCAGAACGCTCAAACTTTGATAATTTACCACGGCGCTAATTGTTATAATTTCGATCGGGCAAAACGCATGCAGATAAAGGAGGCTCTAGGCTATCGACTGGTGTATAAATTTTCAAAATCGAATGAGAAAAAGTACTTATTGCTGGCTGTTTTATCGAACGGTGCAGCGAGTATAGCCGCCATTAGCGCCCCAGAACACGCAAGCTTTGTTCATTTCCTACGGCGCTAATTGTTATAATTTCGATCGGGCAAAACGCATGCAGATAAAGCAGGCTCTAGGCTATCGACTGATGTATAAATTTTCGAAATCGAATGAGAAAAAGTACTTATTGCTGGCTCTTTTATCGAACGGTGCTCCTGGTATAGCTGCTATTAGCGCTCCAGAACACTCAAACTTTGATAATTTACCACGGCGCTAATTGTTATAATTTCGATCGGGCAAAACGCATGCAGATAAAGGAGGCTCTAGGCTATCGACTGGTGTATAAATTTTCAAAATCGAATGAGAAAAAGTACTTATTGCTGGCTGTTTTATCGAACGGTGCAGCGAGTATAGCCGCCATTAGCGCCCCAGAACACGCAAACTTTGTTCATTTCCTACGGCGCTAATTGTTATAATTTCGATCGGGCAAAACGCATGCAGATAAAGCAGGCTCTAGGCTATCGACTGATGTATAAATTTTCGAAATCGACTGAGAAAAAGTACTTATTGCTGGCTCTTTTATCGAACGGCGCTCCTGGTATAGCTGCTATTAGCACTCCAGAACGCTCAAACTTTGATAATTTACCACGGCGCTAATTGTTATAATTTCGATCGGGCAAAACGCATGCAGATAAAGGAGGCTCTAGGCTATCGACTGGTGTATAAATTTTCAAAATCGAATGAGAAAAAGTACTTATTGCTGGCTGTTTTATCGAACGGTGCAGCGAGTATAGCCGCCATTAGCGCCCCAGAACACGCAAACTTTGTTCATTTCCTACGGCGCTAATTGTTATAATTTCGATCGGGCAAAACGCATGCAGATAAAGCAGGCTCTAGGCTATCGACTGATGTATAAATTTTCGAAATCGACTGAGAAAAAGTACTTATTGCTGGCTCTTTTATCGAACGGCGCTCCTGGTATAGCTGCTATTAGCGCTCCAGAACGCTCAAACTTTGTTAATTTCCCACCGCGCTAATTGTTATAATTTCGATCGGGCAAAACTATATAGAGTACATGAAGCCTTGTGCTTTCGATTAATGTATTGCTCATTATGATCGGTTAAGTCATAGCCGAGATATGGTGCCTAAAACTTTACCAAATAGTCGAAAATGTCAACTTTCATTCGTATTTTTAGGGCACTAATTATGATTTGATCGACCGGGCAAAACTCATGGGCTATCAGGACGTTATGAGCTTTAAAATGATGTATCATTTATTAAAATCGGTTGAAAAACAAACTTATTGCTAACTTTTATTGCTAACTTCCCCCGGGTAGCCAAATGTATTTATAATTAATAGTAGATTTAATTTTGCCTAAGGTTTGTGTTGCCTTCTTTGGAAAATAATATTTACGAATAGTGCTCTCGTTAGGAGTTTTAAAGCCAGTATATTTTTCAAGAAATTTTCGAAACATTGAATTCTGAAGTTTGTGTAAAGGTATGTCCGCTGCAATAAATGCTTCACACATGTCATTATGATATTGTATTTCAGAGTTCGATTTATGTATGTGTCCCTCTAGATTTATATGACCAGCAGATTTATTATGCTTATTTATATTTGACATTGTAAGGAATATCAGTTCCTTTTGACACGTATGACCAAATACTTTATTGTCTTCAATAATCGTGAATGTGCTGCCAAATTGCAGCATTGCTTGCGCTAAGGCTTCACTATTAAGGCGTTTAGGCATTATTAATAAATTGTATTATCAACAGGCGACAATCGGCAAACGGCACAGGAAATAAATACGGTCGTAAAGCGTAAACAATTCAAACGCAAATTGAGTCTCGCTCTCCATGCAGCTCGACCGCCTCGACGCCCTACCATACCCTTGTGCGCTCTAAACTGCGCCACTGGCATAGCGGACGGAATCCCATCCGCCTATCCCATTCCCTGATGATGACCTCCTCGTCATTTTTGTTTGCCGTTGGACCTGCTTCACCTGTCGTAGATTGATCTGTATCGGAGGAAGAATCATCATCGTCGGGTGAGGGAAGGCACGTTGTGACAACATACGTAGAAGCAGTTTGCTCGTGGTGTAACATCCCGCTGTTAAAACCTCTTTCGAACGATTGAACGTCATCCCCGCTCAAGCCGAACTTTCGAAGGTGAATTTCGGGAATGATCTTTTTCCTGTAGTGCTCTTTCAGGTTCTGCCACGTCCTGTTTTTAATTCTCCTTCCATTCCATTCCACAGCTTGTTTCCTTTTACTTGATAGAATGCTTTCCTTTGTAATATGTACTGGACAATCTTCTTTTGCTCAGATAGCTTATACGGCCTGCCTGAACCTCCAACCACGGTTTCGACGAAATTGAATAATCCAGTAACCAAAATAACGACTTACGAAGTAGGCAAACGGTTGGCAAAATTCTTTAAAATTAAATTTGTTGTTAGATTAAATTACCAATTACTAAAATATGTAACACATTTTTCCCGTATGTTGAACGCAAAGATCTTTTTCTATCAATCAGCATGTTTTTTTTGTTGTTGTTGTACTGGTCTCTTGATGTTTTCTTCCAAACGCACAGCTTGCTGGTCGGTATTTTTTGCACTCAGAAGGTTATGCAACACACGAGCTACCACGCAAATGTTGTGGCTGTTGCAACATTACATGCAACGTACAACGTACTTATGGTTGTTAAAATAATAACCATTTGTGTGCCTGTATCCAAATACGTTTTCAACAACTTGTCGAGGTCTACATAAGTGATAATTATTATACCCCCACATTTACTGTGGTGAGGGGTATTATATTGAGTTTGCCACAAATGTCCGTCTGTGTACACAATAACTGCCGTCATTTTGAAGTTATTGATCTGAAATTTGGTATACCAGCTTATTTATCTATTAAAAAGCAAGGACAAGTTTATTCACATTTTTTGCGGTGGGTGGTATTTTAACTTCATCACAGCTGAAGATAATTTTCTTACTAGTTTGTTTTGTCGTATCCTGACTGTCTATAGGGAAATGGCCACATTAAGTAACAACTTAGTATAGAATCTTCATCTATTAAAACATCATCAGGAACATCATCATCTTAACCGAAAGAGATTTGTTTGGGAAATATCAAGGGTGCTGTTTGCATTCTGTCGACTAGTAGCTTTTGCCTCAAAAATATCACCGTTGCCTGATTCCAACTACGTCTACAGAAAGATATTTATACTCGGAGTCAACAATCCACGTATGTACCTTGCATAACGACCAAGACGCACAGTGGCGAGAAATCGCGAAAACATGGCCAAAATTCGTAACAAGCTTGGGCTTTTGAAACACATGTGTTAAACATGCTCATAAGAGGTTTTTGGGGTCTCTGATTCCAAATATGATATCAGATTTTCAAAATTCAAAATGGCGGAACCAAGATGGCGACAAAAAATGATAAAATATATCCGGTTTGCATGAAACTTATTTTCTGCTATATTGCTAATCTGACATGAGATGTCAGAATAGCGGAACCAACAAAATTTTCGATTTGCATAAAACTTATTTTCTGCAATATTACAAGACTTTGCTGTTGGGGCTTATATGAACATGTGAAAGAGCTTAAAATTATATATGTATTGAGTATTCTATCAAAACTTATCTTGGTCAAGGGTTGCCATGGATAGTAAAACGGTTGTCTTAGCTTAAATCACACTTGAAATAATTCTGTCATTGTCAAGCTACACTGACATCATCAATGGCATCAGGACAATGACTTGACAGATTTTGACACTCAAAAAATGATTGACATAAATGTACGATGGGAGCTGCGACAATCATTTTAAAATCCATGAGCACCCTTGACCAAGCTAATTTTTGATATCACTATATTATTACTAACCATGGAGGAAGGTTACTAACCAAGAACATTAACGCTAGTTTTTAGGGGTCACGGTCAAATAACAACACTTTATTTGATTTATTTCCGTAATTTTTGCTAATTTTACTGTACTATAACTAATCATAATTAACACAACTAACCTATACATCGTCCTGTGTTTACCGTTTTTGTGAATACAAACTTGAACTACGTAATGCTCGTTATATCGCATTAAATTGTTATAGCTATAGAAAATAAAAAATAAAGTTGCGTGTGTGTTATGATCTTTAATGTTGTAAATTATAATGAAGCTAGCTAGCTTTATAGCAAGCTGCTTAGTAACTAACCGTTTTACGCTTCTTTATGAATACGAAAATTAGAATCCAAGTTCATTCCATGGATGTGGCTTTGAATGTTATGACAGATATCTGATAAAGGAATGAGTGAAAAGCGAGAGCATTTTTCGGGGAAAATATGCTACCTATCTAATGTCTATGTAGATTTTGCTCAAATAAGGTTAAAATATAAGGTCAAGAGATTTACATATGTTTCTGGTAAATCAAATGACACGCCAAGTCAAGTAATACATCAAGCAGAAAAAGGGCAAAATTGAACAGCGCTATTAATAGCAAGGGCTGGAATTCCCTCACCCGCAAACTGCAACTTTTAATGCTTTTTAACGCGCTTCTCTATCCCTTTAGATTCAATTTATAAAAGTTATTAAAAGTTCCAGAGATATGGAGTGGAAGATGGCTTTGGTTGGTGAAGGTTATTATTTTTTATGGCCTGGCGCTTACCGTAAAAGTTTTAGAGCCATTCTCGCACCACACTTCGTTTTTTGACGTTTCCGCGATACAAAACTGATCACAATAGCTTTAATCTGTTAATTGTTAATTAAATCATTTCAATATTTTGTTCACATTTTAAATCAGTAACTGTGTGATGTTTCTTGTTTAACTGGATACATATTGTTATGAGCAAAAAAATTACCCACCCAATATTGACTTACCCGATTGGTAAATATCGTGTGTGTACTCAAATTTCATTTACATCCGCGGGTATTTAATTAATGAAAAGGTATTTTTAATATTGGTTAAGTACTATTGTCGGTTATTTGTCTGTTTTTAGTGAATGTTACTATACCAGAAAAGTTATTTGTGTTTACAAACAAGAATAGATATCGATAGGACAACCCGTTTGCACGAATGACCTGTTCAAATTCCATTCGTGGGTAAAATGTATTTATTTATTTTAGTATTTTTAAGCGTTATGCTTTGTACCATTCTATTTTTTTTTTCAAATTGTTTATTATTGAAAGTTAACTTTTATAATTATAATGTAAATTTAGTTTCGTATTTTGTTATTATAATTATTATAATACGTCAGTAGTGTAACTGGACAAAGTAGTGAATTCCTTAAGGCAACAGATGTATTGAAAAAAAAAAGAAACCTTTGGCCATTCTCTATTTGTGGTCCGAATACAAATGTGTTTTAAACTAAAATGACGGTGATCCCACTGATGCTTCGTTATTCGTATTGCAGTTCACACCGCATAGTGATAGTTGTTTCTTAGTTTGTAAAACAAATAAACAAAGTAAGTATATTAATTAATGCAGTTTTCCTTCATTATTAGGTACTACATTGTTTTTGATACAAAATATTTGATTTGATTTTTAGATGTGACAAGCGTGAAGATCCTGGACCATCGTTCTGTTCACAAAAACAAGTCAGTATTTTGAATTTTGTCAAAAAGAGCAGTTTAGAAGAAATTGTGGTAAGCAGTGGTTGCTGCGTTGGATGCAATGGCAATTAATTTTATTACAAGTTTGTTCGTACGAGACTTATTGCAACAACAATTCATTGCCAAAAAATAACTCTCGAATAACGGATCTCATTCAAACGTTTTATGAGAACGCTAAACGTGAGGAATAAATGAATTGGCTTGGACTAAAAATAATGGGCACAAATTTTCTATAACTTTGGATGAGTGGGCTAGCAAAAGAAATTGCAGATATGTAAATATCAATTTACACAATTTACATATCACTTTACACAATTTCCAATAATAGTCCAGTCAAATCATTTCCGAGGCTGCCTGTTCTAGGAAAAAATATAAATTTTTTTTTTCTCTCATTCTATGTTTTTTGGGGTGTTGGATCCGAATTTTAACTTTGGTACTTTCCACGGATGTGGCTTTACAACGAAAATCGAAATAAAACAAAAAAATTTCGACCTTTTTTTCAGTTTTTTTGCGAAAAAGCGATGAAACTATGCACTTTTCGAGGCCGACCATCCTATACAAAAATAAAATACATTAAATTTCCGACAAAAGTACCCCGGAAACGCAGTTTTTGTTGAATTGTTTGGCCGCTAGAGAGTGCCGAAAAAAGGCAAAATTTTCCTACTTTGAGTAAAATCCAGTTTTCGAGTTAGTTAAAAAGGCTAGGATTGTGCTAAAACTACATTAATTTCCCTACAAATTGCACATCTTAATAATTTATTTCGGCCAAACCGTGTAGCCGCGAGAACTGGTTGATATTTTAAGTCATATTAAGCTAAGCAAAGCCGCTAACTCAAGAGCCCGAATGTTTACGTTTATGTTTTTTTTTACAAAAAAAAATATATAATACATTAGGTATCAATTAAAAAGAGCAAACCTATAATATTTAATAAATAAATAGCAATAATATAGGTATCAACTGAATTTCTGGTGAAGCGCTCTTGACAGGCGGTTTCGCGTAATGTGACCTAAAATTTCAACGCACTCTAGCGGCTACACAGATTGGCCAAAATAACTGATTTGGTTATTCAATTTGTAGGGAATTTAATGTAGTTTTATCAGAATCTAAGCTGTTTTGTAATTACACCTACATTACATAAAGTAGAAAAATTTGGCCTTTTTTCAGCGCACTCTAGCGGCCAAATCCATTCAACCAAAAAATACACTTGAGGGTGAGGTCGAAAAGTGCATAGTTTTATGACAATTTCGCAAAAAAACTGAAGCAAAGTCGAAAAATTTTAGGTTTCTTGCGATTTTTGTTGTAAAGCCACATCCGTGGGAATTAGTAAAGTTGAAAATCGGATTCAGCACCCCAAAAAACATAAAGAATGAAAGGAAAGAAAACTTCTATATTTTTTTTCCTAGCCAAAACACCATTTGACTGGACTATAACTAGTTCCTGCAATTCTACAAAAATACTAGATTCCTCCGACAGAAGACAAATGTTTTACTTAGATCTTGCAACCGTGCAGCGACATATGATGATGTTTTAAAAAGTTTGGTCAATTATCTTTAATAATAAACCAATTATGTTATGCACACGCCATACACTTAGCAGTTACAGATGTCTTATATAATAAAAAGAAATTGCTGCAAGTGGTTCCAGTGAGGAATCGGGATATGATGGATGTATAGAGATGACTTTGGCGAGGATTCTCTAGATTTATTCGATCTAGGAAATGATAGATTACTGTAGTTGTCCGACAATCATAAAGAGGCCATTTCCTTAATTAAAAAATTTGCAAAATTTGGAAAATATATATTCCAGTCAGAAATAGTTACATGTACAACAGGAAAAACAAAAGGTTTAATTTTTTATTGTCAAACGAGACGTTTGGGCTGAGTGTGGAGCTACCATAACAGATTATATGGGTACGTGTTTGGGCCATTAAAGGTCTGTATTAAAGGTCCTGCGTACATATTCTCCGAATACGTAAAAAATTGTTCCTTACTATCTTCTTTTTTCTTTTTAGGTCGGTTGTATAAAACTGTGAAACTACTGCAAGTTGCCGGTGGTTACTCTAGAATTTGTAACAGGATACGATCGTCTTCTCGGAAAAGTTTTGCTCCACTGAAGTTAAATTGATATCGATCGGGGTCTGTCATAACGATTGAAATGTTAAAGTTTCTCTACGATATGTTCCAAAATAAAGGCGGCTATCTCTTGTACTAAAATTGATACCATTTACGTCAGGCTGGGTATTTCTAGTAGAGCATAAAGTAAATGGCATATGTGACCCTCACGAGAGAATTGCCCTAACTGCCATCTCTCGTTTCGATAGTATTGACTCCTGTGTTTGAAGGCCCATAACTCTAAAACTACTAAATAGAAACAAATGAAATAAACTATCTCGTACTCCTGAATCATTTCTACATAAGTTTGCCAAAATTCTTTGCCTCTCGGTGTAAACATGAGCGTGACAGAAGTGAAAAAAAGTACCTGATTTTTGCAGTTTAAATTAATGCTCATCTTTCCGATTTATTTTCTCTTAAACCATTTACTACAAAAGTTTCAGTTTTTGTTCAGGTTGCATCTAGAGTCTCTTCTATAGATTGGCGTTTTTGTTTTCTTCAGTTTTTATGTAATAAAGGTTGCGAACAAGATTTTGATGGAAGCCGATACCTCAGGAACGAATCTTAGCAGGACAACGCAGTTAGCAGCAAATCATCCTTATGTACTGCGATACATATCCCCAGATACGAATCAGTGAATCCGTTTGAATCCGTGTTTGTAAAATATTGTTGGGTATAATTAATTGCATATCTAAATTCATTATTTATATTTAAATCGCACTTCTATTCAAAATTGTAAAATTAAGTTGTTCTGATCGTATCGTATTAATAGTAAATAATCTCCACTGTCTCAGCTACATTTCCATTTACCGTTACGATTGACGTAGTGCACGCTGCACGAAATGTATATCATTCATATTAAACCGCTTTAAAAATTACTTAAAAATTATTATGCAATTCTTGTGTTTCTACAGCCGCATTAAAAAAATATGGCGATTGATTATGTGGATATCCTGGTATCGTGCATATTCAGTTCTCTTCCGCAGTCGTATTTATATAGAATTCCACTATTTAGTAGGAAGTTTTCATATTCTTGTGTCTCCAAAATTTTCATCACTCCCTTTGCCAGACCTATTCTCTGTAAAATTCCGTTTTCCTCACTTATAAACATAACATTCATTTCAACTGGCTGCCGACTTAAACCATCTACATGTGACATTCTGTTGCCACGTCTATGTTCTATTTCGTACGAATATTCTTCTAACATCGCATCCCGTCTTTCTACTCTAGTCGTTAAATTTTTCTTATACATAGTACGCTGAAATGCTGAACTATCTGTTACTATTTTAAATGTAGTACTTAATAGATAAACTCGAAACTTTTTAACTGGTTGAATTATAGCAAGAACTTCTAATTCGTAACTGGCATATTTTTCTTCAGCAGGCGTTGTCTTTTTACTCATGTAATATACTGGGTGAAATTGTTGGTCTTCTTCAGATTTCTGTAGCAAACAAGCTCCGTACCCTTGCATCGACGCATCTGTTGTAAATTCTGCTTCACGACCCTGTTTAAAAATATATAACACCGGTTCGCGGCATAAAAGTGATTTAAGTTTTTTGAAAGACGCTTCTTGCGCACACTTAAACTCAAATCGCACATTCTTCATTAACAGATCGTCCCGATTTGACCGGGACAGTCCCGAATTTTGAGGACTTGTCCCTCCTGATGAAGCGTCCCGAATTTTGTCCCAATTTATAAAAATTATATACTTATGTCCAGAATTTCCCCTACACCAGCCATCAAACTAATGATTTTGTTAGCATATAAAAGTGTACCATACTAAACTAAACAAAATGACTCTGCCGTATCCAAAAGAAATGTAGGTAATTGAGATATTTTCTATCCAATTTTGAAAACATATAGCGTATTTAGTTATGAGGAATCATTAGAGCTAGTACGTCCTATAGAACAAGCATCCACGGTAATTTTGTACCAATGATCTCATGTTATACATCAAATTATAGATAAAGGTGCATTCCTTGTTGTGGTAATGTATATGTATAATTGTTATTGTTGTATTCATGCCACGTGATAAAATATGTCTGACTCATGTACTCAAAAAAGTGAAATGTTGATATATGGGATATTGATATTTCTACGCGAAGTTTTGTACACTTATACAGGAAGGTATAACATAGATCTATTATGTGAAATTCAACACTTTCATAAAAATAATAATTAACTTATGTCTTATTCAAACGATGTTTAGACGTGCATTGTTTTTGTAACTTAGTCAAACTAATTTGGATTAATTTGAAATTTTAATCGATGATTATTTGTAATAAAGAAAAATATTATCAAATTTCGGTTCAAAAAAAAACATCATCACTTTATTGTTCATAAAATTTCTTTAAACATTTAAAATTAAATTAACCTTGTAATAACATTTTTCACAGATATTTTTCATTAATCTAAAAAATATTACACACTGGATAAATCAAGAAACAGGTCAAAAAACAAAAATTTAACAACAATTTCAGAAAAGAACCTCCATTGTTGGAAATCAGTTGGAAGCAACTCTCGTGCTTTGGTTTTAGTTTTTTAGTTTTCTACACTGAAAAAAGTTTTAGGTAAATTTACTTCAAAACGATGGATAATTTTGTCGCCCGAGGAATGATAGTAATTTTCCATCAACAAGTAATTTTACCATCCATTGTAAAATTACATTGTGAATTTACTTTTTGCACTGTCGATTTACAATAGATATATTGAAAATAACTAGCGATATTTACAATGCGTTCATGGTAATATTAGAATATGAACACTACTGTTCCCTTCCATTTATAGTAATTTTCCTAAGTATATATCCAATGGGAAATGGTAATTATTAAATATAGTACTGTAAATTTACTATATGCTATAGTAAATTTACAGTACTATATACAAAGCTGGACACAAAAGCGTTAATCCGTTAATCGTTAATTAACGAAGTTACATTTTTTGTTGACGAATTAACTTTTAAGTTAGCTTTCAAAACCATTAACGGACTGACTAACTTCCGCTACATTCACCATCCGTTAATTCAAGTCCGTTAAATCGGAAATATCATCAATAAATATTTCAAATGGTTGTATAGGCATTATGTGCAAGTTCGGACTTGGTTTTGTTTACATGTGTGACGTACTACTTTGTGTGACGTGGCGTCGTATATAAAGCATGCGCGCGAGTTGTTTTGTTTTTAGTTGTTTCAACTCCAACCCCCGTAAGCCCTCTTTACTTCATTCTGTGCAATTTAAACGCGCAATTAAATTCGTCAAGTCCAATGTGTTTTTTTTTGTTTTACTGTATGAAACATTTTAAAATTACTAAGTTACATGGAATTACGATCAGTTTGATCAGTTCTAAATATGTAAGTGCGTGCGTTTATAGCAACAATCTGGGAATTTTGATCTAAAACGAAAATTTGGTGAAACATAACCTATTCCGCATTTCGTTATGGGTTATTGTTTGCTGTGATTTAAAAACTGTGTGTGGAAGAAAAGCGTAATCAATAATTTAATAGCAAAGCATGCAGGTTATGTTTGCCACCAATCTACCAACCCAAAGCTACTACATATTGTTATCAAAAAATAAAAATCACTGATGTTCAAGCCATGCGATTTACTAAACTTGCACAGACGTAAATGGTGTACAAATTGTTATAAAATGGCATGCGATTTTTCAAAACTGCATTGTTGAAAGTGCAGGTTTGAACTACATAGATATAAAAGTAACTAGTTGATTTTTTCATCTTTGTATCCCGCAATGTAGTTCTTTTAGATACCACTGTACCTAGTTTAAAACGTTTCTAAGGCAATTTTGACATATGCAACCGCAAGAGAGGTCCGCTGTTATTTGGGTTGCATACTGACCGGTAGATCGGCACTCAACATAACCTATATTTTTTTTTATAAAAAGTTAACGATTAACGGTTAACGTTAACTTCCGTTACATTTGTAACAAATTAACGGACTATCGGTTAACGAAGTTAACTTTTTCGTTAACGGATTAATGATTAACGAAGTAAACTTTCTGATTAACTTTGCCCAGCTTTGACTATATATAAATAAAAGATTTGTTCATAATTATGAACACATTTTATTTTTATTATGAATAATAATAAATCTATATAAATAAAAAAACAACATATGCATCCTACATATCGAAAAGAAAAAAAAAAGTGTTGCACATAAAAACATATTTTAATATACAAATTTATTCAGTTTGTTGATGAATGTAATGGCCTTCCTCTTTATAGTGGCTCCTCCACAGTCCGGGTACAGTTTTAAGAAATACCTTTGGCACTATTCCATAGTTGTTCGTACTTCTTTGGGGTACTACCTATTTAAAATAAATAACAATACAAATAAAAACGAAAATGCTTCGAGGAATGTTTTCGCTTTTACGGCATTGTCAAAGTAAGACACGTGATAGTTCCATACGAATACCGCACGTTCGACAGTTGTACGACATGATGTACTTACCCCTTATCCTGGTTTTATAATAAACCGCACTTCTATTACCTTCACTAGTCTTGGAGAAAAAAAATACCGAATTGATTGTTTAATGGTGTAACAACGAGGGAGAACAGCCTGATTGGCCAGATGGGCACCACCCTGAAGTTATTTGCAAAAGGTCCCAGGGTGGAAGAATGCCGGTTTCATGAGGAGTTTTAGTCGGTGAGAGTCCGACACACCGGGGTGCCACACACCAGCCCCCGACGGTGCATGATGCATATCTCCTCAATAAAAAGAAAAAAAAATAGCTTCACTAGTAAATGAAACATAACCCCTACGAGGTTTCAGGTTATGGCGCGGGTTGGTGCTGCACTTATAATATATGCGAGCTTGGATACAACGCCGAATTGACACCAATTAGCAGCGCGCATGCGCGGATGAACGGTTTACCGTGTTATAGTATAATTACTATTCGAACTAGATTATTACTAAACAAGGTAATTATGCTACAAAATAGCGTACATTTACAGTGCATTTTTACTGTTCGTACGGTATATTCAGAGGGCAAACGTTAAATTTTACTGTTTCCTTGTAATAGTACATAGATGTTTTCACAATCACCTATAGTATTTTTACCGATACTTTTTTCAGTGTAGCGGCAAAGACAATAAAATACAACAAACATATTGCATCTACTAAGTACAAATAATGCCTTAAAGTTAGAAGGTCTTGAAAATTGATAATATACTGGCTGTGGAGGTGAAACTGTTGAAAGAAAAACATATATTCCAGGTACATTTCTAATCATTATCTATGTCAGAACCATTAGTTAGCTCATCAAGCTTCTTAAAAAATATAAAGAGCAAATGATGACACATAGTTAGGAAGTAAATATCAAAATATCTGGGATTAATAATAATTAAAGCAAAAACCTGGATTTAAACCAGGCATCTTTTCGTATCCAGCTCAATACACAAATATGTATGCTATCGGGGCCTATGACATGATTTTTTAGTTCTTTACTAGGAGAATGTGCAGGCCTAATAGGCCTGCTGGTCGACCTAGGTAGATCGCCGAAGCGTTAAGAGGGAAACAAAAAGCCCGGATGCTGCTACACGCGCGACGTGATTATCTCGTACGTTCGAAGCGGTTACGGGGCGCCATCTATTGCTTCGTAGCGTAATACCAACAGCGACATGATGATGTGCCGCCGTCTGGTGACCGCGTCGCGAAGCGCGCGGCCGTTGCCTAGCAACCTCGATCGGTTGCCATGGCGACGCGCTGACCTGTACACTCCTAAAGGATAATCCATAAATTTACCCGAATCGAGGTAAAAAATAACGAAAACTGGGGCGAAAATGGACGAAATCGAAGGCCTAAGCGCTGTAGAATCAAATTTAAGGCGGAAAATCGGCGCCTGCGGCGCCGATTTTCGCTTCTCCGAGGAGCAGACCCTTCCCCCGATTCGCCGATTTTCGTAAACTTCTTGCGCGGACTGTGTTAGACTTTTAGTATATAGTAGGGATAGGGTAAAGTACACAGTCATTGGCACTCCAAAACGTTGGCACCTAAGTACTTCTAATAAAATACGAGTGTCAACCACTTTTGCGTTTACACTACTTATTTCAATTGGTCATTACGGTATGTCCGTACAATCTTTTCAATTATTGTATTCTTAGAAATATGTAAAAAGAAACTTAATAATTAAAGAATAACAAAGACCTAGCTTAGAAACCTAGTTTTAACTTTATTTCCATTTAGGTACTATCGGATGTAAGCGTCCAGAAGTATTAAAAAAATGGTCACCCTACAGTGTAGTTGCCTATGAGTAGTTATCTTTGGAAACATCGTATCGCTTTGGCCTTTTCTAATGACGGCTTTAAAAGAACCCAATTTGGACGTTACGAAATAATCGAAGTAAAAGGCAATGAACGGCAATGAACGGTATATTAAGAAATCAAAATAATAATAATAATACAAATACAATTATATAATAAAAGGCTATTCAAAGTCTGATATGTTTTTAGTACGATATTTTGCAAATTCGGATTTCGGGTTACCCCGTCTATGGAAATGGGTTGGGGGCGTCAATTCATATGTATAATAGGTCAAATTCTGCCTTGAAAAGTTCTCTACAATTGTTCCCAAACCCCGAACAATTATTTGAAAAGTACCAAAAAATGTCTTCTTCCCATGCATTTTCCCATGTAAATTTAAGGCTTCAACAAGCACGGTTAAAAATCAAAATTTCAACAAAAAAACTATACGTGTCCACTTTTTTACTTTATCATACGCAGTATGTAAAGTATTGTAATCGTGCCAAAAAAATTTTTTGAGATTTTAGCGGAAATATGTCTTTTTGGGTCCCCTGAACATTTTTGACCAAGGTACAAAAAATGTCTGTGTGTGTGTGTGTGTGTGTGTGTGTGTGTGTGTGTGTGTGTGTGTGTGTGTGTGTGTGTGTGTGTGTGTGTGTGTGTGTGTGTGTGTGTGTCTGTGTCTGTGTCTGTGTCTGTGTCTGTGTCTGTGTCTGTGTCTGTGTCTGTGTCTGTGTCTGTGTCTGTGTCTGTGTCTGTGTCTGTGTCTGTGTCTGTGTCTGTGTCTGTGTCTGTGTCTGTGTCTGTGTCTGTGTCTGTGTCTGTGTCTGTGTCTGTGTCTGTGTCTGTGTCTGTGTCTGTGTCTGTGTCTGTGTCTGTGTCTGTGTCTGTGTCTGTGTCTGTGTCTGTGTCTGTGTCTGTGTCTGTGTCTGTGTCTGTGTCTGTGTCTGTGTCTGTGTCTGTGTCTGTGTCTGTGTCTGTGTCTGTGTCTGTGTCTGTGTCTGTGTCTGTGTCTGTGTCTGTGTCTGTGTCTGTGTCTGTGTCTGTGTCTGTGTCTGTGTCTGTGCCTGTGTCTGTGTCTGTGTCTGTGTCTGTGTCTGTGTCTGTGTCTGTGTCTGTGTCTGTGTCTGTGTCTGTGTCTGTGTCTGTGTCTGTGTCTGTGTCTGTGTCTGTGTCTGTGTCTGTGTCTGTGTCTGTGTCTGTGTCTGTGTCTGTGTCTGTGTCTGTGTCTGTGTCTGTGTCTGTGTCTGTGTCTGTGTCTGTGTCTGTGTCTGTGTCTGTGTCTGTGTCTGTGTCTGTGTCTGTGTCTGTGTCTGTGTCTGTGTCTGTGTCTGTGTCTGTGTCTGTGTCTGTGTCTGTGTCTGTGTCTGTGTCTGTGTCTGTGTCTGTGTCTGTGTCTGTGTCTGTGTCTGTGTCTGTGTCTGTGTCTGTGTCTGTGTCTGTGTCTGTGTCTGTGTCTGTGTCTGTGTCTGTGTCTGTGTCTGTGTCTGTGTCTGTGTCTGTGTCTGTGTCTGTGTCTGTGTCTGTGTCTGTGTCTGTGTCTGTGTCTGTGTCTGTGTCTGTGTCTGTGTCTGTGTCTGTGTCTGTGTCTGTGTCTGTGTCTGTGTCTGTGTCTGTGTCTGTGTCTGTGTCTGTGTCTGTGTCTGTGTCTGTGTCTGTGTCTGTGTCTGTGTCTGTGTCTGTGTCTGTGTCTGTGTCTGTGTCTGTGTCTGTGTCTGTGTCTGTGTCTGTGTCTGTGTCTGTGTCTGTGTCTGTGTCTGTGTCTGTGTCTGTGTCTGTGTCTGTGTCTGTGTCTGTGTCTGTGTCTGTGTCTGTGTCTGTGTCTGTGTCTGTGTCTGTGTCTGTGTCTGTGTCTGTGTCTGTGTCTGTGTCTGTGTCTGTGTCTGTGTCTGTGTCTGTGTCTGTGTCTGTGTCTGTGTCTGTGTCTGTGTCTGTGTCTGTGTCTGTGTCTGTGTCTGTGTCTGTGTCTGTGTCTGTGTCTGTGTCTGTGTCTGTGTCTGTGTCTGTGTCTGTGTCTGTGTCTGTGTCTGTGTCTGTGTCTGTGTCTGTGTCTGTGTCTGTGTCTGTGTCTGTGTCTGTGTCTGTGTCTGTGTCTGTGTCTGTGTCTGTGTCTGTGTCTGTGTCTGTGTCTGTGTCTGTGTCTGTGTCTGTGTCTGTGTCTGTGTCTGTGTCTGTGTCTGTGTCTGTGTCTGTGTCTGTGTCTGTGTCTGTGTCTGTGTCTGTGTCTGTGTCTGTGTCTGTGTCTGTGTCTGTGTCTGTGTCTGTGTCTGTGTCTGTGTCTGTGTCTGTGTCTGTGTCTGTGTCTGTGTCTGTGTCTGTGTCTGTGTCTGTGTCTGTGTCTGTGTCTGTGTCTGTGTCTGTGTCTGTGTCTGTGTCTGTGTCTGTGTCTGTGTCTGTGTCTGTGTCTGTGTCTGTGTCTGTGTCTGTGTCTGTGTCTGTGTCTGTGTCTGTGTCTGTGTCTGTGTCTGTGTCTGTGTCTGTGTCTGTGTCTGTGTCTGTGTCTGTGTCTGTGTCTGTGTCTGTGTCTGTGTCTGTGTCTGTGTCTGTGTCTGTGTCTGTGTCTGTGTCTGTGTCTGTGTCTGTGTCTGTGTCTGTGTCTGTGTCTGTGTCTGTGTCTGTGTCTGTGTCTGTGTCTGTGTCTGTGTCTGTGTCTGTGTCTGTGTCTGTGTCTGTGTCTGTGTCTGTGTCTGTGTCTGTGTCTGTGTCTGTGTCTGTGTCTGTGTCTGTGTCTGTGTCTGTGTCTGTGTCTGTGTCTGTGTCTGTGTCTGTGTCTGTGTCTGTGTCTGTGTCTGTGTCTGTGTCTGTGTCTGTGTCTGTGTCTGTGTCTGTGTCTGTGTCTGTGTCTGTGTCTGTGTCTGTGTCTGTGTCTGTGTCTGTGTCTGTGTCTGTGTCTGTGTCTGTGTCTGTGTCTGTGTCTGTGTCTGTGTCTGTGTCTGTGTCTGTGTCTGTGTCTGTGTCTGTGTCTGTGTCTGTGTCTGTGTCTGTGTCTGTGTCTGTGTCTGTGTCTGTGTCTGTGTCTGTGTCTGTGTCTGTGTCTGTGTCTGTGTCTGTGTCTGTGTCTGTGTCTGTGTCTGTGTCTGTGTCTGTGTCTGTGTCTGTGTCTGTGTCTGTGTCTGTGTCTGTGTCTGTGTCTGTGTCTGTGTCTGTGTCTGTGTCTGTGTCTGTGTCTGTGTCTGTGTCTGTGTCTGTGTCTGTGTCTGTGTCTGTGTCTGTGTCTGTGTCTGTGTCTGTGTCTGTGTCTGTGTCTGTGTCTGTGTCTGTGTCTGTGTCTGTGTCTGTGTCTGTGTCTGTGTCTGTGTCTGTGTCTGTGTCTGTGTCTGTGTCTGTGTCTGTGTCTGTGTCTGTGTCTGTGTCTGTGTCTGTGTCTGTGTCTGTGTCTGTGTCTGTGTCTGTGTCTGTGTCTGTGTCTGTGTCTGTGTCTGTGTCTGTGTCTGTGTCTGTGTCTGTGTCTGTGTCTGTGTCTGTGTCTGTGTCTGTGTCTGTGTCTGTGTCTGTGTCTGTGTCTGTGTCTGTGTCTGTGTCTGTGTCTGTGTCTGTGTCTGTGTCTGTGTCTGTGTCTGTGTCTGTGTCTGTGTCTGTGTCTGTGTCTGTGTCTGTGTCTGTGTCTGTGTCTGTGTCTGTGTCTGTGTCTGTGTCTGTGTCTGTGTCTGTGTCTGTGTCTGTGTCTGTGTCTGTGTCTGTGTCTGTGTCTGTGTCTGTGTCTGTGTCTGTGTCTGTGTCTGTGTCTGTGTCTGTGTCTGTGTCTGTGTCTGTGTCTGTGTCTGTGTCTGTGTCTGTGTCTGTGTCTGTGTCTGTGTCTGTGTCTGTGTCTGTGTCTGTGTCTGTGTCTGTGTCTGTGTCTGTGTCTGTGTCTGTGTCTGTGTCTGTGTCTGTGTCTGTGTCTGTGTCTGTGTCTGTGTCTGTGTCTGTGTCTGTGTCTGTGTCTGTGTCTGTGTCTGTGTCTGTGTCTGTGTCTGTGTCTGTGTCTGTGTCTGTGTCTGTGTCTGTGTCTGTGTCTGTGTCTGTGTCTGTGTCTGTGTCTGTGTCTGTGTCTGTGTCTGTGTCTGTGTCTGTGTCTGTGTCTGTGTCTGTGTCTGTGTCTGTGTCTGTGTCTGTGTCTGTGTCTGTGTCTGTGTCTGTGTCTGTGTCTGTGTCTGTGTCTGTGTCTGTGTCTGTGTCTGTGTCTGTGTCTGTGTCTGTGTCTGTGTCTGTGTCTGTGTCTGTGTCTGTGTCTGTGTCTGTGTCTGTGTCTGTGTCTGTGTCTGTGTCTGTGTCTGTGTCTGTGTCTGTGTCTGTGTCTGTGTCTGTGTCTGTGTCTGTGTCTGTGTCTGTGTCTGTGTCTGTGTCTGTGTCTGTGTCTGTGTCTGTGTCTGTGTCTGTGTCTGTGTCTGTGTCTGTGTCTGTGTCTGTGTCTGTGTCTGTGTCTGTGTCTGTGTCTGTGTCTGTGTCTGTGTCTGTGTCTGTGTCTGTGTCTGTGTCTGTGTCTGTGTCTGTGTCTGTGTCTGTGTCTGTGTCTGTGTCTGTGTCTGTGTCTGTGTCTGTGTCTGTGTCTGTGTCTGTGTCTGTGTCTGTGTCTGTGTCTGTGTCTGTGTCTGTGTCTGTGTCTGTGTCTGTGTCTGTGTCTGTGTCTGTGTCTGTGTCTGTGTCTGTGTCTGTGTCTGTGTCTGTGTCTGTGTCTGTGTCTGTGTCTGTGTCTGTGTCTGTGTCTGTGTCTGTGTCTGTGTCTGTGTCTGTGTCTGTGTCTGTGTCTGTGTCTGTGTCTGTGTCTGTGTCTGTGTCTGTGTCTGTGTCTGTGTCTGTGTCTGTGTCTGTGTCTGTGTCTGTGTCTGTGTCTGTGTCTGTGTCTGTGTCTGTGTCTGTGTCTGTGTCTGTGTCTGTGTCTGTGTCTGTGTCTGTGTCTGTGTCTGTGTCTGTGTCTGTGTCTGTGTCTGTGTCTGTGTCTGTGTCTGTGTCTGTGTCTGTGTCTGTGTCTGTGTCTGTGTCTGTGTCTGTGTCTGTGTCTGTGTCTGTGTCTGTGTCTGTGTCTGTGTCTGTGTCTGTGTCTGTGTCTGTGTCTGTGTCTGTGTCTGTGTCTGTGTCTGTGTCTGTGTCTGTGTCTGTGTCTGTGTCTGTGTCTGTGTCTGTGTCTGTGTCTGTGTCTGTGTCTGTGTCTGTGTCTGTGTCTGTGTCTGTGTCTGTGTCTGTGTCTGTGTCTGTGTCTGTGTCTGTGTCTGTGTCTGTGTCTGTGTCTGTGTCTGTGTCTGTGTCTGTGTCTGTGTCTGTGTCTGTGTCTGTGTCTGTGTCTGTGTCTGTGTCTGTGTCTGTGTCTGTGTCTGTGTCTGTGTCTGTGTCTGTGTCTGTGTCTGTGTCTGTGTCTGTGTCTGTGTCTGTGTCTGTGTCTGTGTCTGTGTCTGTGTCTGTGTCTGTGTCTGTGTCTGTGTCTGTGTCTGTGTCTGTGTCTGTGTCTGTGTCTGTGTCTGTGTCTGTGTCTGTGTCTGTGTCTGTGTCTGTGTCTGTGTCTGTGTCTGTGTCTGTGTCTGTGTCTGTGTCTGTGTCTGTGTCTGTGTCTGTGTCTGTGTCTGTGTCTGTGTCTGTGTCTGTGTCTGTGTCTGTGTCTGTGTCTGTGTCTGTGTCTGTGTCTGTGTCTGTGTCTGTGTCTGTGTCTGTGTCTGTGTCTGTGTCTGTGTCTGTGTCTGTGTCTGTGTCTGTGTCTGTGTCTGTGTCTGTGTCTGTGTCTGTGTCTGTGTCTGTGTCTGTGTCTGTGTCTGTGTCTGTGTCTGTGTCTGTGTCTGTGTCTGTGTCTGTGTCTGTGTCTGTGTCTGTGTCTGTGTCTGTGTCTGTGTCTGTGTCTGTGTCTGTGTCTGTGTCTGTGTCTGTGTCTGTGTCTGTGTCTGTGTCTGTGTCTGTGTCTGTGTCTGTGTCTGTGTCTGTGTCTGTGTCTGTGTCTGTGTCTGTGTCTGTGTCTGTGTCTGTGTCTGTGTCTGTGTCTGTGTCTGTGTCTGTGTCTGTGTCTGTGTCTGTGTCTGTGTCTGTGTCTGTGTCTGTGTCTGTGTCTGTGTCTGTGTCTGTGTCTGTGTCTGTGTCTGTGTCTGTGTCTGTGTCTGTGTCTGTGTCTGTGTCTGTGTCTGTGTCTGTGTCTGTGTCTGTGTCTGTGTCTGTGTCTGTGTCTGTGTCTGTGTCTGTGTCTGTGTCTGTGTCTGTGTCTGTGTCTGTGTCTGTGTCTGTGTCTGTGTCTGTGTCTGTGTCTGTGTCTGTGTCTGTGTCTGTGTCTGTGTCTGTGTCTGTGTCTGTGTCTGTGTCTGTGTCTGTGTCTGTGTCTGTGTCTGTGTCTGTGTCTGTGTCTGTGTCTGTGTCTGTGTCTGTGTCTGTGTCTGTGTCTGTGTCTGTGTCTGTGTCTGTGTCTGTGTCTGTGTCTGTGTCTGTGTCTGTGTCTGTGTCTGTGTCTGTGTCTGTGTCTGTGTCTGTGTCTGTGTCTGTGTCTGTGTCTGTGTCTGTGTCTGTGTCTGTGTCTGTGTCTGTGTCTGTGTCTGTGTCTGTGTCTGTGTCTGTGTCTGTGTCTGTGTCTGTGTCTGTGTCTGTGTCTGTGTCTGTGTCTGTGTCTGTGTCTGTGTCTGTGTCTGTGTCTGTGTCTGTGTCTGTGTCTGTGTCTGTGTCTGTGTCTGTGTCTGTGTCTGTGTCTGTGTCTGTGTCTGTGTCTGTGTCTGTGTCTGTGTCTGTGTCTGTGTCTGTGTCTGTGTCTGTGTCTGTGTCTGTGTCTGTGTCTGTGTCTGTGTCTGTGTCTGTGTCTGTGTCTGTGTCTGTGTCTGTGTCTGTGTCTGTGTCTGTGTCTGTGTCTGTGTCTGTGTCTGTGTCTGTGTCTGTGTCTGTGTCTGTGTCTGTGTCTGTGTCTGTGTCTGTGTCTGTGTCTGTGTCTGTGTCTGTGTCTGTGTCTGTGTCTGTGTCTGTGTCTGTGTCTGTGTCTGTGTCTGTGTCTGTGTCTGTGTCTGTGTCTGTGTCTGTGTCTGTG